>OX596077.1:23594250-24194250 GCA_951394005.1 Protophormia terraenovae
AAAACACATTGAAATGGCTGTGCTCTTATGTATATATGTTTCAACGTGTTTTTTTTAATAATTTCGTTTAACTTTCAATATATTTCAATGAAATTTAAAATAGTTATTAATGAGGTATTTTCCAAAATATTTTGGAAGATTAGAAGTTTTTAAATGGTATGTGGGCAGGAGGAGAACCTCCGAAATTGGTAAACCCTTTTAATTATTTCTTATATCATATCCGAGGTGACCTATTTCGGAGGTCCTCCCACCTGCCCCAAGACCACCTAGAAACTTGTGCTCCCACATTTACTATGGAAATTATGAAAAATGTGCACATTTCGCTGAAGGGGGTCAAGTTTCAGTAAGTATTTAAACGATTTTGTAAAGGATTTATGCAAGTATTTGGTATAATTGGCAAGGATATTACTTTAAAAATAATAATATATAAATAATAAAGTATTAAAAATAAATTTCTTCATTAAATTGATCAAAAAAACGAAAAATTTTTGTATTTAGTGTTATTTTTCGAAAACAAATTCAATATTTGAACTTAAATAAAATCTACATTAATTAAGCTATCATTATAAAATTTTAGTATGATATAAAAAAATTTGTTCTTAAAAGAAAAAAATAAATAGATTCCCATTTTCTTACTCCAAAATATCCAAAATTCCAATTCGGGGAAAGCTTCCTTCAAAAATTGACTTTTTTTCATTTAAATAGTCACCCTGTCGTTATAAGGCACCTCCGTCAGAAAATACTTTTTGGGTGTATACCTTACATACAGAGCTAAAAAATTAAAATAATTTTAAGTCGATCCCAGCTTTGCGATTTGAGAACATAACAAAAAAAGAAAAAGCTAAATAACAGAATTTACTAAATTTGGATAGGGCTCGTGGGCAGACCTTTGTCCCAAACTCCTCCAGATTTACTTTACACGCATTTACATTAAGATTTCTTTTGAAAATATTAAAAAAACGATAAAGCTCAGAACAAAAAACTAATTTTATCACTGAATAAATATTGCCACCTTTTTGGAAAAAAACACAAAAAATTTATAGTTTTTTTAAAGCTTCAAATTTAGATTAATATATCTTTAACGGATTCATATAATTATATGATTCTTGCAGTAATATTATTTAGAATTTTATAGGGAATCTTGGAAAAATTTTATTCTAGGGGAAAAATTAAGACCGCCAAGTTTAAAAAAACTAAAAAAAGGCGAGACTAAAAATGAGGTAAAAATTTATTTCGACCCGAATATCTCTTAAAAAAAAGAGATAACCTACACGTGTAGGCGTATTTTTTTGTAGAGATTTACAAGGACTATCTATATATAAAATTTATTTTCTGTCATATCATAAATGAATTTTTGGCGATTTTTTAAAAAAATTACATACCCGAAATGGGTAACTTTGGAGGGCCACCCACTTCCCCCCAGACCCTAGGGGTCTGTACAAATCAACTCGAAAACACCTCAGCTCTGACCATGTGAATTTTATTGAGATACCTCTAACGGTTCTTTAGTTACTGAATTATTTAAAAAAAAAAGCGTTTTGGAACCACACGCCCGTATATCAATTCTGCCACACTGTTTAATGTTTGATAAAGCAAAGAATGTGTCTGCACTTAAGCTGTTTTTTGTATGAAATCTACTAGAGTTTTTTCTAAAAAAAATAATTTCTCAAATCGGGCTATATATGAGCACGATTTTTTTCATAATATTTAAGTTGACAATATGTGCTATTTTTCAGAAAATTTTCAGAACAACCATCCTGTAACATTTTAAGTTGCATTCCATGAAAATAAGTGTATTATAGGACAATTTTCAAAAAAATAACAAAAATATTAGGATAAAATTAAATTCTTAAAGAAAAGTACACTTAAATACCTAAAGTTGGTGGTTCCATTTTAAATTTTTAATTTAAAACACTTTTTATTTAAAATAAATGCACTGAAAATTTATGAACATTGAATTTTTGCTCTTTTTTCAAAAATGTAAAAAAATGTTTAACTTTTATAGCTCCTTATAAGAAAACAAAACAACCTAGCTTAAAAATTTTAATTGATATTGATACATAGTTTTGTCTATTTTTATTCGCTACCCAACTTTATTACAAAAATTTTAATTTCAAAATTCCATTAATCGCTTTTAATCTTTTGACACATTTCACCCCAACGTGCAAAGCACAGTGAAGCAGTATCGAAAATTTCTAAAAAAAAAAAATCTATAACTGCTAATCAGCTGCTTTCATTTACATAAAATTCGACACAGGCTTAGTGCAGGAGTGTACTATTTTAAATTTGGATGGGTACCCCTCATACCCTTCAGAAGCGGAGCTATTGGGGCTCAAAATATAGTACCTCTGACATAGAAAATTTGTCATTGCTAAATTTTTGTTTCTTATCCGATTTTAAATATTTTACATTAATTTTTTTTAAATTTTGCCCATAAAGCCCACATTTATTTCAGGTCATTGACAGACCAAAATCAAATGTTAAATGTTATATGTAGGGTATAACAAGTGAAAAATATGTATAAAAGAAGCACAAAAAAAAGGTTCAACCAATTTACAAAATATGTATTTTACATTGTTCCTCTTAATAAACGTTTTATGATTTTCTTCAAGACTTGTGATGCGAATATTGTTATAAAGCTTCTGTATTTATTCATTGTTTGTATTTATTACATTTATCCTTTTTTCTGCTTTCAAACTCAACTCCCCAGTAATGTTAGTATGTAAATTACAATGGTTAAAAGAAAGAAAAAAAAAACACCTGCTACTAGGAGTCAGGCTGAAATTTTTTTTAAAAAAGCGGCTGCCACAAGTGTTCCTGGAATTCTCATTGTGGCAATGTATTCCATTTAGGTAATACATTTTAATAATGTTTACTTAACTGAATTACTTTAATTTACATATATTTTGTAAACGATTGAGGAACCAATTGCCATTTCACTATTCCCAAGTAATGGATAATGTAAACAGTTTAAACTTAAAATTTTAGCAATAATTGGCTGCCACCCAGGATGTACTTACCACTGTTTAAATATCAAGTTAAAAATCTAGATTTTGTAACCAGTTTTGTTTCAGCATAATAAAGTTTTTAATTTTGATATTTTAGTCATAACTGCTGGGGTGCTTGTTTTATTTACTTTTATTTTTGATGTGCGTTCGGTATGTGTGTGTGTAAGTCTATAAGTGTACGCAATATTTCAATAAAAAATATGAAAAAACAACGGTTTTCTGTTGTTGTCACTGTGTTATGATGGTGTTAAATTTTTTTTTCGTTTCACAAGCACACCTGTCACATTCCATGCTACCGCAAGCACTTATAAAATAGCATCCAATTTTTTTCAACTTTACATTAATGAATATAATAATAGTATATTACATTCATACCCAGCAAAAAAGTGAAAATAAATGAATTTTTAGCAGCAAAAAATGCTAATAATTTCTATTAAAAATGAAATTTTAAAACATTTTTATTATTAATTAATAAGAAACAAAAACATCATTTTTATTAAAAAATTGTATAAACATAGTTTTAAGAGAAGTGCTTCAAAAGCAATGAAAAAGAAGTATAAAAAAATAACATCTTACCAATGACAACCATGGGATAAAAAAAGAACTTCTGCAGCTCTTTTTCACCACTAAGTACTTCTTTCCAATGAGAACACAATGTTAAAATCATGACTTTTTCAGTTCTTATACACTACACCACCATAGGTGGGGAGGGTATTATACGTTTGTGCTGATGTTTGTAACACCTAAAAATATTGGTCTAAGACCCACCTTAATTTATACCAATCGGCTCAGAATCACTTTCTGAGTAGATTTAACGATGTCCGTCCATCCGTCTGTCCGTCCATATAAACCTTTTAATCAAACTACAGGTCGCAATTTTGAACCAAAATGTATGAAATTTGATTTCCTTTGGTCCAGGGACGAAGCCTGTTGAAATTGGTTATGATCGGTCCATTATTTCACCTAGCCCCCATGCAAATGTCCTCCCAAAAAAGGGTTTAACGATCATATATCCCTTAAATATAGCAATATTTTAATGAAATTTGGCACATATAAGTTTCATATAAGTGTGGCGATTTTTAAAAAGATCGGTCCATAATTACCCATAGTTCCCATATAAACCCCTTTTCAGAAAATCACTTAACAGGCATAAATCCCATTAAAATAAATATATAAATATATATATATATATATATATATATATATATATATATATATATATATATATATATATATATATATATATATATATATATATATATATATATATATATATATATATATATATATATATATATATATTTATATATATATATATATATATATATATAAATATATATATATATGTGGGATTGGAACCTGGTCGCGTCATCAGATCTGGCAGGCGTTGGTAACCAAGGGGTTAATATTACTAACGGACAGAATATTCTAGAATAGGATAGTAACTAGTCACGTAGGCTACAGACAAAATATGTACGAGACATTTTTTAACGAAAGACGAACATTCTGGATGGGGACTTGCATTTTGATAAACGGACTTTTAATGGACGAGACAAGGATAGTTATAGGGTTAACTCGCTGGGAACTTTCTGGTACTTTGAAATGTAGCGAGTAGTGTAGGAGAATAATATAAAAGGTAGTGTTGAAAGATTGAGAGCAGAGTTTTGAGTTAAATTCAAGTTGTGAAAGTTGAAATGTTGAAAAGTTGGAATTATCAGTTTGAAAAGTTGTCTAAAACGTTGTGCAAAGAAGTTATGAGTAAATAATTAAAGTTGACCAGCGACATCCACTATATTAAAGTGTAAAATAATTTTAAGTTTTTTAATTAATAAAATATACACAATTTATTATTAAAAATAATATAATTTGTGTTTAATTGATTAAAGCCATCAAGCTTAAATCACAGGGATTTAATAATATAAAAATCCCACAAATTGGGGGCTCGACCAGGTATGAAGTTTAAAAAGGTCACGTTGGGGAATATTGAATTTTATGGTTTAATTGATACCGGATGTAATATGTGTACCATGAGATGTGATGTTTATGACAGATTATGTAATGAGTTTCAGTTGGTAGTAGAACAGCGACGTTTAAAGGGAGCAGGTGCAGGAGTGTTTTATACTCAAGGTTATTTCGAGGCTCCAGTTGTTATTGACGGTATTCCGCTAAAAATACGATTTTATGTTGTACGAGCTGAAGACTTAGATTATCCGGCTGTTTTGGGCACTAACCTATTACAGTTTGTGGACTTAATTATAAGAGAAGACGGTGTAGAACTTGTTTCAAAAACAGCTAAGAATGTTGGTAGGAGCAATATCGACGATCATCAGAAGTACATTAATACTTCGGAATTTGTGAGTGAATCCGTCGATTGCGTTGTACAAGGTAGAGTTGGAAGATCGGATAAAGAGGTGTCAGTAGCTCAGAAAGCGGGAAATACTTCAACGAAGAATGAGGAAATGGTAGTTGACAAGTTGGAGAAAAGCGTTGTAGAAGCCACTGTTTTCGAGGCGTCGTCGTCGGATTTGTTATCGCATAAAAATGATGATTCTGAGAGTATGCCAGAAACCGGAAGGAAATTGAGTATGGTGAACATATGTGGTCTAAAGGAGAGGGATCAGAGGGGTTTTAAGGAAAACCGCAGGTCGGAAAACTTTAGGTTGCGTAATTCGACGAATAACAAACGCACGCAAGATGGAGACCGTGTGGGACGGAAGGAGAAACATTTTGGTCCATACGGGGTGAAGAAGAGGGTGGAATATGGGCGATATAAGATCGGAGGGAATACGGAGTGCGAAGGACCAGGAAGACGGGTCACCGTAGCGGAGAATATGAAACCAGTATTCGAGTCGAATACCCCGTCAGGAAGGCCGAATGTGGGATTGGAACCTGGTCGCGTCATCAGATCTGGCAGGCGTTGGTAACCAAGGGGTTAATATTACTAACGGACAGAATATTCTAGAATAGGATAGTAACTAGTCACGTAGGCTACAGACAAAATATGTACGAGACATTTTTTAACGAAAGACGAACATTCTGGATGGGGACTTGCATTTTGATAAACGGACTTTTAATGGACGAGACAAGGATAGTTATAGGGTTAACTCGCTGGGAACTTTCTGGTACTTTGAAATGTAGCGAGTAGTGTAGGAGAATAATATAAAAGGTAGTGTTGAAAGATTGAGAGCAGAGTTTTGAGTTAAATTCAAGTTGTGAAAGTTGAAATGTTGAAAAGTTGGAATTATCAGTTTGAAAAGTTGTCTAAAACGTTGTGCAAAGAAGTTATGAGTAAATAATTAAAGTTGACCAGCGACATCCACTATATTAAAGTGTAAAATAATTTTAAGTTTTTTAATTAATAAAATATACACAATTTATTATTAAAAATAATATAATTTCTGTTTAATTGATTAAAGCCATCAAGCTTAAATCACAGGGATTTAATAATATAAAAATCCCACATATATATATATATATATATATATATATATATATATATATATATATATATATATATATATTCTCAAATCCCAAAGCAATGTGAAAAAATGTGAAAAAAAAAAATCCATTTATGGAATTTTTTTTGGGAATTGTAGGATTCCTTTTAGAAAAATCTTAAAGTTTTTTTCACTTTCTCATTTTATGCGATAAAATCTACATCCACTGAAAATTTCGTTAAGATATCTTTAATAACAACGATTTTATTAAAGATAAAATATTTAAAGTTTCTCAAAAAAACACTTTTTTACAAAAATTTTGCTTTAATTTCAAAAACTTATAAAATTTTAAAGTGGCATAGTTTCGGTTCTGTAAAATATATTGATTTCATTCTTTTTCTGTATAACGAAGAATTATGTCAGCTAAGCAATATAATTTAGATGAAAAAAATCAAGTTATACTTTTTCTGATTTTTTAAATTAAAGTAAAATTTTTGTGAAAAAATGGTTTTTTGAAAAATTGTATCTGTAATAAAATCTTTGTTATTAAAGATATCTTAACGAAATTTTCGACGGATGTAGACTTTATCGCATAAAATGAGAAAGTGAAGAAAACTTTAAGATTTTTGTAAAAGGAATCCCACAATTCCCAAAAAAACGCCGAAAATTCCATAAATGGGTTTTTTTCACATTTTCGGCTATAAAATCCATATTTTCCCGAAGTCCCGTAAATTTTGATTGAAAACTTTTAGCAACATATTACAGATTCTTAAACAGCATTCCGTTTGCCGATTCGTGCTATGGGATTTTAGAAAATATAGACTAAAGTCAAAACTTTCATATAAAATGGGTCGAATTCGGGAAAGTATGTACCTTGATCATTTGAGTTATTGGGCTTGATTTTTATTTTAGAGTCTTCTCTGTGAAGATACCTTTCAGAAAAGTATAAAATTATTATATGTTGTTACAGAAAATTTGATTTTAGAGAAAAAAGAGTGTAGATACTTTTTCGGCCAAAAAAAAAGTCGTAATTTTTGCAATTTTCAAATTCAAAATCGTTTATTTTTGGACTTGGTAAAGATATCGACGTCAAATTTTTTTATTCAATAGATAATTTTGTTCTTTAATTAGCTAAAGAAAAAACAACTGAAATCAGTCAGAAACACTAGGATATATATGAATAAAACTGGACCAAGAACATGCAAAATTGAGGTACTTAAAAATTCAAATGCAAATAACTCAAAAACTATAAGAGATAAATAGGACATGCAAGCATGTTTTTTGTAGGTCTTATCAGTGCCTACAATAATGTATAAAAATATTTGAAATTGGACGAGAAACAAAAATTTGACAAGCGATTAAAAAATTTGTATGTCAAAGGTACTCAACTTTGAGCTTCTTTAGCTCCGCACCTGAGGGATCTGTTCAGTCCCCCTTCAAAACTTAACATTGTACACTCCTCTGCTACGTATATACCATGCAAATCCAACCAGCCGATCAGAAGTTACAGATTTATTTCCAAAAAATTCGATTTTGCCCCACTGTGCAGCATGAGTGAAGTGAAGAGTGAAGCTATTGGGGCTTAAAATAGAGTACCTCCGACATAGAAAATATTTAACCGTAGATAGAAAAGAGTCTACACTATTTTTCTCTAAAATATTTTTTTTTATTTTCGGGCACGTACTTTAGCAGGTAGGAAACTGTCCCTATACATTTTTAAATACCAAACTCTCCAGTATATCAGAATGGCATTAGAAAAGTAATCTATTATTTTACTCTCCACTTTTATATTTACCCGTATGCCTCATTTTCATTTTCAATTTCAGGTTAAAATTTTGTTCTCTACAAGTTCATTATTTCTTTTTTACACCTTTTTCTCGCTTTCTCATTCTCACATTGAAAATACGCATACACTAGCATTAATATATATGTATATATTAATGGTTTGTTTGTTGAGCCCTTTAGGATATCTGCAGCTGATGCTGATGCCGCTGCTGTTTGTATGTATGTCTGTCTGCCTGACTCTCTGTCTGTTGTAGTTCTAAAATTATTTTTGTGTTTTATGGAAAAATAAATATTTTTACGTTTTATGAATTGTTTTTATATTCGTGCACGTTTTTGTATTTAGGTGTTTAAATGTATGTAATCCCTACTTTGTCATCGTCATCATCATTATCATCATCTCAAATCACCTAAACTTTATCACCACCATCCACCCAGCAGGTTTCCTGTAGCACTCATTCTCTGTTATTGATGTTTCGTTAATGATGATATTTATGTAAATTTTTCATTTTGTGAGTTTTTTGTTTAAATTTTTTTTTTTTTTTTCAAAAGCACAAAAAAGTTTCCTCATTGTTTTTGTTATTGTCAACAGCATGAATTTGCTTTCCATTTCAGGAGGAAATAAAAAATGTTTTGTCTACTATAAGGGAAAAAATTCCCTGCTGCTGTTGTCGAACTGTCTGCCTGTATGTCTGTCTGCTTTTTCATACGTATTGTAAACGCCAAATGGATATTGGTGCTGTTGCTGCTACTTTGTTGTCCGGCCATTGTTTAATGTTCATTTAAATGGTGCTGTGTTTTGTCATATATTTATTTTTTTTAACAAGATTTCGATAACAATCCAGATACACACTAACAAGTTTTTTAAAGGTAATTTAATTTTTTTCTTTTTTTTTTTTAATCAAAAACAATTTTGTTTATTTAGTAAAATCGAAAAAAAATCTTAATAAAGTTGAATTGCCTGCCATTAAATGAAATGAGAAATATTTGATAATTAAGTAGCCTGTCATTAAATATGTTTTAGCTAAGACTGAAACCACTTACTGTTAAAATGTATATCATTTACAAAATAAATTTAAATTAAATTTCTAGTGTTTCAACTTAATTTTCTTTGATGAAAAAGATTTTAATTTATAGCAATAAGTTTTAAGTAAACAAAAAAGGGGGCGATAAATAAAACATTTAGTTAACCTCAAGAATGTAAAATAAACTGTTAGATTGTTTTTGAAACCTTGAGGTCATTTCATAAGTAAATATGTACATGGCAAATAAAAAATCAATTAAATGAGAGAAAATATCTTAATTCTTCAACACATGATAGTATAAGCAGTACTTTTTGTAGATTAATGTTTATAAATATTTCATTTAGAGTGTGATGTATATATTTTAATTAGTTTTCATCAAATATTGTTTAGAATTCGGATGACTGTTTAAAACTGAAATTATTTAAAAATTTTTATGTAATTAATTTTTTTACTTAATTTGAAATTATGATCGATTAAATGAATAATTAATCTATATCTCCTAAACTACTGGTAGGATCGAATTGAAATGTATGAAAGAGTTGTAGAGGAACTAATCTTGTAGTCATCCTGTGATAACACGAGATAAGCTACAGGGTGTCAAAGTTGTGTATATAAAAGTTTCAAAAAATCGTAACTTCTACAAATTAAGTCCGATTTGAAAGATTTTTATATTTCTGTAAAGTGCTTGGCAAAATGTGGTTAACTGTGTTATCTCTTACAGTTAAGATATTTACTCCTGATTTTTTTTTTTTTTTGTTCATACTTTATTTATTGAATCTTCAGTTATTATACATGAACTAACAATAAGTATTAAAATTTTAAATTTAAATATTAATATCTATTTTTGTCTAACCACCGTCAGGCAAAAATCAATTTTAATTCGTATATTTTAACTCCTCAAGTTAAAATTACATCTTTCTCAAAGGAGACGTTTAGATCCTTATAAATATTTGAGTTTTTGACGTACCATGGTGCCGTAGTTATTATCCGAAAAATCTTGTTTTAAAGTCTCTAAATTTTCTCTATATTTGACGCCGAGGCCGTGCCCCATAACTGAATACCATAACTCCATATTGGTTTCAAAATTCAGTTATGTAAGAGTAGTTTACAATCTGAAGTAAGTGTTGAGCTTCTGCTGATAAGCCAATTTATTTGAAGTGCTTTCAGTTTCATTTGTGTCAATTTTGCATCAATATGGGACCTCCATGTAAGACATCGATCAAGATGGATACCGAGGTATTTGACCTCTGATTGCTGGGAAATAACTTGGTTATTAATAAAGATAGGTACATCATAAATGTTGATGTATGGGTTCGATTACACTGGTCAAAAAAAAAATCCTCCCCATAGTCGAATAGTTGGACTTGATGTATTTTCATGCGCTAAACACGAATCTGCTTTCAGTTTTTTCCATCAGTTCTGGATTTTTTTTTTTTTTATGGGCGTGTATAATATTTTGCCCATAGTAAGGACATTACTCTAGTATATTTCCTCATAACTCAAGAACGGTGTGTACGATTGTTTAAAGTGATACACCAAAAGATGCGTACTAGAAATATCTTCAAATAAGTGTCCGAAAAAAATAATTTTCATGCTAAATTTTAGATTTTTTTGTTAGTAAAATTTCTTTTAATAAATGAAAACATCTAAAATGTTACAGTTTATCATCTTTACCTTAAAGCTGGTAATGCTGCGAATAAAATAAGGTATGTATCTTCAAAATCGATGCATAAATATTGATTTTACTCACAGTTAAGTAAAAATTCCCATGTTACATACAATTGAGTAGAAATACAGCCAATGTTTTTCCACACATTTTGGTATATCATTTATATAAATCTTGCATACCGTTCTCGAGTTATAATGAAATATACTCGAGTAATAGGCTTATTTATGGCGCAATATTAGACACGCCCATAAAAAAAATCCCGACCTGATGGAAGAAAACTGAAAGCATATTCGAGTTTAGCATGCGGAATTCCGTCTTGTCTACATATTTTTTTCGAAGGAGCTCAAAAAATTTTTTTTTTTGTCGACCAGTGTTATTAGTTGGCGTATCAGAGGTGTATATAAGGACCCACTACCTTGGAGTACTCCTGCTTCAATGGGCTGTGGGTTATTTAAGAAATCTCCCTCCTTAACAATAAATTTTCGATCAGCTATTTAGCTTTCCAATAATTTATGTGTATTAGTAGGTAAATTTTGCTTTATCTTATATATCATGCCATAGTGTCATACTTTGCCAAAAGCTTGCGAAACGTCGATTTTGACAGCAGAGCAATACATCTTTGCTTCAAACGTTTTGTTCACAGAAAAAAATATTACGGTCTTTTTTTCAATTAACATAGTTGTTTCATCTTGCATCGAAATTTAATAAATTTATTCAAGTAAAAATTAAATAAAAATAAAATTTAACTAAACTTTTATATCTTATATAAATTTTTAATGCATCCAATGAACTACTTGATTGATTTAATTAATTTATTAATAGGGAATTTTTTTACAGTTTTTAGTAATTGATATAATCATTTTGGTTAGAGGTGCATATTTAAACAAGTTTTTAATTGAATGAATTATTTTCTAACATTTTTGTTAATTGGTGACTTTTTTCTGTGTTTATAACATTTACAAGTCTGTGTGTTTGTTCGATAGTGCTGTGATTGGGTAACTTATTCATTAACCCATTTCCAACCACTGTTGCGTTTTCGCATCAGTAACTTTACCTATACCGCAACTAATTTAGTTTCAAATTAATGATAATATATATATATATATATATATATATATATATATATATATATATATATATATATATATATATATATATATATATATATATATATATATATATATATATATATATATATATATATATATATATATATATATATATATATATATATATATATATATATATATACAGTTAGGGACAAAACTATTTGTACACCTCATATATTTCGTATACCTTCACGCACATTTTCAACAGATCCGCCGTTTTTATACTTGCTTACAATGTACTGTACTGTGGAATGTTGCAAATTTACTAAATTACTTATATTCCGGAGAGATTTTCCTTTTTTATGTTCATCAATAATTAAATTTTTAATATCCAAACTCAACTCTTTTCGCTTTCCCATTTTTGATGTGCTTATTATTCAAAACGTTAAAACCAACTTCTTATTTTGTAAAATAAAACTCGATTAACGAAGAAAATATAACGGTATTTAAAAAAATCATCATACAAGAGTCCAACGTACAAATAATTGTACAAAGTACTGATGTACAAATACTTTTGTCCCAAAGATTTTTACTTAAATTGTACTTTTTTTTAACAATGTGTTATATATTAATTTATTTTTTATCAAATAATTCAATAAAAATGGACCTGAATTAAAACTACATATAATAATTTTTTTATTCTTTATAAATTATTGAAGATATACGAAATGCATGGGTGTACAAATAGTTTTGTCCCTAACTGTATATATATATATATATATATATATATATATATATATATATATATATATATATATATATATATATATATATATATATATATATATATATATATATATATATATATATATATATATATATATATATATATATATATATATAGAGCTTGGAATGTTAACTAATTGAATTGACCAAAAAAAAATTAATTCCGACGATTTTTTACCCCCGGTAGAGTGGATCAAAAAAAAGTCTATAAAATAGACCTTTTTTAAAATTTAAAAATTCGTTCGAAAAATGTTACAAAACATCTTGAATAATCTTTAAAACGGTAGCCAAGACATCGAAAAATATGAAACTATTCACTTTTTGACAAATAATTTAGGGAGATAGAAACACCAAGCTCCGAAAAATTGGTGTTGCGAAAACGCATCAATGGTTAATTAGGGGTAGTGTGATTTAGCTACATTACGCAAGGTGGCGCACTGAAAATATGGACAATTGGTAAGAAAATATGGACAAAAGGTAATGTAGTATGTTAAAATTATGGAAAATAATTAAGAAAACCTTTATATATGAACGAATATAGAATTTTTTTGAAGTAAGACTTCATGTACAATAGAATTTTTTACTCTAGCCTTAAAAAAGTTGTATTCAATATTATTTATGACTTATGTAGTAAAAAAATATGCAATTGTCAGCAAATTACAAGTGGTTATATTTTTTACATTCATTGAGAACAAATGTAAGAAAAAGAATTTCAAAATGATCGACGCTACCTGAATATGAAGTGTATTTTGTGAAGGATGCTGTTATATTGAATATGATCACAAAAATTCAAGGAGTTACCTGAAAATTTTAGAAAACTGATGAATGAAAACAATGAAATTATGTAATTTGTTGCTAAATTTTTTCAATTGTCTTAAAAAAGGGATAATAAATTTTCTTCAAAGGTCATAAAATTTGCTAAAGAAAAACATAATATTTACAATTTTTATGACTACACACTAATGTTTTTTATTCAAAGTATTAAAAAATGTAAAAAACCAATGTGAATAGGTAAAATTTCATAATTTTCGAAACAGCCTTTTTCTATAAAAGGCCATGCTCTCTACTCAAAGTGATAGTTCATTTTGGGTTTTCAATCAAATGAGATTAATAGGATATCAAAATATAAACAATATAAAATCTCCAAGGATATTCAAGGTATAATAAAAGAAAAATCTGTGAATATATATGCACGGATAAATGAAAGCAAACACATTTTTTTCTTAGTCATTTGAAAATTGGTACATTACCCAAATTTTCAAATCCTGTTTCAATTGAAATACATCATATTATGAGCCTCTGCATTTGGTATATTACCAGAATTTACGATTTTTTAAATTTGGGAATATTCTGCAAGAATAACATATTCGATTTACGTAACATTTGTATTTGAAACACAACGTGGTTAGGCAGTCTGTACGAAGGACCAAAATGCTTTCTTGGCCACCGTATTGAAATCATAATCGAGATGATGCGCAAACAGATAATTGAATGCAATGTACATTACATTCCAAATGCTTTAATGTGTAACATATTTTATTTAATATATAATCATTTTATGGATTATATGAAATTATTTAGTCTTACACCGTAAGCTATTTAACGTTCTTACGTAATTATTTAGTTGCCTTAAATTCCAATTATTTTTGTTCACACTTAACATATTTAACATACAATTTGTAAAATAATCACAAAATTAAATTTAAATGACAAATGACAAATTTGTTTAAACATCTACTTCGTATATAAGCAAAACAACATACCCCTAATTGACCATAGATGCGTTTTCGCAACACCCGATATCTCGGAAACTATAAAAGCTAGGATCACAAATCTTTCGATTTTATGATCACAATCACTAAAATAGACTCCGTTCCTAATTTCATTAATTTATCTTAACGGGATCGGGTAGTGATAATAAATGGGTTAAGAGTTTCTCAAAGAGCTTTGACATATTTGATAATAGACATAGGTCTATACGATTCCATTTTTTCCTGGCTTAAGTATCATGGTAACCAGTGATACCTTCCATACTGGTGGATAATATTCAAGGCGTAATATAGCGTTAAAAATATAAAGTATAATTTTTAGTCCTATCCGGGGTAGCTCCAAAAGCATCTTGTTACTGATTTTATCAACAAGTTTCATTTTTATCGATTAATAAAAAAATATCACGTGAGTTTTTCAAAATTTTCTTATGAAATTTAATCAGAAAATAAATCAAATCGAAATAAATCATTTGACAATTATTTGATTCCCGGACGCCCAAAACGCTTGACAATTAAATCTTATTAAAGCCCCCGATAAGGCCTATAAAAAATATGCTTATTTGTGCTATTTATTTGTTATAGTTTTCGAGTTATTTTCACTTGAAATTTTAAAAATTTTAGTTTGGCAAATTCTTGGTCCATATATATCCCAGTATTTTTCACCAATTTCATCATTTATTTCATAATTATCTATATTGAATAAGGAAAATTTTAAGTAGATATCTTTAGCGAGTCCAAAAATAAACGTTTTTGAATTTGAAAATTGCAAAAATTAAAATTGTTTGTGTCTTTTTTTTTCGAAAGAGTGTCTACACTTTTTTTTGCCTAAAATATAATTTTTTTTAACAACATATAATAATTTTATAAAAGTTCCTAGAACACACCCTCTCGAATTTGACCTATTTAATATGAAACTTATAAATTTAGACTATATTTTTAAAATCACAAAGCATAAATCTGCAAAACAGAGTACGGTATAGGAATCTATATATATTTTTAAGAGTTTTCCATCATTACTTCCAAGACATCCAAAAAATGTATACTTTATAGGCGAATTTTTTTACAAAAATTTTACTTTAATTGCAAAAATTTGAAAAAGTATGAACTCGATATTTTTCAACCGTATGGTATTGCCTAGCTGACATAATCATTATATAGAAGTTAATATCTTTAACAGAACCAAAATGTCACGAAATTTTCCAAAAGCGCTGCACTATTGTGAACGTGAAAAATACGCCATATGTTATCAATTTTGATAACACATGGCGTATTTTATTAAAAGTATTACCAACTTTATGGTAAAGAATTAAAAACTGCAAATTTTTTGGCGGTTACATTTCTTAAAAGAAATTTTCATGAAAAAAATCTTCAATTTTGCATGAAAAAAAATAGTGTTATCTGACAACAATAAATCCAAAACTGATTTAGATAAAAAAAATGTTTCTTATCTGAATCTTTGTCTAAATCGGACAGCCGTTCTCGAGTTAAGGTAAAATACACTTATATATTCGCCTTATTAAGGGGGAGATATTGAACATGCTCATAAAAAATCACGACCTGATTGAAAAGACCTGAAAGCAGATTCGTGTTTAGCCGGTCTAATACCATTTAGTGCTCATATACATATATATTTTTTTTTTCTTATTTAATATCTACGCCTTTTCTCATTAATTACATTTCTCGTTATTTTTTTTTTTTTTTTTTTTTATACTTAAAGTCATATTTTATTATACAATTGTTTCTTTAAAATAATATGTTTCATTTAATAACGCTTAAATAATTTCGTATATTTAAAAATATCTACAAACACATTTACGTACATACATGAATGTCTACGTTATGTCCTCCGGTATGTAAACGTTATGTAAAGAAGTTTTAACTACATAAAATATTAATCATACGCCTAGAGGTGAATTAAGCGCGTGTTCTTGGTCTATTTAATGCGATATTGCTGTTAGCGGTACATACATACATTGTATATGTACGTGCTCAATAAGAAAAAACTTAAACTAAATAACCATTAAAGAATTTATAAAATAAAATCTTAATGTTACAAATCTAAAAGATAAGCACTGTTATAAGGAGTGAGATCGAAAAAATCTTTACACACCTTTTGCCTCTTTCGGAAGCAATAGTTATTTTGAAAAATATGTCAGTTATTATTTTTAATGACAACCATGTAGATCAAAATGAATGATAAAAAAGAAGTGCTTAAATTGTTAACAATTTTCCAAAAAGTCCTAATTGGTAAAAACAATTGGCCAAGGAATTAAAGGTCTGCCGTCAAACTGTTTCCAACGTTATTAAACAGTATCAGGAGAATTTGACCATTGATAAGAAACCTGGTTCGGGAAGAAAAAAGTGTCCACATGATATTGGGAAGGCTAAGAAAATTTAAGGCATATTGAAAAGAGCTCCAAATACATCTGGTTGCTCAGCGCTCTGACTATATGGTGCGAAAATTTAAAGCCAATACAGGCTTGAAAACATGCAATGTCCAAAAAGTTCCAGACAGGAATAATGCAAAAAATTTAGAAGCCAAGAATACACAGAAAAAATTACTTTCATATATTTTTCAATTAACACAGTTGCTTAGTTTTGCATCAAAATATAATAAATATGTATATTCAAATAAAACTAAAATAAGAATAAAATGTACGTAAGATTTTATTTCTCATTTAAATGTTTAATTAATTGAATCATCCACTTAATTGATTTAATTATTTAGTTAGACATTTTTTTTATATTTTTAATTTTTTACAGTTTTTATACCCACCATCAATAAGAGGGGGGTATACTGATTTTGTCATTCTGTGTACAACATGTCAAAGGAATCATTTAAGACCCCATAAAGTATATATTTTCTGGGTCCTGGTTAGATTTTGAGTCGATGTAGCTATGTCCGTCCGTCTGTCCATTTGTCTGTCTGTTGAAAGCAGGATAGGTCTCGAACTGTACAATCTAAGGGGACGAAATTTGGTTCAAATATTTATCTTATATAAAGTTTGTTTGGTATTGAAAATTAGTAAAATTGGTTAATAAACAAAACAGTTATGGGCAAAATACTAGAAACACAGAGTGTCCGTTGTAGCTTCATTTCATAATTTTCTGCTGATATCTCTTAAATAAAAGCATGTACAATAACAAAATTTTGTACAGATATTTCGAGAGTCGATATAAACTTGGAATCCAAAAATGGGCGCGGTATGCCCAATCTACCGCCCACCTCTCATGTAACGTAAAATTTGAAAAAGTTGATAGTGGGTATATAAATTCGGTCGAGCCGAATGTAACATTCGCGCTTGTTAGTAATCGATATAATTATTTTGGTGAGAGGTGGAAATTTAAAAAAGCTGTTAATTGAATGAATTACTTACTAACATATTTGATGATTGAATTAATTTTTTGATGTTTTCAAAATTTTTATGTTGCTAATGCTTGAGGAAATGTTGAAGATACATTTAGGACCCAAAAGAAGACAAAATTTTCTAAAAAATTCCTGGTATGGCAAGTTTTATGCTGTTGCGGCAAAGAAACAAGTCATTTGTTACAGTGGGCTTTATAAACATCGAAAGGTACATTAAAGAATGTTTGCAAAAAAAGGCTTCTTTCTTTCATAAGAGAGCACAATGGGTTTTTTTCCGATTTGGCATCATATCACTATGGTAAGAAAGATCTGGAGGGGTACCAAAACAATAACATAGGGCTTCATTTTGTGAAACGAAAAGTTTTCAAACGTTCAAAATTTAGAAATGTATATTCTTTCCATACAAATTTTTTCAAACGTTTGTAGTTTCGTTTTACAAAATGAGGCCTATAGTTTTTGTTCCAAATTATCCGGAGCTAAGACCAGTGGAGAGATATTGGGCTCTTGTGAAAAGATAATTCAAGAGCACAAGCGATGAAAAATTTTCTATGTCAGAGGTACCCTATTTTGAGCCCTAATAGCTCCATTCCTGAAGAGTAAGGGTAAGGAAACTTAAAATTTTACACTCCTCTGCTATGCCTATAAAAAATTGTATGTAAATCTAACCAGCCGATTAGAAATTAAAGATTTATTGGATTTAATGAAATCTGTGATTTTTTTCCCTATATGTTATTAAGTTAGACGAATGGCTTACGATAAAGATTTTTAATATTATTATTAACAACTAAATTACAAAAAATTAAAGTATTCTAAAAAATTAAATTCAAATTTTACATAGAAAAATATAAAATCTAGTTTTAATTACTAATAAACGTATTCAATTATTTTATTAATTGAAATTCAACCTTTAAAAAAAAATGTTTTTATACCCACCATCAAAAATATGGGGGCTATATTGATTTTGTCATTCCGTGTATAACATGTCGAAGGAATCATCTAAGACCCCACAAAGTATATATTTTCTGGGTCCTGGTTAGATTCTATGTCGATCTAGCTATGTCCTTCCGTCTGTTGAAAGCAGGATAGGGCTCGAACGGAGCAACGTAGGCGGACGAAATTTAGCACAAATATTTATCTTATATAAGGTTTGTTTGGTATTGAAAATGGTCAAAATCGGTTAATAAACAAAAAAGTTATGGGCTAAAAACTAGAAGCATTTCGTAATTTCTGCTGATATTTCTTCAATAAAAGCATAGTTATATGCTTATATTACATATGTATAGTTCGGGGGTCGATATAAACTCGGAAACCAAAAATGGGCGAGGTCCGCCCACTTTACCGCCCACCTCCCATATAAGGTGAAATTTTGTTCAAATAGTTCAAGGACCAATGTAAAATCGGAAACAAAAAATGGGCGTGGTCCGCCCACTTTACCGCCCCCTCCCATATAACGTAAAATTTGAAAAAGTTGGGTGGTGGGTATATAGATTCGGCCGGGCCGAATATAACATTCGCGCTTGTTTCAATTACACTGGTCGAAAAAAAAATTTGTTCGTGCTCCTTCAAAGAAAAATATGTGTGCTGGATGGATTTCCGCGTGCTAAACTCGAATCTGCTTTCAGTTTTTTCACATCAGGTCGAGATTTTTTTATTGGCGTGTCTAATATTGCATCCTAAATAAGCCAATTACTCGAGTATATTTCACTATAACTCGAGAACTGTATGCACGATTTATATATATGATACAACAAATTATGCGGAATAAAATTGGCTTTATGTCGTTCTACTATCAAATTTTTATTCGCTCAATAGTTTAGGAGATATTTCCAAATAAATGTCCGAACAAAATTTTTTTCATGCCAAATTGAAGATTTTTTTTTTTTACTAAACTTTCTTTTCAGAAGTGAAAACATCAAAAATATTTCAGTTTATCATCTTTATTTCAAAGATGGTGAAACTACAAGTAAATAAAGCCACGTATCATCAAAATTGATGCACAAATCTTGATTGCATTCACAGTTAAGTTAAAATACCCATGCATATCTACAGGTAAGTGGAGATACCCTAGTTGGCAAAAAAAAAATCTACTTAAATAAAAAAATATATGGATTAGATGGAAATTAACTTGCTAAATAAGAATCAGCATTCACTTTTTTCTTATCACGTATTGATTTTTTATGGGCATGAACACTATGACCCCGCCTTTAGGCAGTCACATTTCTACAACTCGAGAACGGTTTGTCCCATTAAGTCAAATTAAACTCCAATTTATAGTGATTTAAATTATCTTTGAGCTGAATTTACATAATTTTTTGTTCAGTTAATATTTCCGTAGTTATTCGGAAATTAGTAGCGAAATTTTTTTAAAAAATCGTGAAAATTTTGATCCATAACTCTGAAATTCTCGAGCGAATAAAAAATATTGTTGACATACCTTGAAGACAATTTTCGTATGCATCTTTTGGTGTATTATTTATCAAAATCGTGTAAACGGTTCTTGAGCTATAGTCTAAATTAGACAAACCATTCTCGAGTTTTATAGTGTGACCGCTGAATAAGGTGATGATAATACTCATGCCCATAAAAAAATCAGTACGTGATAGAAAAAAAGTGAAAGCAGATTCTAATTTAACTCGTCAAAATCCACTTAGTCCACCTACTTTTGTTAAACAAAAAAAAAATTGTGTTTGTCCACCAATGTATTTCTACTCAATTGTATGTATACATGGGAATTTTTACTTAATTATAAATAAAATCAAGATTTGTGCATAAATTTTTTTCACTTTTAAAAATAAATTTTTGTAACAAAAAAAATCTAAAATTTTGCATGAAAAAGTTTTTTTTCGGACACATATTTCAAAATAACTCCACATAAAATTTGGGTGACTCTAAGATATTTTTAGTCCGCATCTTTTGGCATATCACTTAAGTCAATCGTAAACGCCGTTCTTGAGTTATGGGGAAATATACTAGAGTAATGGCCTTACTATGGGCGAAATTCTAGACACGCCCATAAATAAAAATCCAGACCTGTTGGAAAAAAACTGAAAGCAGATTCGTGTTTAGCACATCAAAATGCATCAAGTTCAACTATTTGTCTTTGGAGAGGATTTTTTTGACGACCAGTGTTATTCAAATGATCAGTTATTTTTATTTATATTTGATTAAATTATTTATTTATACAATAAAAAAATAATTGAAAGACAATAAATTGTTTTATTTCTAAAACAAAATATTAAATAATTTTAATTTTGATCAATTGGATAATTGATACAATTAAAATATTAACTGTAATAATTTTTGTTTTTGATAAATCGTTTAATAGGCTGAATTTTTTCTGTGAAAAAATTTTTAAGTTATTACAAGAAATTTTAATTTCTTAAAAATGCAATATACATACATATGCGGATATTTCAAATAAATCCCTTTTTTTCTGGAATTATTACTTTAAATATGATGATTTATTCCTCTTTTGCATACTTCAAACAGAGTGATTGCCTTTCATAATAAATCAAGAAAAAATATAAGTTCATCTAATATATTTTTACAATTGTTTTATAACATTTGTCTATTTCGCTTTTTGTTTCAAATGAAAAATAATAAAAAATTTTTCAAGCATTACAAAAGTAAAAAAGAATTTATAACATTACAAATGATAAATGCGATTTAACTTATTTCTTTCTTTTTCATTATTTCTCTTTTTGTAAAAGTACAAATGTCTACTTCAACGGGTGACAATAATGTTAAATGACATCCTATTAGCAAAAATAAATTTTATAGCATTCAAAAGTATTTTCATTTTTTTGTTAACTGAAGAGTCTCTAAATTCTATTGTCAAGTATTTAAGAGACTTTAACAAAAAGATATTAAATATTTAGCACTTTATGCTACATTTGATAGTCATAAAATTTAAATTTATTTAGGTTATACTCGTATCAATAGGCAGAAATTTATTATACAATTTTAGTTAATTTCCTTAATAAATGACTTATGTAACCTTTTTTTTATTAAAGTTTTTTTTTACAATGTAAATATTTAAAAGTTTCTTTACATAAACTCAATGTTCATAGTTCTTGAATCCTTAAAGGATTTTTTTTAATTTTCAAAAAGAAATCAATTGAAAAGTAATCCCATTTGTTTAAATTCTTAAATAAACATTATATATTTTCTCTTTAAATTTGTACTTTTAATCAGCATAAATTTTAATAAAAATCCTTTTTATTACTTATACATATGTAGTATGAAGTGAGTATGTTGTAAGTGGCACACATACATACTCAAAATATTTTCCTTTTTGTTATGTTTTTCTTTTCTTTTTTATGTATTTTTGTATGACACAGAAACCAAAGTATGTTACTTGCCAAAGACATGTTGAGGGTTTAACTTTTTTTGTTCCTTTGGTTACAATTTTTTCTTTAGTCTTCTAAGGAAAAAGCCAACATATTTACACATAAAGTATGTATATATATTAAATAAAATGTTTAATCCAGACATATTTTTTTGTATGTGGGAGTTAGTCTTATGTACCCAGCAGTTTTTTCGGTGTTAATTTACCCGCTTTTGTACAGTAAAGTTCATTTGTGACTACCCACCTAACTCATTCAAATGTATACGTTTTTTTATTTACCCTAACTTCGCATATTTTGTGAGCGATAGTTAAGCTATCGTACCTTTTATTGACTCTTTAGTAAGCATGGAGATGGCGATTTATACTTTATTGACCCCTTTGGTGAGCGTGGGTGTGGCGAATGGTTTTTCTATAGGTCACAAAAACGTCAAAAATGTAAATAGTTCATCTATTGGCAGTACAGGTTGGGTTACTTGACTAACGGCAATAAAAACATGGTAGAACATTTGGTTCTGATGCATCTTTTTCAGACGTATGTATTGTCCTCCTGGGTGTCCTCTAAGTCCCTCATTTCGCTTGGCAAATATAGTTGCCTATGGGTTGAAAGCAATTTTTTTATCCCAAATTAAGTAATTGTAAAAATTATTTAAATTTTGTTTTTTATTAAAAACATAAAGTAAAATACAATAAATCTTAAAAAATTTTTATTAATGTTGTTCGTGATAGATTCCAAAGCAATCACGGGTTGTTGTGAAACAAAGGAACACATTGCATTGAACGCAAAAAACATTTGTGCGACTATATTTTTTAGTGGATGCACAATGGCAACAGCGTTTCCAACTTTCACTCTTTTCCATTTTATGCAGAGATTTGGGCTTGCTTATAAAGTGAGTTCCCAATTTGGTTGAAGCTGAAAATCCACGTTTTCTTGATTTGAAGCAACTTGGCTAAAGCTGCTCGAAATTCAATTGAAGTCACGTTAATTGAGGAACTATTTGCCAATATGAGTTTTTTATATATTATATAACTATTATGAACACATAATTCAAATAAGTCGAAGAAGAATCGTAAATAAAAATGCCACTTACTTCTTCGATCGTACTCGTAATATACTTTCTTTTGATCCATTAGATCAGCGCCTCCCATTCCTTTATTATAGTGCTGTATAATCAGGGGGCAATTAATATCTATTTTACTAGCTTGTCCAGCAACACGTCGCTTGACCTTGATTACCGCTGTTGGGTCAATAAAATTTGAGAAGAGATAGACACCTCGAGTGTCCATACATTTTACAACGGAAATGCTACCCGACATGAAGTAACTTATGTCCCCTCTTTTCATATCTTTATCCGCAGGAAAATTCTTTGACATGTGCTTTCTATTACATCGAATAGTTCCACATGCCGTTATGTCATTTTGCTGGAGAATGTGCATTAAGTTTATACTTGTAAAGAAATTGTCGAAGTAAACTTCAACCCCTTTTTTGGCCAGTGGCTTACATAACTGCAGGACGACAGCTTCACCAAGACAGTGTTCAACAAATGTTTTTTTTTTTCCTGTGTAAATGTCAATATTATACAAGTATCCTGTTTCTGACTCACATAAACACCATAGTTTGAATCCCCATGAAATAGGTTTGTCCTTCATATATTGTTTCGTGGCATTATGACCCTTAAACTTTACCATATGTTCATCGATAGAGAGTTTTTTAGAAAACGTATATGCGTCAGGCATAGCCTGGACGAATTTTGTAGCCACGGTCACTAACATCAGCCTTACTGTTGTCGCAAAAGTGAAGATTGGCTGTAATTTCATCAAATCGGTTCCGTGACATGACTCCTGCAACCTGAGCTTGGTGAAATGTTGGATCAGTGGACCAATACAAACGTGTTGATGGGAATTTCACTAAGCTCATACGTATGATAATACCCATATAAGCCTTAAACTCGGGCACAGTCAAAGTGAATATACGCCCTTTCTGCAAAGCATATAAATTGGACTGCTCTACTATCATGAGACACAGCTCTATATAAAAATAGCAAGTGATAACTCAAAATATCACAACATTTGTGATTTAAAAACTTACCTTCAAAATTACAAACGCTGTTAAATACTTTGTACGCTGATGGAATTTCTTCATGCTTATGCAGAACGGGCTTTAAAACTTGAGAATGTTTGTATGCGTTACTCTCTTCACTCCCGGTAAAATTATGATTTTTAAAAGCAAGATTATGCATAAAACGAAATGTTTTTTCAGGTTGTATAAACAATGCTGGTCTTATTGCCTCTTTTTCATATACAGTTCCAAGCGGTAAATCGACGTGCTTAGTTCCCTCAATGACAACTTCTATGGGCTCATCATTTTGCATTTGCAGGTTGTCATTTTCTAGGAATAAGACATCTTCATTGTCTAGGTTTGTAACGACTTCATCATCGTCATGACTAAAGTCGCAAAGTAAACTTTTTTCAATTAGCTCTGGTCTAAGAAAAAATGACGATCTCGTGCTGATCCACTCATATTAAACTCAAACACTTTTCTATAAAAACTGATGCAACAAGTGCATATGTTCCAAATTTCAAATAAAGACTGTAAAAAACTTACATATGTACATATGTTGTATATACAATTCGGGGATTCCCATTTTTTGTTAAATCAAACAATATGGGGATTCCCCTTTTTCAATTCAATATGTGAATGCAAAATACTAAACACAGTTGCGCTTAAAAAACGCTCAAAAACTACAAATTTAATGACAATTTAGAGGTTTTAATTGTAGAGTTTTATAGGAATGATAATTTTCATTTCAACCCATAGGCAAATATAATTGACAAACATAAAATCATTATCTATAGGCACCTTAGAGTTTATCCAAACTGGTCCACTAAATTTTTTGATAGACAAAGGCTAAATCCAAAACATAATTGACGCCCATCCCCTTGCGCCCTATATTTGCCCTGTAGCAGCCCTTGGTATAAAGACCATTATTTAGACAAATTTGGAACCTCGTAGGTTACAACTGGAACCAGATAGGGACTGGCACTCAACTACAATTTTGTTGCCCCAATCCTCTTCTATAAAACAGTCTTTGACATATTTGCTCTATCTGGTACCTGGACAAATATATAAGCCAAAAACCCGCAGGCAAGCATACTTGCCTATGGTCGTTAAAGGGTTAATAGAGTCTTTAGTATTTTACTTTGTAAGAATTTTCAATTTATTAAAGAAATCAATTATTCTGCATTTGTGTTTTTTTTTAATTGACTTTTTCGTACTAGTCACAATATCGCCACTTTTTGGTCCTGGGGTGTCAATAAACTTCCTCCTAGGACATCTTCATGTTAAAGTGACAAGTCACCTAATTGGTAAAAAGATTGTCAGACTGACTCAATTTCACCAGTAAAAGGATTCCTATAATTGACTTTTTCGTAACAGTCACTATATCACCACCTTTTGGTCCTTTGGTGCCAATACACTTCTTCCTAGGACATCCCCATGTTAAAGTGACTAGTCAGGTGGTCAGTAAAGTGACTAGTGGTGTCCTAATGTAGTCATTCAAGTAACTGGTTTCGGACAGTCACCATTGACTGCAGGGGTATTTAAAGTTTTACACCTACAAACATACATACACTTGACATATATTTTTCACATACTAGTGTAAATGTCTTTCCAAAGTACAAATATTTTAGTTTAACCGAAGTCAGGAAACATGTATCTCAAGTTTATTGATTTAAGTTATTCTTTTTTAATATTTTCTCATATACATGTACTTATATTAAAGAGTCTCACGAAAAAAAATTACAAATGTACCCCTGTAGAAATGAAGATTAGTATGTTCTTATATGATTTCCAAAATATTACACCTCAAGTTAAAATTTCAAAACACCTCTAAAATTACGTATATCTTTCAATATCATTATCAAAAATTTAGTTAAAAGAAAATTAACTTTAAATTATAAAAGAGCCATACTGCGAACTTGAATATTCATTGAAATAATTATTATGTCTCTTTTCAGTTGCGGAATATTAAGATTTTACTAACATTTTTATCATATTTTTATTGTTCAAACATATAATTTTATATATTTCGGATATTTTTCAAAATATATTATGTTTTAATGTAACATATGAATGGTATATCCTGCTACTATTGAAGATAACACATAATTAACCCTTTAAGAGCTAGAGGGTCAGTTTTATACATTTAGTTCCCAAAAGGTTAAATTAGCAATTTTTGTAAATAAGTCGTATGGAAGTACTTGTTACACTTAAATATTGACAAAATTATGAAAAACATAAAAAATTCATTTAAAACCGCGATAATAACACTGGTCGACAAAAATAACACTGGTCGACAAAAAAAATTTATAGTGTGACCGCTGAATAAGGTGATGATATTAGTTATGCACATAAAAAAAAATCAGTACCCGATAGAAAAAAAGTGAATGCAGATTCTTGTTTAACTCGACAGAATTAAACTAGTCTACCTATTTTTGTTTCATGAAAAAATAAAAAATAAATTTTTTCCCACCACTGTATTTTTACCCATGTTCTCTTAAAATGGGTCAATTTCGGGAGGGAATGTTCCTAGGCCGCTGGGGTTATTTTAAAATCATCTTTAGGCCAAAAAACTTGAAAAATTTTAATTATTGAAATTTTAAAAATCAAAATCGTTTATTTTTCTACTAAGTATTTTCTTTATTCAATAGATAATTTTGTTATTCAATAAGTTAAGGAAAAACGAAAATTGGTAGGAAACACTGGGATGTATAAGTATGAAAAAAACTGGACCAAGAACGTTCAAAATTAAAGTAATTAAAATGCAAATAACTCGAAAACTATAAGTGATAAATAGCAAAAGTGAAAATGTTTTTTATAGGCTTTATCGAAAGCTGTAGGAAGATGTATATTTGAAATCGGATAGGTAACAAAAATTTGGCAAACGTTTAAAAATGTTCTATGTCAGAGGTAATCCACTTTAAGACCCCATAGATCTGACTCCTTCTAAGTAAAAAATTGTACACTTATCTGCTATGTGAATAAAATTTAGATTTCTGCATCAATTTTGAAGATACATGCTATGCATATGTGAATGCAAATCCAAGCAGCCGATTAGAAGTTACAGATTTATTTCCAAAAAAAAATCGATTCTACCCAGTATACTGGATAACTCTTATGTACATTTATGAAGCAATTATTAACAACAACATCTGATGATATAATATCGAAAATTATGCATAATTAAGGAAAGGGTGGTATCAACACTTTAATAATCACGTTTAATTTTTATATTTATTAGTAAACAAAAAATTTTAATACTTATATTTGGTTATATTTTTCGAAGTTTAAGATTTTTTTTGAGAGAATTCTAATGTTCGTCCATCTGTCCGTCTGTTTGCTAATTTTTTCAAACTTTCCAATTCAAAATCGTTTAACCTTTGACTCAATAAAGATAACGACATAAAATTTTCTTTGTAAAGTAAGTAGTATATGCAATCATGTTTTCTAAAGAATTTATGAAGGGCTTTAGGATGATATAAAAATCTTGGAAATCGGGTAAAGAACAACAATTCGCTAGTGTTTAAATATTTTCTATGACATTAGTACCCTATTTTGAACCCCATACTTCCACTCCTGGAGCGTTTATGGGATCATGCTTCTAAACTCAAAATGATACTGTCCTCTGCTACGCTTATGTGAAATTTCATTTCAATTCAAGCAGCCCATTAGAAGTTTCAGATTTATTTCGATTCTGCCCAACTGTTTAATGTTTGATGAAGTAAAGAAAATGTCTGGCAATTAAGCTGTTTTTTGTATGAAATCTATTGGAGTTTAAAAAAAAATATATATATATATATATATATATATATATATATATATATATATATATATATATATATATATATATATATATATATATATATATATATATATATATATATATATATATTTTCTCAAATCGGGCTACATATGAGCACGATTTTTTTTCCTAATATTAAAGTGGACAATATATACTATTTTTCAGAAAATTTTCAGAACAAACATCTTGTAACATTTTAAGTTGCATTCAATGAAATTTGAAAATTAGTGTATTTTAGGACAATTTTCAAAAAAAAGAAATATATATATTATGACAAAATATAATTTACAAATATTTGAAAAAAAAAAAGTACACTTAAATGGTTTCATTTTATATTTATACCTTAAAAGACTTTTTATTTAACATAAATGATACACCAAAAAATGCATACGAAAATTCTTCAAGATATGTCAACAATATTTTTTATTCGCTCAAGAATTTCATAGTTATGGATCGAAATTTTCAGCATTTAAAATGAAAATAATAATAATTTTTCGCTACTAATTACCGAATAATATTAACTGGACAAAAAAATTTTGTAAACTCAGCTCAACGATAATTTAGATCACTATATATTGGAGTTTATATATATTATCTTAATTGGGCAAACCGTTCTCGAGTTATACAAGTGTGACTGCCTAAAGGTGGGGTCATAGTAGTCACGCCTATAAAAGGCAATCGATACGTGATAGAAAAAAAGTAAAAGCTGATTCTTATTTAGCACGTTGAATTCCATCTAAACAATTTTTTTTTTTAATTTTTTTAACTGTAGGTATGCATGAGTATCTTATCTTAGCTGTGAATCCAATCAAGATTTGTGCATAAATTTTTATGATATGTGGCTTTATTTACTCGTAGTTTTGCTAGCTTTGAGATAAAGATGATAAAATTTAAAATTTTTGATGTTTTCACTTTTGAAAAGAAGTTTTAGTAAAAAAAAAAGGAAATCTTGAATTTAGCATGAACAAATTTTTTCGAACACTTATTTCGAAATATCTCTCAAACTATTGAGTGGATAAAAATTTGTTAGTAGAACGACTTCAAGCCGATTTTATTCCACATATTTTGGTGTATTATTTATATAAATCGTGCATACCGTTCTCGAGTTATAGTGAAATATATTCGAGTAATCGGCTTATTAAGGGCGCAATATTAGACACGTCCATAAAAAAATGTCGACCTGGTGGGAGAAAACTGAAAGCAGGTTCAAGTTAAGCATGCGGAATTCCATCTAGTCCACATATTTTTTTTTTTTTTTTTTTTTTTGAAGGAGCATGTAAAAATTGTTTTTGTTGGGCAGTGTTATCAAAGAAAATAAAAATTTAATGATCAACTCTAATAATATTTGTAATTTAAAACACTACTGTTTTATTTTTACACTTTTCGAATAACTGAAAGCAAAATTAATACCCGTATCAGGGATGGAAAATTAAAATAATTTTGGGTACCGAAATAAATTTCAAATAGTAAATTTTTCAACCTAAGAGTACTAAAATTAAATTAAGAATTAAAATTTTTGATAATTATTTATCTTTTGTTTAATGCAAAACTCAAAGATTGTAAAATATATATTCAGATACGATAGCAAATCATTAAATGATTTAATTCAAATTTAATAAAATATTTATTAAAATAAACTTAAGGAGGAAAAAGTCTATAATTGATTCCTTAAAATCGAGCACTTCAGCTTAAGTTTTGTTAAAATATAATTCATTGTCATATAAGACATGAATTAAATTTAATTTACAGAATATAATTTAGTTTCATTTTTATTAATGTTTGTATACTTATGAGTTAACAATTTTATAAACCTACAGCTCAAATGTTTCTATAATATAGTTTGTTTGCCCTATAAACTTTAATTATCCTTATTAGTTATCCAACATTTAGTCAAATATAGTGTTCATTAAAATTTCATTATTACTTCTGAACACCAATTTCAAATATGTGTAAATCAAAGGTGTTAAATAAAAATATAGATTTCTGTTCGAAAATTAAAAATTTGATTTTTAATTCGAATTGTGGAATATACAGCTAATTGTCTAATAGTATAAAATGACTTGAGGAATAGTAAATAGTATCAAAAAAGTACTATAGTATCAACTTGTCCATCCCTGACCCGTATTCTGAACCATAGAAAACAACTAGAACTTCAACTCTTTTCATTCGCTCAGCAACAAAAAATTACTCTCCTCACACGTATACATTTGTTCTGTAGAAAATTCTACTAACACATACAAAGAGTTAGGTTTTTTTGACAGTTGAGTTAGGTTTTTTGTAAGCAGGTTGGAGTTCTAGTTGTTTTCTATGTTCTGAACTTCGTGACAATAAAAAAAATTAATTTGTTTGACATTTTTTCATGAAAATTACTTTTTTAATTGTTATTTATTATAGTTTTGTCATTAGTCATAAAGTATAGAATACGGTGGTTAATCAGAAAATTGAAGGTAAACAATTTAAACAATCATTTGTTAAAGTTAAAATCTATCAGAAATAAATAACCAAAAATCATTTAAAATTTAATTAAGTAGTTGACATTATTTTCAGTATAGACCGTTTCTTTTTTTTTTAATAACACTAAATTTAGTAGCAAAATAAATTGATAATATAAAAGTTTTTTAAACATACAATAAATGTCAAAAAATCCATAATCACTTTAAAACACTCTCATATACATGGAAATATAGTTGTGGAATTCTCATAGTATATACAATAAATATAATGTTTATAAACTTTCATTACAAATAAAATGTTTATTCGTAGAAAAGTCACGTATAATCTTATTGAATATTATGTAAATATTAATCATAATAAAACAAATTTTCTACTCTTTATTATAAAGTAATTGAAATAAATAAAACTCAAAATGGAATTATTTAAAAACTTTTATCTTTACTATAATGTAGTATGAAATATATGAACTAAAACTAAAAAAAAAGTTAAAAAAAATATAATGAGTGAGATCGAAAAATTCTTAACATACATAATATTCAATAACTTGGAAACGGTTGATCTTAGAGTCTTCATTATTTTTTTAATCATTTGATAATTTAACACAGATCACAGAAATATATAATTTTTATGGTTCTAACCACTAATTATAAAATTGTGGACCATTTTTGAAAACCCTTTCTTTGGAGATAAGATAGTTGCTTCAGTCACTTTTTTGGAACAGTGTGCACATCTTCTGTTAAAATCTTCGATATTTTGGGACACCTTTTTTGTGCTCTTGAATTCACTTTTCACAAGAGCTCAATATCTCTCCACTGGTCTAAGCTATGGACAATTTTGAAAATTGACCTCTCTTGGTACTAAAACTATGTTATTGATTTGGTACCACTCCAGAGCTTTCTTACCGTAGTGACATGATACCAAATGGGTCCAAAAATATGTGGACACGTTGTGCTTTCTTAAGAAAAGAAGAAGTCATTTTTGCAAATATTCCTTTATGCATATTTTGGTATTTATAGATCCGAATGTGTATCAAATGACTTTCCTGTTTTGCCGCAACTGCAAAAAGCTTGTCATACCATGAATTTTGTAACAAATTTTTGCTGCTTTTGGGTCTTAAACTTATCTCCAACATTGCTTTGAGCATTAGCAATAAACATTTTTGAGACACAAGCTGCGAAAATTCTGCCAGCACCTACGTTTCTTCGTCAATTATACAGTTAGAGTATTTTTGTATGAAATTTGGTTTTAAATTCCGAGTCCTATTTTTGGCTTGTAATTTTTTTTTTTTGCACAATTCCAGTTTGGAATTTTTTGAACTCTGTATGTTATCAACTTTCCCATTAGCTTTAAATTTTCGCACCAAATAGTCGAAGCACTGAGAAAACTGAGCTGATTTTCTACCAGATGTGTTTGGAGTTCCTTTCAATATGCTTTCAATTTTCTGGCCTTCCCAATATCATGTGGTCCTTTTTTCTTACCGAACTAGGTTTCACATCAATAGTCAAATTCTCCTGATACTGTTTAATAACATTAGAAACGGTTTTACGGACGACATTTAATTCTGTGACCAATTATTTGTAAGACCTATTTGGATTTTTTGAAATTTTTTAATAACTTGTAGGACGTAAATCTTTTTCGTCACTTATTTTGATGAAAATAAGGACAAATTAACATGGTTGTTATTAAAAATAATAACTGAAGTATTTTTCCATGATAACTAGATCAAAAAAAATTTTGAATATTGATTCCGAAAAAAGTTATGAGGCAAAATGTGTGTTAAGATTTTTTCGACCTCACTCCTTATTGAAATGCGTTTATTTTTCAAGACAGAGCATTTGATATGCTATATACATATTTATTTAATAAAAAAATTTTAATTTTAAAAATTTTGCAAAGATTTTTACTCCTAAATATAAAAAAATAAAAAAGAAAAACTTTATGAAAATAGCACAAATTGATGACTTCTTTAGTTATCCTCACATCTTTTCATCATTTAGCTTTAAAAAGGCAAATTTAAAATCTCATTTAAATTATCTTAGGAAATAAAGACACCCATCTTAATTATTAAATCCAGTTTTGTTTTATTTATCCTTTTTTCATACAGCTGTCATTTACAATTGACTTAATTTCATTTCATTTAGTTTATCTCCTGTTTTATCGCTTAGCTTGACTCGTTTAAAAATCTTTCTTTTCCTTTCTTCATTCACTCCTAAATAAAATTAAATAGTTAATCCTTTTGTTTATGTTTATGTTTGTGTGTGTGAGTATTGGTAAGTCTAAAATGTTTCTGCTTCTTATAAAATACAAAAATAAAAGCAAAAAGTTTGTCATTTCATTTTCTTAATAATACTGGTACAATCGTAATGCACAGTGGGGCAGAATTGAAATTTTTTGGAAATAAATCTGTAACTATTAATCTGCTGGTCTCATCTGCTACGCTCATGTGAATACATAAAATTTCAGATGAGCGTAGCAGAGGAGTGTATAATTTTAAGTTTGGATGGGGGTCAAATACTCTTCAGGAGCGAAGCTATTAGGGCTCAAAATAGTCTACCTCTGACGTAGAAAATTTTCTATCGCTTGCAAATTTTTGTTTCTTATGCGAATTCAAATATTTTTATATCTTTTAAGACCTAAGAAAAATATGCTTGCGTGTGCTATTTATGTCCTATACACGCAAAGAAAAAACATGGTTGGTCAAATCATAATCGGTAAATATCATTAATGTTTAGGTTTATGATTCCCTCAATCATATCAGTTATTATACCCTTTTGTGAACATAATATTGTCCTATCCAATATTAATATAATATGAACCTCACAATCATAACATTAATATGTGATAGTCCTCACAACCATACTGCATAAATATAACATGATCCCTATATTAAATCTTATAATACCCCCAATCATAATACTATGCATACGGTTAAAATGTATTTTTATTTATTATTATTATTTTTTTAATTTAAATTTTGCGAATAGAAAATAATTAAAAAACAAATACCACAGCCTTCACTGGACGATTTCGTTCAAGAAAATTCATCTTCACATTCACACACCTAAAAGAAAATTGTAGAAATACATTTTTTTTATTATTATTTTTATATTTGACCGCACTGAATTATTGATATTTATTGTAGTTACCGAAAAATATTTCCAATTTTAAATTTGGCCATTGATGATTTGCTCCGTCAGCACTCCGTGGATCTCGTTATTAAAAAATAATAATAAAGTTTTTTAATAAAAATTTTGTGAATCTTTTTAAACGTTTTTCTTCACTTTACGTCCGTCACATTTAAGATTTCATTACTGACTGAGTAAATTATTTCGAAAGAGAGATAACAATAAAGACGAGCATATTATTGTCACCCCTCGCATTAAAATATTACATACAAATATTTCATTGAAATAATATGTTACTATGAAACATATTATTCTTTTAGTACACCGACTTTATATTATTACAAAGTACCATATGTTAAAATGATCAGAACAAAAAATAATTTTTTCAGTTTAGTCAAAAACATAATAATTTGATTGCGTTAGCCATATAAACTATTATTAACATCACCTGATTTCCGCGAGCATTTCGGAATCATGTTTTTTCTTTGCGTGTAGTTTTCCAGTTATTTGCATTTGAAATTTAAACTTTTTAAATGTTGCAAAATATTGGTCTAGTTTTTTTAATACTTTTATCCGAACAAAATTATCTGTCGAATAAAAAATCTCTTCTGAGTTAAAAAATAAACGATTTTAAAATTAAAAATAGCAAAAATTAAGATTTCTTATGTTTTTTTTACCGAAAAATTGTCTACACAAAATTTTGTTTAAGAATACACAGAAAAAATATGGTCTATTAAGCGTTTTATCAAAGATAAAAACTATTCCAATTAATTTTTTAATTGTATCAGTTATTCAATTTATTAAAATTTTCATTTTTTTTTACTAGAAATAAAACAATTTATCGCAATTTATTTATTTTTTTATAATATCAATTCATAAATTAAATCCATAAGAAATAGATTGAGTAATTGAATATATAATTGTTTTCAAAGATTGAATTTCAATTAATAAAATAATTGAATATATATTATTCATAATTGAAATTAAATTGGATTTTAGATTTTTCTATGTTAAATTTTAATTTAATTTGTTAAAATACTTACAATTTGAGTAATTTATTGAATTATAAAAATATTTGAAATCATTTTAAAATTCTGATTAATAATTTAATTGAAATTTTTTCGAAAAAAAAAAAAAAATATGTTTAAATAATTTCACACTTTTCTAAAAGGTATCTCCATATAGATGATTTTAAGATTAAAAACAAGCTCAAAAACACAACAGAACTATATACAGATCTTCTCGAATTTTACCTATTTTAAATCAAAATTTTGACTTTAGTCTATATGTTCCAAAATCCCAAAGGCTAGTTCTACAAACCAAATGCTGTTTGAAATATTTTAATCTGTTCCAAAAAGTTCGCCAATGGGCAAAATTTAAAAAAAAATCTTGAATTAAATTTCAAATAATAAAGCCAACAATCTCTGAAAATTTCGTTAAAATAACTTAACAAACGAGGATTTTATTAGAGATAAAATATTTATAGTTTTTCCAAAAACAAATTCTTTTAAATAAATACTTTACTTTAATTTTAAAAATCAGAAAAACTATCGGCTACCATTTTATATGGACTTTAAACTAAATTTTATTATCTAGCTAACAAAATTCTTAATTCTATACAAAAATATTGAAGTCAATATCTTTTATAAAACCAAAACTTAGCTTCGCCCGTGAGGGTACTGTTGGTCCCCCATTACAAAAATAAAATTGTAAACACTGTGCTACGTCTATGTGAAATTTTTTGTAGTGCACGCAGAGAAAAAAAATTTCTCAATATGGTTGCCCCAACAATATTATTTTCATTGCAGAGAAATTTTTCCGTCGCAAACATTCTTATTGTTGAATATATTTTATTTTAAAACAATTTTGTTGTAGCAATTATACATTTGTTCTCAACTCACAATTATATTGTTGGCACAACATGTTAAGCAATATGTTTAAATTAGAACCACATTATTGTTGTTAAAATTGCATGCGCAAAAAAAATATTTTCAATACCTGGATATATTATTTTGTTTGTAATTTTGAAATGACAACAAAACGTTTGTTTTGTATTGGCAACAATATACATTATTAGTACTTGACAATAAGTATACTTGTTGATTTTTATTCAGTTTAGTTTGCTTCTTGCATTGAACAAGTTGTCTGTCGGCAAGTTAAAAATGTATTAGAAAATATGCTGAATGTATATTTAAAAAAGTGAATTATTTAAAATAAATTATTTTAATTAAAGTTTAATTAGAAATAAATAAGTGTTTCATATTGTGAAAATATTTCAAATGGATATTATACAAAGAAAACTACATAATTGGTTATCTTCAGAGTGCTAAAAAAAAATATGTCAGCTTGTACGAATATTCAAAAAATTTCTTAGGTTTCATCGTTGACAGGTGATAAATTTATCTTTTTATACCAAAGTGATTTATTTTACATAACTAAATTATAATTAATTTTAATAAAAACTTCCATACGATAAATTAATTGGCTTTTATTTATTTTTAGGCATAATAACTGTTTCTCGACGCTAAGTACAGTTATTGCGATTCAACATTTTATTGATGTATACATGAATCAAGTATATATACAACAAAAATATTGTTATAGATATACAATATTTTTATTATGATTTAACCATATTATTGCTGTATATATGAATCAAGTATATATACAGCAAAAATATTGTTGTAGATCAACAATATTTTTTATTATGATTTAACAATATTATTGCTGTATATATGAATCAAATATATATACAGCAAAAATATTGTTGTAGATCAACAATATTTTTATTGTGATTTAACCATATTATTGTTATATACATGAATCACACGCAAAGAAAAAATATGGTTCGGGTGACCATAAACTAAGAGCAACATACTATGATTGTAATATATGATCCCAGGTTACAATAAGTATATTTGTACCTAATCATTTTTCTGATTCCATTTAATCATTTTCTCATCATTTAATGATTCGGTTTAATCATATTTATAACTTTTTTTTATAATATTTCTTCCGATTTCCCATTTTTTTTATCATTTAATAATCCCATTTTATCATATATATATACCAATTTTATCATTTAATAATCCCATTTTATCATATATATAAACCAATTTTATCATTTAATATTCCCATTTTACCATATATATAAACGAATTTAATAATTTAATAATCCCATTTTAACATGTATATAATCCCATTTTATCATATATATAATCCCCTTTTATCATATATATAATCCCATTTTATCATATATATAATCCCATTTTATCATATATATAACCCCCTTTTTGTAATACTGAATATATTTAAAATAAAGCACATTTATCTGAAATTTTTATTTATTTATTGAGAATATTGAACAAAAATTTTTCAGGTATAAAAATTTATTAATTTTTAATTATAAAATTATAAGTTATTAATAGTTTTTTATATAATATTTATACTCTACAGATTAATTTTTAACATATTTTTACATATTCATTGTTTAAATATTATTTACATATTATATTTTATAATATTTACATAAGAATTTAAATCAACAGTTTTATGTTTTCTTTGGTAATGCAAATACAGCTAATAAGATTTGATTATAAAATTTTATTGGCTATAGAATAGATATTAAAAAATAAAAATCCTCATAATCCTGCTGAAAGGCTTGAAAATGTGAGTTAAATCCATGGTTTGAAAGCCTTTGACCGTAAAGATAATAAGATTCATTAGAGCAATATATGTAGTTTATATGACCAAATAATGGAACGTCATTTTCATACATTTCAATATGGAAAACCATTCCTGCACATATCAGAACAGGACATATTTTTCATTTATTTTTTTATTTTGTGTTTTTATTTCACAATTTTTTAAACTTAGAACACAAATAAATTGAACACTTTTCTAAAAACACACAGCTATACCGTTTGCCTTCTAACAAACTACTGAGCTTATACACAAAAATGTGTATTCAATAGTTATGTAGAAAATAAATATGATTAACGATAAAAATACAATAGTTGTGTGAAATCAAATTATAGTCAAAAACAAATATTTTATATTTAAGGAAAACATAAACATATTCAGAAACAAACATTCAACAGTTGTGCATAAAAATACAATAGTTGTGTGAAATCAAATTATAGTCCAAAATAAATATTTTATATTTGAGAAAAACATAAACATTTTCAAATACAAACATTCAACAGTTGTGCAAAACAAAATATGACTTAAAATCAAATAAAAATATTAGCTAAATGGTTGTAGAATTGACTAAATTTGTAAAATTAACTTAATGATTATAGAATTAACTAAATAATTGTAGAATTGACTAAATGATTGTATTTATTCATAAATATGATTTCATATAAACATATTTAAAAACATATTATAATTCAGTGAACCATATTAAAATTTTGATTGTGGGTAATCATTAAATGATAAAACAGAATCATAAACGTTGCTATGATGATCACAGTATATTTAAATCAACGAGAAAACGGCTATATAATCATTGAATAGTTGTGGTGATCATGCTGTAACCATGTTTTTTCTCTGCGTGCAGGTACATATACAACAAAAATATGGTTGCAGATCAACAATATTTTTATTATGATTCAACCATATTATTGTGCTACATCTAACCATTATATAATTTACAAACAACCATTAAATCTAACCATAATACTCGATTATGGTTGCTATTCACCATATTTTTTATTTGCGTGTGAAGTTACAGATTTACTGCCAAAAATTTTAAATTCTACCCCACTGTGCAATCTGCAAATGGATTAAACATATTGAACAATATAAGGAAATTATCCTCAAAATAATTGACACAAAATCATTTACAAACTTAAAAGTTTCTGAATTATAACCACAAAATGGCAAAAAAAAAATTCCCACTGTGCATTAGTTCTCGTATTATGTAAAATGTCACATTTTATTTTAAACCTTAATAAATATAAAGAATTAATTCTTTAGCTGGAAACACAATTTCTTAATGACATTTTTGTTATTGTTTTAGAATATAATTTTGATTTTTGTTTGTATTTTTTATCTTTGTTTTTGTTTGTCCTGTTGATATACATAGATGTGGAATGTAATTGTGGTAAACGATGTGTCGTCTGTGTCTGCGTGTGTATAATCTTATGTGGTTGTATGTGTGATTTATTTCAGTTAAATGTCTGAGTCTAAATATGTTTGTGTATATCAAGGACAGACATTTTAAACAAAGAAATCAGATATAAAAGTGTTTAATACAGAAATGCAATCCTCAGAACAGGTTCTTTCGAAATCCGGAATGAAGTTTTTTTTTTATTAAAAAAATCAATTTTAATGTTAATTTTTGATTTTTATTGTTCAAAGAATAAACCTAGCAAACATTTTATATTGGGAAATCACCAAAATTCATTCTTTTGCAGTTTTTGAGTAAACCAAAACACTTTTAACATCGAAACATATACATATACATGCATATGTACTGGTTTTGTATTTTTTAAATTGTCATTTGATTATCTTTCAGAAGACCATAAGTTGTTTGCAGGGATTTTATCAATTTATTTTTATTATTACATTTATTTTATTTAAAATGAAACGGACTTAATGTTAAAAGTCTAATATTTTACTTTTATATCCTAACAGGGTAAATGAACTTTTACAAATGTTAAGCAAAATGAAATTTTACTAAACTTTATTGTTTTCGTGGAAATGGTTTAAATTGGTTAAAGGGACAATTTAATGGAAATTTTGTTTATAAGGATAAACATAAGAAATTGTCTTCTTAGCACAAATGTGGTAGGTATTTAGCATAAACTTAATTTATTTCATTGTTATTAAACAGAAGTACAATGTGTTATATATCATTAAAAAGCTTATTAAAAATAAAAATTTTGATTATTTGTCATTTGAGCTGGAAACATAAGTGCTTTTAATTTTATGGCCACTCTAATGTACATTTTTTTTTCCAACATGTTACACAGTGGGGCCAAACACAAAATTCTTGGTAATAAATCTGTATCTCCTAAACTACTGGTCGGATCAAATTGAAATGTATAGAAGAGTCGTAGAGGAGCACTCAAGCTTTCAGAAAAATTACGTTGTAGTCACCCTGTGATAACGTGAGCTAAGCTACAGGGTGTCAAATTGACAACCTCGAGTATGTAAAAATTTATAAAAAATTTGAACTTCTATAAATCAAGTCCGATTTCAAGAATTTTTAGGATATTTATGCTTCAATTTTTCATTTTTTGCCTTTCGAAAACAGAAAAATTAATTTAAAAAATCATAAAAATTTACATGTGTGCACGCAAAGAAAAAATATGGTGAATAGCAACCATAATTTAGTACTGTCATATTATGGTTGAATTTTATGGTTGTTTGTAAATTATATTATGGTTAGATGTAGCACAATAATATGGTTGAATCATAATAAAAATATTGTTGATCTGCAACCATATTATTGTTGTATATGTACTTGATTCATGTATACAGCAATAATATGTTTAAATTACAATAAAAATATTGTTGATCTGCAACCATATTTTTATTGTATGAACTTGATTCATGTATACAGCAATATTATGGTTGAATCACAAAAAAAAATACATATAGTGTCGAGAAACCATTATTATGCCTAAAAATAAATAAAAGTCAATTAATTTATCGTATGGTAGTTTTTATTAAATTTAATTATAATTTAGTTATGTAAAATAAATCACTTTAGTATAAAAAGATAAATTCAAGACCGATGAATGATGAAACCTGAGAAATTTCTTGAATACTCGTACAAGGTGACACCTTTTTTTAGCACCCCGAAGACAATATATTATGTAGTTTTCTTTGTTTATTATCCATTTAAAATATTTTCACAATCTGAAACACTTATTTATTTCTAGTTTAATTTTAATTAAAATAATTTATTTTAAATAATTCACTTTTTTAAATATACATTTAGTATATTTTCTAATACATTTTAATGCAAGAAGCACATTAAACTGAATAAAAATTAGCAAATATTCTTACTGTCAACTACTAATAATGTATATTGTTGTCAATACAAAATAAAAATTTTGTTATCAATTCAAAATTAATTTTTTTGCACATGGATTTTTAATAACAATAATGTGGTTCTAATTTAAACATATTGCTTAACATGTTGTGCCAACAATATAATTGTGAATTAAGAACAAATGTATAATAGCTACAACATAATTGCTTTTAAAATAAAATTTATTCAGCAATAAGAATGTTTGCGATGACAAAATTTCTTTACGATTAAAATAATATTGTTGGGGCAACTATATTGAGAAATGTTTTTTCTCAGCGTGTAACTTACATTATATTTTGTTATACTGAATATAAAAATAAAATTTTTTTATTTCCTTATTTTTTAAATTTAGCAATGAAGTTTCAATAAATATTATTTTGTGTTATTTTCTGATTGTTTAGAATTTTGTATTTAATTCTTTTCTTTTTTGTATTTTTACTAAAACCACTTGATGAAATTATCTGAAATTTTGCACCAGTCTTAATTTTGACAAGCAAAAAGAAACCGATATTTGGAATTTGTATAAAAATAAATATCAATTTTTCATACTAACTTCAGAATCCTGAATTTGAAAATTTTTCACGTTTACTTAGACGAATTGAAATAATCAACAAAATTTTTTGCATATTATTTTGGAATATATTACAAAATATAGAACATTTTTAGAAAATGTTTCCCTCATATCTTTCTCTTGTCATGCGCTTTACATAAATATAAAAATCTTTGAAATCGCAATTCATTTGTACGTTACGATTTTTTGAAACTTTGTCAACTTTGACCCGCTGTAGCTATGCTATCTCAGAGTAACTACAACATGATTTTTCGGAAAGCTTAGCTCTTCCTCGACCACTCTTTCATACATTTCAATTCGATCTGACCAATAGTTTGGAAGATACAGATTTATTACCAAAAATTTTGCGTTTGGTCCCACTGTGCGTTATAAGTTTAGAAAATATTGCATATAAATACTGTTAGCTATTAAAGATGATATTTTTATCTGATCTGCATGAAATTAGTGTATATATATATCATTTTTATTTTATATAATCTTAAATACTCTTCAATAAATATCTACTGTATTTTTATTTTTTTAAATATATACAAAATAGCAAATATACACTGAAAAAATTATTACCGTCTTTTTTACAATTAACTCAGTTGTTTAATTTTGCATCAAAATTTAATAAATATGTTCAAGAAAAAATAAAAAATACATTTTGGTATGATTTTTTTTTCCTATACATATTTTTAATTCATTCAATCATCTACTTGATTGATTTAATTAATTCATTAATTGGGAATTTTTTTCTGTTTTGTATTTTTGATAGTTTTTAGTAATTGATATAATCATTTTGGTAAGAGGTGCAAATTTAAACAAGTTTATAATTGAATGAATTATTTTCATATATATTTGTTAATTGGTGACTTTTTTCTATTTACATACATATTTTGTTATGTTATAAAGCCAATTTATTTTTAATGTTTTCCTTTATTGAATATGTTTTCTACCTACAACCTTCAAACGAAAAAAATGAACAAAAAGTAATAAATAAAAATCCATTAGAAAACATGAATTTGCTAAAATGTATACTTTTTGTTTAGTTTTTACTTCTGGTTGTATTTTATTTATTATTTTTTTTTTTTTTTTTTTTACCAGCCGTTACATTTCTACATAAATTTATTTCAATTTTTGTAATTATTTGTCAAGAATTGTATGAGAAAAAAGGATGTCCATTATATTTATTAAAATAAATGTATCCTTTTGTGATATCAACGGCATGACATCAGACGCATATCATAACTTTTATAAACATATAGTATTTCCAAATGTTGTTATTAAATTATTTCAAATGAAATTTTTACATTACTAACTAATAAATTCTGAAAGTAAAGATATTTATTGTTAATTTGTTTTTTTTAAAGTAATTTATTAATAAATATTTATTTATTAATTATATAATAAAGTAAACATTTTAAATTATTTAAACAATAGGAAATAATTGCTTAAAATATTCTTTAAAAAAATTTTAATTTAATTGCTAAAACTATGTTTTCAATTACACATGTTTTGACCACCACTCTACATACATAAATTTTAAATTTGTAATTTAAATTTATTTACTTGATACGTCTCATCAACATTTTTGCATGATCTTTTAAAACATACTGTACTATTTAATTTCATTCGCAAAAATAACCGAAACCAACAAACAAAATTTTTTTCAGTCTCAAAATGCTGAAATTTTGTTAAAAAATTAATCATTTTCGATCACGTTTTTTTGAGATCCAATCTTTCAGAAAATGGGGGAATACATTTTATTTTTTAAAAAATATCAATTTATAAAGTTACTTTTTTAGCAAAAAAAAAGTGCAATTTTTTACTTATTTAAATTTTTTATTTTTAAAATTTTGTAATAATTGAGAGAACTAATTTATTTAATCATTTTTTTCTTAAGTGTAATTCAAAAAATTATAGAGAAATTTTTTGAAATTTCGCTATATTTTTTTTAAAAAAAAAATTTTGAATTTTTGTTTGCAAAAACGCAAAAAAGTCAAGATCAGAAATGAAAAATTAAATTTTAGAATTCAATTATCTGTTTGTTTACCATACTTAGTAGAATTGAGAAAATATTTAAAATCGATTCATTTTTATATACAAGTTTCAATATATTAGCAGAGTATTGTTCAATTTTAAGTTTGGAAGAGAAGCCCCACATAGCGGAGCTATAGGGATTCAAAATAGGGTACCGCTGACATACACAATTTTTTAGCGCTCGTCAAATTTTTGTTTTTATAAAATTTCAAATATTTTTTTACATCTCTTTAAACCCTTTGACAAGTCCTACGAAAAACACACTTGCATTTACTATTTATCTCTTATATTTGAAATTTAAATTATCTCAATTTTTTCAAATCTTCGTTAAATTTTCTATATATATCTTTTTTATGCAATTTTGTAAAATGTTACCCAATTATTTAAACAAAAAAAACTTGAAATTAATATATATTACGAGTAGAAAAATAACCGATTTTGACACTCAAATCTTTTTTCTACAGTATTTCTAGTTTTGCTAGTTTCGAAAACTCTAATGTGCTCCAAGAGTTGGCCAATGGCTTTTCTTAGACCTGAAACAAATTTGGACTTTATGAGCAAAATTAAAAAAAAAAAAAATTTTGGAATTTGGCTATTGAAGTATTTATTAAGAAAATCGTATTCAAAAAACTATTTACTGTCTATATTAACTAATAAACTGTTTTTTGTTTATGTAGGCAACCCTTCTCAGTTTCTTTCTCATTCTTATTGTCAGTATTGTTAGTAGTAAGAAAAAATTATTCGCTGTTTTATTCTATTATTATTATACCCTACACCACCACAGGTGGTTGGGGTATAATGCGTTTGTGCTGATGTTTGTAACGCACAGAAAAAATTATCGGACCCCCTCCTTAAATCACTTTCTGAGTCGATTTAACGATGTCCGTCCGCCTGGTCGGCTGGCTTGCTGTCCATGTAAACCTTGTGAACAAAGTACAGAAATCTTGATGAAATTTGGCACAAATAATTATTTTGACACAAAAACGAAGCCTATTGAAATTGGTTATGATCCGTCCATTATTTCACCATACAAATGTCCTCCCGGAGTAGGGGTTTAACGATCATAAATGCCTTAAATATAGCAATATTTCAATATTTTTTTATAAGTGTCAATTTTTGTGCAAAATTTCATCAAGATCGGTTCAGCTGTTTATTACCATTTATTTTGCAAAAAACCCCACTGTGTTCTGGTAAAGTGGAAAAGTATTTGAGTTGAAATTTTGAGAATGTAGTTTCTTATTCAATTTCAATATTTAATAATTATTTTTGTATTTTATCTCTTTTCTTAGCCCATAGTTCACTTTAAATTTTCTCTCTCAAATAATAATTTAAAATTAAATATAAATAAAAATATTATAATGAAAGAAATTTATTTCTGCGTATGTTAGTATAATATCTAATAATGTAATAAATTGTAAATGAAGAATTCTTCTGTTTTTGGCAAATTCCCTGCTGGTATTTCAATAAATGTTTCCTTTATTCATCCGGTTTAAAACTTAATTTCATTTAGTGATGGTTACCTTAGAGATGACAACGAACTGTAGCTTAATAAATTGATTGACTTTATGAATGAATGAATGATTGACTCACTTAAAGATGAAAAAATATAAATTTTTAGCGTTATAAAATGAAACAGATAAGTAACACTACAACATTTTTGAACGTTATAATGATGAACGTTAATTCTGATGATGACGGCCTGACTGATTAATTTAAGAAGATGATTGTTCTTTTTTTATTTTCATTACTTTATATATTTCGCTTCTTATATTCTTATGTATGTAAATATTATAAGAAATGTATATAAATTTATTTCCAAACACTCAACCAAAAAGATTAAATTTTATAAATTTATTATATTGTATAAATTAAATTATATCGAATTCAAAGCTTAAAAGGCATTAAATGAAGAGATAATGGAATAAAGCTCTTTTCAATGGAAATTTGTCAACAATAATTAAATTGATATAATATAATTCTGTTTTTTTTTTTTTTGGGTAATGTATATTTGACAGAATTGAACTAAAATACCACAAATGAATTATTAATTTTTGTGATCAATTACAGTTAAAACCACATTAGAAGTTCATTAATATTTTCTTTAAATTCTTTGACTGTAGCGCCCTCTCGTAAGTACAAAAATTATTATTCCAAAAATATGTAACTTATTTCCAAAAATAAATATTTCAACATAATTTAACATAATTATTTTGATTTTTTTTTTCTATAGGACAAAGCACTGTGCGCTGCACATTGGGGTAAAATGGGTCGAAAAAGGCGATTAATTCAGGGAAAGTTGATATCAATATTTTAATGATCACGTTTTATTTTTTTTTTTTTATTGATTATTAAGTAAAAAAAATTCAGTTCTAGAATTTTAAGATTTTTTTTTTTTGCCAAATGGGTCGAAAATTATGCACAATTCAGGAGAAGGTGATATCAACACTTTAATGATCAAGTTTAATTTTTCTATCTATTAGTAAGTAAAAAAAATGCATTTTTAGAATTATAAGATGTTTTTTGGTTGAATGATAATGTCCGTCCGTCTGTCTGTACATTTGGGTTAAATGGGTCGAAAATGGCTGAATTCAGGAAAGAGTGATATCCGAATTTTGATGATCACTTTCTATTTTTTCTATTTATTAGTTAGTAAACAAATGTATTTTTAGAATTCTAAAATATTTTTTGCCAGCATGGCAATATCCGTCCGTCCGTTTATACATTTGGGTAAATGGGTCGAAAATGGCACTTAATTCAGGGAAAGGTGATACAATACTTTAATATTCAGATTTAGTTTTACTATTGGTCAAGAAGTAAAAAAATAATATATTTTTGGAATTTTAAGACTTTTTAAAGAATTCTAAATTCTGTCCTTCCGTCCGTCTGTTTATTAATTTTTGCAAACTTTCCAATTAAAATTCGTTTATTTTCTGACTCAATGAAGATATCGACTTAAAATTTTCTTTATTCAATATACAATTTTGTTCTTTAATAAAGTGCAAAAAAACACGATAAAATTTATTGAAAATGTTGGGATATATATGGAAAAGACTTGACCAATATCTTGTAAAATTGAGATTTTTGAAATTTCAAATGTATATAACTCAAAAAATATATAAGATAAGTAGTACATGCAAGCATGTTTTCTAAAGGATTTATCAAAGACTTTAAGGCGATATAAAATCTAGGAAATATTTGGGTTCCTACTATGTTAAATTTCATGTAAATCCAACCAGCTGATTGAAAGTTACAGATTTATTTCAATTATGCCCCACTGTTTAATGTTTGATAAAGCAAAGAAAATGTCTGCACTTAAGCTATTTTTTGTATGAAATCTACTGAAATTATTTCGAAAAAAAAAATTCTGAAATCGGGCTATATATGCGCACGATTTTTTTTTTTTTTTTTTTTGTCATAATATTAAAGTGGACAATATGAGCTATTTTTCAAATTTTTCAATTTTTTAAATTTTTTTTCAAAATTTTCAGAAAAAGCATCCTGCAACATTTTAAAATGCATTCCATGAAATTTGAAAATTAGTGTATTTAAGGACAATTTTTAAAAAAATAACAAAAATATTAGGACAAAATATAATTTACAAATACTTGAAGAAAACTAAAGTTAAATACCTGAAATTGATGGTTCTATTTTAAATTTTTACTTTAAAAGACATTTTAATTAAATTAAAATTTATGAAAATTTAATTTTTTACTCTTTTTCAAAAATGTAAAAAAAAAAATTGTAACTTTGACAGCTCCTTATAAAAAAAAAACGAGAGAAAAATATATAGTCGGTCAAGCCCGACCATATGATACCCTACACTATTTCGATCCACATAATTTTGTTATTACTTATATACAATTTATTTGTGTTAAATATTAATATAATACTAACATTTGTATGGGATTTATGCACGTTAAAGTGATTTTCGGGAGAGGGGTTTATATGGTCAGTTATGGACCGATCTTCATGAAATTCGGCAAACGGATTTGTGCTTATATAAAACTTATTTGTGCTAAATTTCATTGAAATATTCCTATTTTTAAGCCATAAGTGTTAAACTCTATTTCGTGTTAAACTCTATAAGTGTTAAACTCTATTAGTGTTAAAACTCTATTTCGGGAGGACTTTTGTATGGGGGCTAGGTGAAATAATGGGCCGATAATAACCAAATTCAATAGGCTTCGTTCTTGTGTTGAAGAAAGCATAGGTACCAAATATCATCAAATTGCGACCTGTACTTTGCGCACAAGCTTTACATGGACAGCCAGACGGACGGACGGACGGATATCCTTAAATCGACTCAGAAAGTGATTCTGAGTCGAACGGTACACTTTAAGATGGTGGTCCGAAGATTTTTTCTCTGCATTACAATTTCTGCACAAACACATAATACCCCAATCAATTGGACGAGAAACATAAATTTGGCAAGCGATTGAAAAATTTGTATGTCAGGGGTACCCAACTTTGGGCCCCTTTAGCTCCGCCCCTGAGGGGTATGTACGGCCCCCATTCCAAACATTCTATACTCCTCTGCTAAACATATACAAAATTTCATGCAAATCCAGCTAGCCGATCAGAAGTTACAGATTTATTTCCAATAAATTTTGATTCTGCCCCACTGTACAACGTGTGCCGTATTTATTAGCTTTTGATATTTTAACCAGAGAGTAACATATAGAGGCGAAACTTTCGATAGACAACTGAAAAAAAAATGTTGTTTTGTAAACAAAAAATGTTTTGTTTTTACATGAGTTAATGTTTTAGATTTTTGACAATTAGTTTTGTCTCTTGTTACTCTTTGATTTCAACTTTGTTCCGCTAAGAATAAAATTATATACGATATTTTTATTTTATACATTTTATTTTATAAAGCATACTTTAGGGAGTAAAAAACAATTTCTTCTATTAACCTTAACATGTGTCTACATTAGATAGTACAGGTCGCAATTTGGAAGATAATTTGTTGAAATTTGGAACATAAGATATTTTTTTTTTTTTTTGCACAAGGACAAAGCCTATTGAATTGGATCATGATCGGCCCATTATTTCACCTGTTCTCCCGGAATAGAGTTTTAACACTCATAAATACCCTAAAAATAGAAATATTTTAATGAAATTTGGCAAATTTCATGAAGATCGGTCCATAATTTACTATAGCTCCCATATATGACCCAATTTCGGGTATCACCCAAATGGGCATAAATACATGTGAATGTTAGTATCGATATAATATTCTGTATTAATATGTTTTTTTTACACTTTTTTACAAGTATCGGTTCACAATTGGCCCCTTCCCCAATTTTGGTACACATAGACGATGGTGTAGGGTATCATGTGGTCGGGCTTGACCGACTATCACTTTTTTTTTTTTTTCATTAAATTCTGACTCTGAGAAATTGTTATTTTACATGAAATACAACCGAATTATTTTATTAAAAACCTAATCACCAGTGTTACCAAAAATATATAATATCTTTTCTTGCTTTAGACGAACCTAACTATCTATTTACTGTAATGTTCAAAATATGCAAATATATGCTGAAGTATTTTGAAGAATTTGGATATTAAATTTATTGGATCATATTTTAGCATATTTTGGCCACATTTCGACATATTTTCATAGACAATCCTTAATAAAAAGCATATTTTATAATTTTAAATGACATATTTTTACATACTCTACACCTACCAGCATAATTTTTCTTATTTTGTAAATTGTTCAAATCCAAGCAATCCCAATTAGTTTAATTTTATAAATTTATAGAAATTTTTGAGATTTTCTGCGACAGTTTATCACCTTTGAATGTTTTGTGCAAAAATATAATCTTTTTTTTTTTTTTAAAGCATGCCACTTTTTTAATAGCAAACTTTAAATTTAACAATAAACCAACATCATTTTTAAAAAGTTTACTTTTTTAATTAGAAAAGACATACTGTGTTAAAAATAATTTTTTTATGCCCAAAAAAACACCTTTTTAAAGAATATTTTTGATTGCCCTGGTAGTCACGAATATTTCGCGTTCTTCAACAGTTTTGATAAAAACCAATTACAAGAATTAAAACTTAATAATAATGGTAATTTGAATTGTTAAATGTATTTTATATATTTTATCCTTAGGCATTAGTACTAAGTAATATGTATTTTTTGGCCTTGAAGGCTTTATATTACTTGAGTAAATAAATAAAATAAATTTAGAAATTATGGAAGAAAAATCCCATTTTCTGCTTTGTATGTATTTACTTATTTGTGTTTATATTTATAAGTGGGGAGCACTTAAATTGTTTATCAAATCTGGCAGCACTGCCTAAAGCTTGTTTTCTCCACTAGCAAACCGATATGATCCAATTCTCCCCCCACTAGCACACTCTCACACATTTGATAAAACAGTTGTATATTTGCACTCTAGCTAGAAGGTAAGAACTTGGTAGCTATCGGTAGAATATTTAAACAATGTTATGTTTTTAATATTTTTTTTTTTATGTGCTTAAATATTTAGCACATTTTGTTTAACTAACAAACATATAAAATGACTAATAAATACACAAAAATAATTGTCACACACAAAACTAATTAAGCTATTAGATTATATTTTTATCAATTTTAAAGTTAGAAATACAATTTAATGTATATTTTTTCTATTTATTTTTACAAAAAAAAATAAAGATATTTGATTTCCTGCAAACATGACCAAACCAGTTTTATACTACACACCCCGCAGTCCACCTTGCCGTGCAGTTTTATTAACCGCTGCTGCTTTGGCTGTAGATCTGGACTTAAGGTAAGACTAAAGAAAATGTGATGGCATAAATTTAAATATTTAAAATTAATTTTAAAAAATACTTGTATCTGTTTTAATTTCTTTTCTAGACCCATGAATTTGAAAGAAGGAGATCACTTGACACCCGAATTTCTTAAGCTTAATCCCCTGCACACTATACCTGTATTGGATGATAACGGTGTTGTTATCTCTGATTCCCACGTCATCTGCTCATATTTGGCTGATAAATATGCTGTCGATGAAACCCTCTACCCCAAAGATAAACTTAAACGTATGCAAGTTGATGCCCGCCTGTATTTCGATGCCGGACATCTCTTTCCCCGTGCCCGTTTCATGATTGAACCCGTCATTTACTTTGGTTCGGATAATATTGCCGAAGAAAAAGTCGTTTATATGCAAAAAGCCTACGATGGTCTTGAGAAGAGTTTGGCTTCTTCGAAGTACTTGTGCGGCGATGATCTTACTATTGCCGATTTATGTTGTGTAGCTTCAGTGTCCACAGCCATGCTTTTTGCTCCTATCGATGAGGAGAAATTCCCTAATGTTAAAGCCTGGGTAGAGCGTCTATCTGAATTACCCTACTACAAGAAAAATAATCAAGAGGGTGCCGATATACTGTACAAGTTTGTCCAGGAGAAAATGGTCGAAAATAAAAAAGCTAAAAGCGCTTAAATTATAATTTTAATAATGATATTCTAATATTGTGTGCAGTGTGTGAAAAAATTTATTTGAAATAAATTATAGCAAAAAAAACTAGTTTTATCTATGAATTGAAAGTTGATGATCATTAGAAATAGGTAGCAGAATAGAGAGACCATATTAAAAAATATATACATGTATATACTCAGATGTATGTATATACTCAGATGTAGATATGTAGAATGAATGTATAATAATTAGTTTAGTTGTTGTTTTTGCTTCTGTTATCTCCCCCTTTTGGCGGTAATATGAAAATACAAATAAATTATAGCAACACCACAACAACATAATTTAACCGGTCTCTTGAATTCTTATCAAAAGAGATCGTTTCTCTTGGCATAGTGCTGCCACATATTTCTTTTTAAAATCCTATTTAATAAGACAAAATAAACGGAAATTTGAAACACTTAGGGCCGTTACTATAACCTACCTATAAGGTATCAGATAGTAAAAGGTAAGATTAACTAAAGTGAACGATAAAGTAAGCTTTATCTATTTTTGGTTATTACAACTTGGTTTTAAAGTAAATTTTATAATTTTGATAATACGGCAAGATCAAAGCAAAACCCGATTACTTTTGGCCACTTAACGTAACTGCCAGTAAGGGCAATATAAACAAATAAAACAAAGAAATTTTTAAAATAAATGAGTTAAAACAAACTAAAAGACAACGCCAGAGCAAATATAAATATAGACAGCAATATTATTAAAAACTACGTAATAAATATGATTTCATTTATTTCTTTTATAAAGCAGAAAATATGGCAGCTCTAAATGCATAAACATTGCGATAAAAATGTTCGTACCTTTAGCTTATCGGTCGCTTTTAGCTTAACTTATAATAACCAAACAGTTATTTGCCGTCCACACGAGCCTTTTTCATGCTCGCACATTGAACAAAATGTTGTGCGCACATACATTTGGATAGTGTAGACCAAAGTTGTTCATGTTTTGTTCTTGTTCGCACACCGTTGTTCGAACAATTGTTCGAGCAACCATGTCTGCCATCAAACGTCATCTTGTATGCGGAAGAAGAAGCCCTGCATGTAAAAGTATCGAAGTGACACTGACGGCAAACAAAAAATTATGATTTGTTCGACTAATGTTCTGCCCATTGAAAACAAAACGGAAAGAATTGTGTGTGTTGCTCTGCCGACGTTTTGTTCTTGTGCGAACAAGAAAAGGGCTAGTATAGACGGTACGTTAAAGTGACCGATAACATCCTAACTTTAGTTATTGGAAAGTTAATAACGGGCCTTAATTTAGAATATCGTAACGACTTACATATATGTTCAAATGTTTTTTATTATTAATACTAGCTTATCCCGGTGAGCTTTGCTACCTCTTTTGATGCAATAACAAATATTTATTTTATATGGGAGCTACTACTCCCCTTCGACCTATCCGTCATATTCAAAATTTTATATGAAAATTATTTATAACATTTTTTCAGATATGCAAAAATTATTATTTTCTTTATATTGGGGGCTACCCTTTCCGCTGGCCCTATCCGTCCCATTTTCGTTTGAACAATGCAATATGATAAGAATGTAGTTCCCACAAAATTAGAGAGCACTGACTGTATAATTCTTTAGATACGCCACTAAGAATATTCAGGCTGTTGAGAAAGTTATTCTTATAAAATGTTAAAACTTTTGCTGTAATAGTTCAAAAGATACACGATATTTAGGATTCCTAAGACAAAAACTTACATAAATAAGCCAAATTTTAATATTCTTTAGCTTCAGAAAGCTCTGGAAAGAGAAAAAATGCTTAGCAAATAAGATAGATAGATAGATATATAGATAGATAGATAGATAGATAGATAGATAGATAGATAGATAGATAGATAGATAGATAGATAGATAGATAGATAGATAGATAGATATAGATATAGATATAGATATAGATATAGATATAGATATAGATATAGATATAGATATAGATATAGATATAGATATAGATATAGATATAGATATAGATATAGATATAGATATAGATATAGATATAGATATAGATATAGATATAGATATAGATATAGATATAGATATAGATATAGATATAGATATAGATATAGATATAGATATAGATATAGATATAGATATAGATATAGATATAGATATAGATATAGATATAGATATAGATATAGATATAGATATAGATATAGATATAGATATAGATATAGATATAGATATAGATATAGATATAGATATAGATATAGATATAGATATAGATATAGATATAGATATAGATATAGATATAGATATAGATATAGATATAGATATAGATATAGATATAGATATAGATATAGATATAGATATAGATATAGATATAGATATAGATATAGATATAGATATAGATATAGATATAGATATAGATATAGATATAGATATAGATATAGATATAGATATAGATATAGATATAGATATAGATATAGATATAGATATAGATATAGATATAGATATAGATATAGATATAGATATAGATATAGATATAGATATAGATATAGATATAGATATAGATATAGATATAGATATAGATATAGATATAGATATAGATATAGATATAGATATAGATATAGATATAGATATAGATATAGATATAGATATAGATATAGATATAGATATAGATATAGATATAGATATAGATATAGATATAGATATAGATATAGATATAGATATAGATATAGATATAGATATAGATATAGATATAGATATAGATATAGATATAGATATAGATATAGATATAGATATAGATATAGATATAGATATAGATATAGATATAGATATAGATATAGATATAGATATAGATATAGATATAGATATAGATATAGATATAGATATAGATATAGATATAGATATAGATATAGATATAGATATAGATATAGATATAGATATAGATATAGATATAGATATAGATATAGATATAGATATAGATATAGATATAGATATAGATATAGATATAGATATAGATATAGATATAGATATAGATATAGATATAGATATAGATATAGATATAGATATAGATATAGATATAGATATAGATATAGATATAGATATAGATATAGATATAGATATAGATATAGATATAGATATAGATATAGATATAGATATAGTTATAGATATAGATATAGATATAAATATATACTTACATATGATGAATAATTTAGAATTTCTTAACTTATAACTTTTATATATATATATATATATATATGTACATTAGGGTAGTCCATCCAACATTGTATAAATAAAATCAAAGTGTTTTAAAAGTTTTAATGTACCTCATATTATGAATTGGGACGCCTTTTAGAACATCTCTGCCAAATTTCAACTTCCTACGATCATTGGAACAAGATGATACACGGCTATTTAAGTTGATGACTTCTTACCAATATTAATGATATATACATCTAAGGATTTATAATATCTGAAAAAAAGGACATTCCCTTAAAAAATTTTTAATAGTTTTATTTTTATGTCTACATAATTCGTTTTATATTATAGTTATTTTTATTAAAATAACGATTTTATCCTTCTTATTAGTTTTTTTTTTTTAAATACAAAATATGGGTATATTTATTTTTCTTAGCCATTCTTCGATGTATATTTAATTAAAATTGGTATGACAGACATAATTGGCTGTGTAGCATCCTGTTCCAATCATCGTAGGAGTTTGAAATTTTGATACGATGTTCTAAATGATGTAGGTACCCTTTGATAATTTTAGTTACATTTAAATTTAGCTCACAAAAAAGAATTTTGAACCACCCTAATGTACATATTTAAAATATTTTTACAATTATAAAAGGATTTTAACATTATGATATTAAATAAATATGTCATTGTCATGTTAAAAATCCTTTGAGAGAAATTACAACTTAAATAAATATGTTTAGTAAGCCAAAACATTATTTTAAATATAGTTAACACTAAATTTATTATAATTAAACAATTTATTATCACTCATTTCTTGGAGAGGGTAAACGAACACTTATCATCTGTATTTTAATTAATTTTATAACATGTCATTTTATGACAACGTTGATAAATCCCTAAAGTTTCTTCTAATGATTCAAAACTTAATCTATTACATATTTCTATGTGTAATTGGGCCGAACAAGAATTTTAATAAATTATGTTCCAAAAAAAGAAAAAGGAGAATAAACTTTTATCATTACTATTTCATGTACAACGAGTATTAATCCTACTTTTTTTTCGCCTTTCTTTTTTTGCTGTTCTCTGACATTTTTAATCATGTCAAAAGTCTCATGGTACTTTTTTCTTTCTCTGTTCGAACGTAGTAAAGGCTAAAATTTAAGGAGACGGCAAAAAAAAAGTTTTACAAAGTTAAAGGACAAAGTTTATGCTTGCCTGTACACTAATGAAAAATTTAATGAAATTTACGTTATGTTGAGTTGTGAAACCCACACTTAGTACAGTGGAATTTGGTATAAATTGTGCAAAAATTTTGACAGATATAAATTTTCTAAAAAAGTTTTGAAAGTAATTTAAAATATAAGAAAATTTAAACCCTATTTTAAACATAAAATGATTCCGTGCACTTTCTTCCATGCAAAATCTAAAATATTTATCTTATATAAGGTTTGTTTGATATTGAAAATGAGCAAAATCGGTTAAAAACAAAAAAGTTATGCCCAAAATACTAGAAACATAGGGTGTCCGTTGTAGCTTCATTTCATACTTTACTGCTGATATCTCTTAAACAAAAGCATGTACGACAACGAAATTTTTTACAGATAGTTTGAGGGTCAATATAAACTTGGAAACCACTTTACCGCCCACCTCCATATATAAAAAATTTTTAAAAATTAATGGTGGGTATATAAATTCTGCCAAGCCGAATATAACATTCTCGCTTATCTAATTATGACGAAGTGTTTTTTGTATTACAATTTATATAACACTCTGTATACACTATTTAGTTTTTTTTTTTTTTTTTTTTTTTTTTTTTGTACACAAATTTGTTTAGTTTAATATGTTGTGATTATAAAAGTTTTGCTCATTTGATTAGTGTTTAAAAATCGAAATTAAAATTTATTTTTATAATTATTTAAGTTAATTATGTTTTAGTTAATTTTGCTTAACTACATCCACAATTTTAGGCTTTTAATGCTAAATCTTGGGAACTAAATGGCATAACTTTTTCTCTTTCCAAATGTTTTTTAAGAAATTTCCTATTAAATCAAAGAACGCAACTTAAAGAACCAGAGATGACACCAATATTAATTAAAAACATTACCGTTAATTTCTCTAACTAAATTAAAATACCTGATAAGTTTATTCTATTGTGAGCTCCATAGATACACATACATACATCACCTCCTTTTTCATTTTCTTCAATTGTCTTTCAACTGCTTCAATTCATTTACAAAATATACGCTTAATTCCAACTTCACCTCGACGACATTGTCAACAATTATGATTGATGATGGCGCAAAGAAACTTAAAGAAAAATGTGATAAAAATCATTTTCATTTCAATTTCATGCCAATAAATCAATTGCGTAAATAAACGAACATGAAAAACAGATAAAACTAAATGAAAGAAAAAGAACAAAGTTTCTGAGGAATTATTGTTGGTTGGAAAATCTGCGCTACTATGAATACCAAGATAATACAATAACAGGTATTCAGTCACACAGTCAGATAAATGTTCATTTGTTTACCTGAATAATTCTGATTAAATGGTTATATGAACATCCTCTATTGTTAAAGTTAAAGTTTAGAAGAAAGGGAATTACCTTTCATGATAAATTGTTTACATTTTTAGTAAACAGTAGGATTAAATTTAGTGATTTTTTTTTACGAAAGGAACACATAAGAGGTTTAGTAATTGTAATAAAATATTCTGGAATTCAATGAAATACGATTTCTGTATAACTATGTATTTAATAGCTTTCAAAAATGTTAATATTATTGAGAACAAAATGTCATTTTGCTATTTCGAAATAAATATTACAATTTTTGCAAACACTTTTATATCAATTTATTTTTTAAAACAATTATATTTTAGACACACACTAAAACTATTTTTTGTTATTTTAGTAATAAAATTAAATGTATTTACAGAGTAACTTAAAATATTTTGTACATTTGTTTTTAACAAATCTCAAATTAAATTTTTTAAATTTAAAAATCACTTTCAAACTCAATTTCATTTGGCTGGCCGTTAGAGTTGATAAACATAATATGCTCCATTTCCACTTCATCTGAGTCCCTGTTAGATATTGCATCACATAATAAGGATGCGGCGGCTGAAAATGTTCTTTGCACTGCGGCACTAGAAGCGGGCGTGGCCAATACCACACAGCTTAATTTGTAAAGTAAGGGAAAATTATCTTTTTGCATTTCCCACCAATTAAAAACATCAAAATCTGCACTGTTTACTACACGAGTATTTTTATAGAATTGTAATTCTTGTAGAATAAGTTCATTTGGATCTTGAATTGTTTCTGGTTCCACAAAATCAGAAAATAATTTTCTCCGCTTACACACGGGTGTAACGCTTGCTTGAGGTTCTTGTTTAATAAGTGGTTTAATATCGTCCTTGAAACATTTCATTAGCCGTATACACTCTTGTTCAATAGATTTCTTTTCTTCATCATTAAACTGTAAAAGCTTATTTGTGGGCGGATAAAGGAATAAGGCTAATTTATGTAAAATTGTTATATTATCCTGTACTATAAGATCCAAATAATATCGTAACTTTTCCTTTAGACTCTCTATGATATCTAAATCTTTAAATTCATTGTCATTAATATCACAAGACTTTTTTAATTCATGCAAATATACTAACACCAAATGTAAGGTAGCATTATTGTTATCCTCCAACGTTTCTATAGCTTCCTCAAAAGTTTGTAAATTTTTGGTAACAGCTTTTAACTCACTAATATTTATATCTTTAATTTGTTGAATTTCATTTGTATTGTGCAGGGTTATTGCGATTTCAGGCCAGTTTGTTTCGATTGTAGTTAACATTTTGTATAACGAAATCCAATGATTAATACTATTTTTAGGCTTTAAGCCTTTCAATAAGCCCGTGTATCCTGAATGTTTTAAAAATTTTATTAATTTAGAACAAGCTTTAGTGAGTTCGGCTACCTCGGGTACTTCTTCCATAGATTGTAGTAAAGCTTTATTGAGTAATTGAATTATACAGGTTAATTTTTGATTATTTTTAAAAGCTTTAGAAATATTATTGTTGCCACTAGTTACTATTATGGATTTACTAGAAAGTTGACAATCAAAGTCCTTAAGAATTGTTTCAACTTTGTCATAAATTGTTTGGCCTGAAAATGGAAAATGGAAATAATATTATTTAGGTGGTAATTACAATTCTACTTTCTATTCCAAAAAAAACAAAAATCATATTACCAATTTTACTTTACTTACATGTACAGTTATCACCTTCAATCGATCTCAATCCCAATAAACGATGTGTTAACACACCGTTTCTCAAGAAATGTATGTTTAATGCAATATAACTTTTCTTTAGCGAATTATCGCACCAAATATCGCTTGACAAGCCAAAACCCTTATCTTTAATTGTAGCTATTTCTTCTTTTACACTCTCACAACATTGCTCATAAGTCTCGGCTATATTTCTTGCAATTTTTGGCAAACTTGGCAACAATGTATCCACATCCACATCATTACCAAATTTGGCTCCGCACGATAGCAGCTCCTTAAAAATTTCCTTTAATACATCACTTCGTATAAAACTATACGGTATACAATCTTTTATTAAACATTTCATTATTAGTTTCGACAGACGATTTTGTACTGGACTATCAACGTCATCCTCTAGATTTGATGATTGAGTAGTTTCATTTATTTCATTCGGACTCTTGGGATTATTGTCAAATTTAAAAGCATAATAACATTTGTGTTTTACTAAATTTGAGGTTGAGACACTGTTAAACTTAAAAACTTTTCCACAGTTTCGACAATAAACGTGATTAGTAATTACTACACCATCTGGATCTTGTATTTTCGCAAAAACTTCCCAAACTTTACTTCTGCCCGATCTCGCGCATACAATAAGTTCGCCTTGCTGGATTTTTTTAGAAATTTCATAACTATTCAAACTCAATAAAGACTGTGAAAGAAAATGTTTTTTATATTAATTTTTTTTTGCAATTCGTTTTTAATTAATAATATAAGTACCTAGATATTTTTGTGAGAGAAAACAAAACTAATTCAATTGAAAAAAACCTAAATCATACAACACATACAGTGTCCCACATAAATTTGTAAATTTTTATAAAAAAAAATAGTTACTTTAATTTATAAAATTATCTAAATAAAAAAAATAATAATTTTTATGAATGGAATTTTTTTGCCTGTTATGTTTTCTACCAAATGCTGCAAAATGTTGAATCGTTTCCGAGAATTTGAGAAAAATAACCTCACAAAAGTGTCTGTTTGTGATACTCAAACAGACAAAGATTAGCCATCTAAAAGATACATTTTTTATATGCATATATTATTATTGAGTACCACTGTACAGTGGTTCCAAAACGCTTTTTTTTTTTTGTAAATAATTCAGTAACTAAAGAAGAAGTATCTCAATAAAATTTCACATGGTCAGAGCTGAGGTGTTTTTTGTTGATTTGGAGGAGTACAGGCTACTAGCGGGTCATTGGGAAGTGGGTGGCCCTCCAAAGTTGCTTTAAGCAAAAGTATAAACTTTTTATACAAGTATTTGGTATCCAACAAAACGTTAGAATATGGAGATTGATAACACTGGTCGACAAAAAAAACCTCACTTATGTCAATTGTACTAGATGAATTTTGATCTGCTAAACATGAATCTTCTATCAGTTTTTTTCCATCAGGGCTGGATTTTTTTTTAAGGGCGTGTCTAATATTTCGCCCATAGCAAGGCCATTACTCTAGTATATTTCCTCATAACTCAAGAACGGTGTGTACCATTGACATAAGTGATACACCAAAAGATGTGGACTAAAAATATTTTCTTAAAAAGTTTTTTATATTAAAGTTGGTAATGCTGCGAATAAAATAAAGCAAGCGTCTTCAAAATTGATGCACAAATCTTGATTTTATTCACAGTTAAGTAAAAATACCCATGTTACATACAATTGAGTAGAAATGCAGTGGTGGGAAAAAAAAATGTTTTCTTAAAACAAAAATAATAAATGGATTTTGACAAGTTAAACAAGAATCTGCTTTCAGTTTTTATCCATAACGTACTGAATTTTTTTTAAGGGCATGAGTAATATCATCACCTTATTCAGCGGTCACACTACAAAACTCGAGAATGGTTTGTACAATTTTGACTATAACTCAAGTACCGTTTACACGATTTGGATAAATGATGTATACGAAAATTGTCCTCAAGGTGTGTATACAATATTTTTTACTCGCTCAAGATTTTCAGTTATGAAAATATATATTTTTTCGCTAGTAATTACCGAATAACTACGGAAATAATAACTGAACAACAAATTATGTAAATTCAGCTCAAAGACAATGTAAGTCGCTATATATTGGAGTTTAATTTATCTTAATAGAACAAACCGTTCTTGAGTTATAGAAAAAAAGTAAAAGCTGATTCTTATAGCACCTTAAATTTTATCTAATCCACCTATTTTTTTATTTAAGACGAAAAAAAAAAATTGTTTTTTTTTATGCACTTGTGTATCTCCACTTAACTGTAGGTATTAGGGTGATCGATACGGTTTTCCAACCGGTTTTTAAACCGTTTTTTTCTGTCAATGTGCTGTCGGTTTTTTCAAAATGTTCATTTTTCGAATGTCGAATAGACCGGTTTTTTTAAACACAAAAAACCGGTTTTAAAAATAGCTTTTTATTTCAAAAAACATGTACTAAATACTGATATTTGAATCGAAATTTATGAATATTTTTTAGAGTATTATTTGTAATGTTTTAAAAATATAGTTTAAGGTTAAAACGAAATTAATTATTGTAATATTAAATAAATAAATTAGTTATAATTACTTCAATTGTAACACCTGTAATATTTTTGCACTTAATTTGAATGTTTTAGTCTTTTTTTTATTCAATATTTTCTTCATTTTTCAAAGATTTTGTTTAAAAAAGTTTCTCCTACAGAGAAGTCGATTTGATGATGTTCGTCCGTCCGTCTGTCTGTTCATAAAAAAAATAATTATTTAATTAATTAAAATACAGGTCACAATTTTAAACATGTATTAAATTTGAAATTTGGCACACAGGTTTCTTATAGTCTAAGAACGAAGCGTGTTGAAATTGGTTATGATCGTTCCATTATTTAAACTAGCGCTATGCAAATATCCTCCCGGAAAAGGGGTTTTACGATCATAAATCCCTTAAATGTAGTAAGAATTTTTTTTACACATGTAAGTTCCATATAAGTTAAAATCTGTGTTCCGAATTTCATGAAGATCGGTCCATAATTGAACATAGTATTGGCCCACAATTCCACAGGTTTAGAAAAGAAGACACTTCCCCGAATTTGGTGCACATAATTGAGTAGGGTATTGTCGGACTTGACCGACTATTTCTTTCTCGTTCTTATTGGATTAATAGTTATTTCCAAAAATAATTATGTGTAATATATTTTAACTTGAACATCATAATATTTATTGATTTTTCTTTAAGAAATGTAGTCTTTTGGTAGAAATATTAACTTTTCCAAAAAAAACCGGTTGACCGGTTTTTTCTGAATTTAAAAAAGTTCAACCTGTTTTTTGAAAATACCAACTATTCGAAAACCGGTTTCTCCAAAAAGTCGAATAATCGATCACCCTAGTAGGTATGCATGAGTATCCTAACTTAACTGTGAGTGCAATCAAGATTTGTGTATCAATTTGTATGATACGTAGCTTTATTTACTCGTAGATTTACCGGCTTTGACATAAAGATGATAAACTGAAACATTTTTGATGTTTTCACTTTAAAAAAAAAAAATTCGGACACTTATTTCGAAATATCTCCTAAACTATTGAGCACATAAAAATTTGTTAGTAGAACGACTTTAAGCAAATTTTATTCCACATTTTTTTGGTGTATCATTTATATAAATCGTGCATACCGTTCTCGAGTTATAGTGAAATATACTCGAGTAATCGGCTTATTTAGGAGCACGAAAATTTTTTTTTGTCCACCAGTGTAATTAAACAAATTCAAATACTTTAGTGAGTGAGACACTGCATATTTATAATGTTTTGAATTTTTTTTTAATTTAGTTCCAAGTTCACTAAACTTCTAGTTGGTTTGAAGATTCTTTTGAAAGTTTGAATATTTTTTTTTCCATAGTAAAATTATAATATATATACATAAATATAACAACAATTTGATATCATAAACAACAATTTTAATAATAAGTATACATACATCGTTTGCTTCCATTTTTTCTTTCTCTTACAGAAATATGTATTACGAATAACAAAACTAAAATAATTTGTGTAGAAAATTAAATCCAAATGTGTATTTGCTCCAGCTGTTGCTACACTAAAACACTATGTAGGTACATAAATGTTTTTATCTTACGAATACTAAAAATATACTAAATACAGCAACCAATTCTACAGTATTTTCAGGCTTGTTTTTATATTTTTACTATACATACATAAGTGCTTGTTTGTGTGCCAAGACAAAAGAGAGAGGGAGTACAAGTATTTACATTGGAATACTAAGAGAACTAAACGGGTTTTTGTCTTAAAATATGAAGTGTTTTTTTTTCTACAACATCATGTACAGTAGGTACAGTAATGTTCAAGTATAAATACCAGGAATGGAAAATGAATATTATAAATATGGTACTGAAACACGGCTGTTAGCTTGAATTTTGACGATGATGGTTTTTCAGCTGATGGTTTTAGTTTGTAGGCAAGAGGAGAAAAGAAGCAAGAGGGGTAGGAAAACAAGCACGAATCGTAATTTCGCAAGGTATATTAACTATTAGGTAGAGTTAAAAACACAGCTGACTTTTTTTTTCTTTATATGTGATGACTGTCAAATCTTTTTTTTATATGGTGTTTGTTTCTATGTGTGTTTTGTTTACATTTTTTATACCATTTTTGTTATTGTTTCAATGTACAAAATTTGACATTTTACGAAAACAAATGAGAGAACTTTTTTTTTATTGTTGTATTTGTTGTAGAATTGCTCTAACCTAATAGTAAATAAGCCTTGGTAATTTCGTGTTTGTTTTTATGTTTTTATTTACAGCATTCGCACTTTTCTTATGTTGCTTTATTTATTTTCGCTTTTCAGGGTGTAAAGATCATCGCTATGATGCATAAACTTATATAAGTGTTACCATATGAAAAAATTATGATACACAAATTTTAACAAGTAACATTTCTATTTTATAAACAAAATTAAAAAATTTCTAATTTTATTTTTTAAAATCATTCATAAAGGCAATAAAAAGAAATAATTATTGAAGTAAAAATACTTTTATCCCAAATATGAAGGAAAATAATTATTATTTTATAATTTATATGAAGAAATATACTTATACATTTTGTTGTATAGTTAAATTATTTTATTGTTAACATTAATTAATTCATGATATAATTAATATGCTTTCTTAGTAAAATGGAATAATTAATGAATTAAAAATACATTTTTCCTCTTAAATAAAATTGTATTGATAAACAGAATAACGGCAACACTGATATAAAATTTCAAACAAACATGCTCATTTGCGGTCCACACGAGCCGTTTTCTTGCTCGCACATTGAACAAAATATTGTGCGCACATGCATTTGGATAGTGTGGACACAAGTTGTTTATGTTTTGTTCTTGTTCGCACAATTGTTCGAGCAACCATGTCTGCCATCAAACGTCATTTTGTATGCGGAAGAAGAGGCGCTGCATGTAAAAGTATCGAAGCGACTCTGACGACAAACAAAAAATTATGATTTGTTCGACAAATGTTCTGCCCACTGAAACCAAAATGAAAAAAAATGTGTGTGTTGCTCTGCCGACGTTTTGTTCTTGTGCGAACAAGAAAAAAGCTAGTATAGACGGTACGTCAAAATCATCGTACGAGATTTTACAAAGATTGTTTAATTTGCGGTCCACACGAGCCTTTTTCATGCTCGCACATTGAACTAAATGTTGTGCGCACATGCATTTGGATAGTGTGGACCCAAGTTGTTCATGTTTTGTTCTTGTTCGCACAATTGTTCGAGCAATCATGTCTGCCATCAAACGTCATTTTGTACGAGGAAGAAGAAGCGCTGCATGTAGAAGTGTCGAAGCGACACAGACGGCAAACAAAAAATTATGATTTGTTCTACAAATTGTGTGTGTTGCTCTGCCGACGTTTTGTTCTTTTGCGAACAAGAAAAAGGCTAGTCTGGATGTAGCGTAAAAGAAAATATCATTACTGGACAATCATAGTGAAAATCCCCACTTAGATTTTTATGATATATCGTTATTTGACGAATTTTTGTCTTAAAAAATCAAGATTTTTTACAATGCCTGCACTTTTTCTTAACAATACTATCAAGAGTAGAAATGTTTAAACGACTATATTTTCCAAACTAAAACCGATATCGTCTTCAGCAAACGATCCCAAGATATGTCTTTTATAACTCATATTTTTGTAAAGTTATAAACATATTTATTTTTTTGCTATTTGCGAAATTGTGAAAAAAAAAAATAAATAATAAAATTAAACATTTTTCCTTTCAGTGTTATTCGATAAATATTGAAGATTCTGTAATAATTTTGAGATATGCAAAGACAAAGGTCTATTTTTAAGATTTTTTTTGAAAGTATTAAATTCAAAATTCCACCACTCCAATTTTTGTTTAATATGTGCGAAATCGCAAAATTTTAGACTTACTTGGACTTGTTTCGACATAAAATTGTAGTCCAAAAGTCCTTTCAAATTGTTATATTGTTCCTTAGAACACATATGTACATTAAGGCTATAACCAAAATTTGGTCCTAGCACCTCGTAATGGCGAATGTTGTGTTATTTACCAAAAATTATTTTTCGAGTCACTTTGGGAGATTTTAAATTTTTTTTAAATCTCCCAAAAAACAAGTGCATTAATTTAAAATAAAAAGCTTTTAAATATATTGTTAACAAAGTAAAATAGTAAAGTAAAAAAAAGTAATTTAATTATTAAAAGACTTAACTTCAAATGTAATGTTATTTTTTATACAAAAAAAAATATTAAATTAATAATATTCTTTGAATATGATTTTAAAACTTTACCGCGTTTTGTGGATGAACTCTTTTAACAACAGCGAATAAGAAATACCATTTTGATATTTCCAAAAATTTTAAAATAGTTATTGCCCTAATGTACATGTGTATGAACATTACTTATAAAAAAATTAGTATTAAAATAAAATTGAATAGTATTAATTTTTTCATCTCTGAAATATACTTATTTCACTTAACAAAACAAATAAAGAGAGTGCAAAAAACATTTCGGAAAGAAATAGAGAAATGAAAAAAACATTCTTGAGAACTGAAATAAAATATAGGAGCATATTTGTGAATTAGGAAAAATAGAATTAATTCTTTTATTCAATCAATAATAAATAAACACATACATACATGGTATGTACATTACTTATAAATAAAAACAAATAATATTAAATTTTTCATCCCTGAAAAATACTTTTCACTTAACAAAACAAAAATTATAAAGAGAGTGTGTAAAATATTTCTGAACGAAAGAGAGACCACAAAGAAATGAACAACAAGACATTTTTTCTAACTGTACACGAAAGAATATTTAAGTAAAGAACATGCTATACTGAATACAATGGAATAAATACAAATACTTGTATACCCTGCAAACATTTCATATTGCGGTAGACAAAGAAAAGTGTTCGTCGTTAAAGTATAATTAAAATCATTAGATTTTATTAGCAGAAGATAAAATATAATATAGCCACATTAGAAAAAAAAATACATATGTATTTACATACACTTGTTTTCAATAAATTTATTAGGTATCATACATACATTAAATACTAAACAGCTATTTAAATTTTTTAAATAAAAAAAAAAAAAAAATATTTTCTTCTGTAAAAGTTCTAAATTTTGACACCCCAAGTGATATACGTTGGTTAATTATTTTGTTAAAAATGAAAGATCTGCAAGATTAAGCCGATTTTTCCACAACTATTCACTTTTTATCTCCCAAGATTCTCAGACATGAATAAAATTGCACAACTTCTATAAAAAAAAAAAAAATAAATCAAAGATTTTAAAATGTGTGTATTAAAAAATAATTTGACATGTTTTCTTTAAATTAGTTTGAAATTGGTTCCATTATATTATTTTATACATATTAATGCTATTGACTGTATGTAATAGTATTTGTCAATTTGACAATTCAACTTTTTGAAAGAAATTTTTTTTTTTTCAAGTTAATTTTAAATCGTTCTCATTCGACGTTTGACATTTCAGGTTTGATTTCTATTTAATCTTAATTAAATATTAACTTTATGTTTGCTGGGATTACATAAAAAATTATCAATACATAGTTAACTAGGGTTGCCAGATACCAATTGTGATCTAACTTGAAATTCCTGAATAATAAACTTGATTTCTAAAACAAAAACTTGGCAATCGATATTCGGCAACAATAATTTATTTTATATACGAATTATATATGGAAGTGCGTATATAAAAATTTTTGAGCAATAGAGATAGAGTTTTAAATATTTCCGAAAATAAGAGTTTACATTTCATATCCGTTGTGCCGTTGAACAATTTCGAGAAATGCGGTATTATATTTTTTAACCCATTAGAAGTCACCGTACTCAACTGAGTACAGTTGTATTTTTACGTGTATCCAAGCAAAACTAAAGAAAAAACAATCGTTGTACCGTTATTTAGTTTCACAACAACAATAATAAGAGCTGCAGAAAAAGAATTTGTATGTAGTTTCTGTTACTTATGCAGATCTATCAATCTATATTGTGTCGCGAATAGCCTGAAACTCGTTTCCAAAAAAAAAAAAAAAAAAAAATTTATTTCATTTTGTGCTTTTTTATGCTTGTTTTTATTAATAAATAAATCTGAAATAAAAAACTTAAAGCCGGTTTTCATTTGACCTCTAATGGGTTAATTGGTAACTCGATACAAATATTTCATAATCCATTAAACTTGCTTTTGAACACTTACTTACGGCATTAAACATTAATTTCTAAATAAGCCTAAAGGAAACTATCACGGTATAACATATGGTAATCAGTTTGTTCTGAAGATTTTTTTAATTTAAAACAAATAAATAAAATAAAATTCAATCATTATGCTGTGTAATTTTGAGCAATTTAAATTTTCAGGGTGTAATAAATCAGATTACATTGTATTCTATATATAGTATAAAAATATGCTTCGGTATCATTGTCATTAAAAAAATCTTCATTACTACAAATTGACAAATTTCATTTGAACTTGTAACTTGACAAGTTCCGAAATATCTTGACAATCAAGTTCATTCAAGGTCGTCTGGCAACCCTATAGTTAACACAAGTAACTTTGCTGTATTTTATACAGCTGCTGCTGACAACAATATTCATTTTTTTTAATGTACACATTGATTATTTCCCGAACACTGTACCAACAATACCCGAACACCGTATCTACATACATATGTACAAACCGTTGTACACTGTTTATAGAAGTGTGCAAGGCACACTAAACAAGATAGTGGCAGTTCGGGGAGGATTTTTTCTCAATTTTTTATATATTAGTTTGACGTTATTAGCAACTGTTACAAGAGAAAATTTTTTGTTTTTTTACATTGAGTTTGACAGTTTTAACCTGCAAAAAAAAAAAAAAATAATCAGCTTTTTATTTAACACTACCTCATACATAATTATTGCCATGAAAGTGTAGAAGGTAAAATCTGCAAAAAAGAAAAAAAATCAAAAAGAGAAACCGTATTGTTTATCACTTTTTTTTAATTTTACTAACATCAATCTCTTGCGAAATATCACAAAGCATAGAATTTAAAATGAAAACACTACCCAGCAGTTTCTGGTGGTTGTTGCGAATTCAACAATTGTGATTAGTAAGGGGCGGATTTTTATGCATTTATTTTTTGAAAATATGCGCCTATAAAATGCACTTAAAAATTCAAAATATACCCTAAAAAATTAAAAAATATGCATTTATTTTTTTTTAATATTTATTAAATAAAAATAAAAAATTAAGTTATTCTATAAGAAAAACAAATATCAGTCCATCTTAAGCTAAGAAATAAAATACATTTTGTATTTTTAAGATAAAGTTATCTTTTAAAAGATGACTACTAATTATAATTTATTTGTACTTTTTTTAAATTTGCACTCCTTAAGATCAATTTTTTATTAGTGACATTGAGTTTAATCAAAAAATATTCATATATTCATATATTGTATATTCTTTGGTTTAATACAACCTTAGTTAGATAGGTTTTTATTTATATACACATTTTTACTAAGTTATTAAATGTAAATAATTGTCTATTTTGGCGTACATACATAGAAAATGATATTTCAACGTCAACAGAAGTGATAGGAGTGTATTTGAATAATTGTAGTTCAGAAGAAGAGTACTCTTCTAAACACGAAACATCATCTGAACGTAAAGTAATTGATTCTGATTTTTTTTTCATTTTCTCTAATCATTTTTTTTTTTTTTTTTTTGTAATAACAGCTTGCAACTTCAATTTTATTTTTTCAGCAACGGGGCCTTCTACAGCTTTGCAATAGCACTATCTATTAAAATGATTTGAGTACTTAATGAATCGAAACCCTCTAATTTAGTAATAGTTTCAGAAAGAAAAATTAAAATGACGACAGTGTTAATAACTTGTTTGAGAATAACCGGAAAAAGAGTGTTAAAAATCGCTATAACAACTGTTATGAACTTTTTTCCAGAGACCGGATTTAAATACTAAAAAAACAATCTTTTTATTTTAAACAACAATTTCATTGAATAAAAAATATTTTTGAAACAAAACTATGAACAAAAAAGCAATCATTTGAAGTTTTTTCCATAATAATATTTATTTTTAAAGATATTCATCGTTAAAGATATTTGTTTTCATCATGATGGATATTTATATTAAAAAATAAAAATCCCTCACATATTTTTTTCAACAAATGAAAAATTATTTTTTGAACAGTAAAGATAATTTATATTGATTGAAAAATAGAAATAAAAAGTTTTCGGGTGTTTGCATTTTACCTCAAAATGAGAAATATAAAAATAAGATTGTAACAATAAAATGTTTAAAACCCAAAAAAAAATGAAAAATATGCATTATTAGGTAAAATATGTAAAAATATGCACTAACAAATCGATGCCATTTTTTAGTAAAATGTCTGATTCGGTTAGATAACAATATAAGATCATTTTTAAATGCTCCAAAAAAAAAAAAACATGCATTTGCATATAAATCCGCCCCCTAGTGATTAGTAACTTTAGCCTAGAAGGTATTGCCTACCTCACGACTACATGGTGAAAGATCTTTGGAAATACAATTTCTTCCACGACTACCAAATGGTCAAATGTTAATTGGCACCTCCACGGCTGAGAAGTGTCATTTAACCGTAGAATACTAATGTACGTAAATTTTACGTATAAAGTACATAGTTTATTCTTATTTATTGAAATTGTTTTTTACTTTAAGCCTTTTGGGAGAAAAATAAGTAATAAAAATGCAATTAGCTCACATAGCAACAACAAATAAACTGTTTTAGAGGTATAGCCATGTATACGTAAAATTTACATATTATTATTAACGTATAAAAAAATATCGTTAGTATTCTAGGGTAAATTATGTTAATTTTCGTATTTTCCCGCTTACCATGGGGTCAGTAAGGGGACAATTGCCACTAAAACAACTGCTGATTGCTGTGTTGGGATTTATAGTGGAAGGCCAATGTAAGCGGCAGGCGGAGCAATCATGATCATGTTTTCTCACGCGCTCGCGCGGTCTATATAAAAAAAGTTGATACAAATTCAACTTTGACGCGCGGCCGCGTGTCCCAGCATTGCCAGATTAAATTTATGACAGTGTTTTAAAATTTTCTTTTTTCAGAGTTTTGTAAACAATTGATTGATTTTTGAGCTAGTAATAACTCTGCCGCTCGTTGCCGCGTGACGCGTACATTGGCCTTCCACTATTATACAGAAAAAAAAAAAAAAAACTAAAAAATTCTTTCTAGACATTTAAACATCGATACAACAAACGTTGTGAATTGAGCATTTTATATAAATTAATAAAATATTCTATTTATAAAAAATGTCGCATAATTTTAAATCTATAGACATCAAGGTTTTTTTTATTTTTTTGCAAGACATTTTTTTTTTTATAAATTTTACATTAAAAAAAAAAAAAATTATTTTTATAGAAAATAATTTTCGTTAAAATCTATTTTTATACATTATTATTTGTTCATGGAAAATTTTCAATACATCTTCTGTTAAAACAAATATTATATTCGGCATAACAGAATTATACTCTTACCGTGCCACCCTAAAATATACAGCTTATATTGGAGGTTTCTGAGTTTATACCAACGATCCGAAAAATGGTGCACATGGGCAAATTATGTCTTAATTTTGTCACATCTATATGCTCTTACATGTGAAGAGAGAATAATTATTTATTAATTTTATATATTTTTAATACTTTTTTAAGCTAATTGTTTTAATATTCAATTATAGTTTTTATTACAGACCATAAATTGTTTAAGAGCAAGATATTATTAAATTATAAGTTTAAAAATTGTTTCCGTGCACAATATAAGAACACGGAAACAAGAGCATATATAATGTGAAATTTAAGAGCGCAGGTCCCTGGTTTATACCGACCCATAGTGAAATTATAAAGTGGCCGTACATCTACAAATATGTATTTTGTTAGTGTAAAACTACTGCACATAATGTCAAAATGCTATGAACAGAAAATGATAAAATTAAGAAGAAGGGTAAATAAACGTGGCAAAAAAATATCATACGAATACAAAAACAATTTGACAGTTTCCGAGGTACACACATGATAAAATTGCAAATCAACAGTGTTTATGAGGTTACTTTCTTATTTGGCTGTGATACCGACCCTTAAACTATTTGAATAACATTTCGTAATGGTACTTGCTTCTGTTTAAAATATAACGGCGGAAAAGTATGACCTTGAGTTACGGCGGGTATACAGTTTTTCTAGTCTTGGACCATACTCTTAACTGTTTTTGTTAATTTTCTCGATATAACATTGGAGGCAGGGTCAAGGTCTAAAGAAGCGAGTACTTTTTCGATAATGGAAGTATTTGCTCTTAAATAAAACCTTACACACAAATATCTGTAACTCTTAAGAGAGTGCAAATTATTTGGAAAAAAAACTTGGTTTTTTCACAAAATAAGGAAACCTATTTGAATTATGTTGCTTTTTAAATCATTACCTAGTTTGTTTTTATAAACTGAATACCTGGAACTAATCTATAAAAAATACTTAAATCATGTTATAGTAAAAATTAAAGTTTTCAATGCCAAAAATAGTATAAAGAAATATAAATTAATAAGTTTATTTTTTCTGTCTTTGTCAAGTTCACAGTAAAATGTTTATAGGATAACATAGTTTTAGATAATAAATACGTACATATGTAAATATTATTTAATACACTTGTTTTAAACAAATGTATTAAATAATATTTAAAATTCAACAAATTCTTTACATTTAAACGGAAAATTGACTTTCAATTTCAAATTCATCTTGTACAGCATTCGAATTAATAAATATAATTTGTTCCACTTCTCTCTCGTTTGAGTCAGATCCCATATTACGTAATAGCTTTACAGCTGATGATAAAATTCTTTGTACTGCAACACTAGTGGCTGGTGTTGCAAATACACAACAGCTAAGTTTATAGAGAAAAGGAAAATTATCTTTTTGTACCTCCCACCAACCAAAAACATCAAAATCTTCACTGTTTACAACTCGAGTATTTTTATAACATTGTAACTCTTGCATAATTAGTTCATTGGGATCGCAATTCGTTTCAGGTTCTACAAAATCAAAAAATAATTTTCTCTTCTTTGACACAGGCTCAACAACTCTGTTAGGTTCTTGTTTAATAATAGGTTCCGATTCTGATTTGATATATTTCATTAGCCGTAAACATTCGTCTTCGATAAGTTTCTTGTCCTTTTCAGAAAACTGCAACAACTTATTTGTGGGCGGATAAAGAAAGATCGATAATTTGTGTATAATTGTTATATTGTCCATAGATATTTTTTCTAAATTTTGTCGAAGTTTTAATTTAAGACTTTTAACCAAATCAAAATCTTTATTATCTTTTTCACAAGATTTTTTTAATTCATGAAAATACACCAGTACCAAATGTAGTGTAGCACAATTGTCCTGTTCTAAATTATCTATAGCCTCTTCAAAGGGCTGCAAAGTTTGGTTAATGGCTTTTAAATGATCTATATTTATCGCTTTAATAAGTTCAAATTCAACATTTTGTTCTTGTAGGATTTCTGTGATATCATTCCATTTATTTTCTATCCATTTTAGCATGTTATATATGGTACCCCAATTATTAACATTATTGCAAGGCAAGGAAGCACTTAAACTGGTATTTAGTTGGGAAGGGTTTAAAGCGTTCACTACATTTGAACAGGCTCTTATAAGGGCAGCTACTTTTGGTATATTTTCTAGGCATTTTTGTAGGGAATTTTTTAGTAAAAGACTTATGCAGGGGATATTTTGAGTATCCTGTAAAGCGTTTATAATTTCACCGTCTCTATTGGTTACAATTAACGACTTAGTTGAAAGTTTTAAGTCGAAATTCTTGAGAATAGTTTTTAATATTTCTTGAATATTTTGACCTACAAATGAAGAATTAAGATATACTTAGGTAAGGTATAGTAAATATAAGAGCAAATTTAAATATTTTTAGGAAAACTATACTATAATTTTTAAGCTGCAAGTAAAAAAACCATTAAATTTATAAGATTCAAAAGATTTTTAATGCCAGCTTGATCTAGTGATATTATAATCAGCATTTGAGCTAAGGTTTAAACTCTAAAATTCCCAATTTAATTATTTTTTTTTTTTTTAATATTTCCCCAAAACTTACTTATATTCACATCCTTCTCCAACGATCTCAAACCCAATAAACGATAAGTTAATGTACCATTTTTATAAAAATGTATGGTTAAAGCAATATAGCTTTTATTTGAAAAATTATCTGTCCAAATATCGGTTACTAAACCGAAACCATTTTCTTTAATTGCAACAATTTCTTCCTTAGTTCTTTTAAAGCATTGCTCATAAATATCGCCAACTTTTTTTGCAATATCTATCTTGCTTGGCAGCAATTTATTAACATCTATGTTCCAAATAATATAAACTCTTGAAACACAACCTTTAGATTATCATCCTCTAGAAAATTAAATGGTCGGCAATCTTTAATTAACCACTTGGTTATCGATTTCATTAGGTTGTTGTTGACATTGTCAATATTTTCGAATTCTAAATATGTTTCCTCTAGCTTTGGCGTACCAAGTTCTATATTTGAAACTGAACATTCTGGCTTCTTCAAATATTTATCTGCATAACATTTATGTCTTATCAAATTTGAAGTTGATTGATTGTTGTGGCTATAAACTTTCTGACATACACGACAGTGAACAAAACCTTTAACTTCTTCTCCATTTTCATCAAGTATTCTTGCAAATATATTCCAACATTTGCTGCTCTTACTGCATTTACTTAGTTGATAAACACCGCATTCAATTTTTTCCGCAATATTTGAATAAATTTGCCATCTAGGTAGCGTCTAAATAAACGATAAATACAAATGTTTATTATGAAATAATCTTAGTATAGTTCAAGGTATATTCATAAGGTATACTCGTCCCAGAGCGATGTTTATAATATTTATTTCTTTATGTACATATTGTAGCAAACATCAAAAATAATCAGCTGGGCCAGATGAGTTTACCTATACTATGTACCCTGGCTTAGTTACAATATTTAAAATTACATTTTCATTTTCAGTATCAGTTTCCATTTTATTTATTTTTTATGTTTTTTTTTTTTTTTTTTTTTTTTTTGTTTAGGAATTTAACACCACACACAAAAATTATTAAACATTTTTATTTTCTATTCAAGTTTTTATGTATTTAATACAAAATCCACCGTAAGTACTCGTTTTGATTACTCGAACACCGAATCAATACTGCCTACATGAATAATATTCGTGCCATACACAATGATGATTTGTATTGTTGTACATTGTGTGTCGAAGAAAAAAAATAAGAGAAGATATACGAAATAAAGAAATAAGAGAAACAAATTTGTGTTGCTAACATCAGACTCTTACCATATTAATAACTAACAGGGATGGAAAAGTTGATACTATTAATAGTTTGAATTTAATATTCAAAAGTACCTTAGTACTCTTATAATTTAATATATTCAAACGTTTAATTGGTTATTCTATAATATGTTTCAAACGAAAGCTTTTTAAAATGAAGATACGTGAAGTTTTAAATATGATATAATTTTCTTATAGATGCGTATGTATTTATTATGGTATATTGACTTATTAAGGATATGACAAAATATTTGATATAAATTAAATTCTTGCGAATTATTTCTATCCGTATATATGTATATTCATATAAAAAATCATATCTTATTAACATTATTATCGATATGCAATAAAATTTAATGAATTGGTAAAATAAAATTAATTTTGATATAAAAACGAAATTATTTAAGTTATGAAATAATTAAAGAAATATCATTCGGAAATTTGAAATTGAGAATGAAAAAATTACTATTAATTTTTTTTTTTTTTTTTATACCATTAAATAATCTGAAAACTAATAACTACACCGGTACTGTACATATAAAAATGATAGATAGAATTTACATTAAGGTGCCTTAAAAAAATAGCTGAAAAAATTATACATACATATGTATGTATATCATTTCGAGATAACATTTTTCAATAAGTTTATCCAAGCCGTTAATCTTTTGAGAACTAGATCAAAGGATATGAAGTTCCTCCTTGGGTTTTTTCTTTAAATTTAATTTAATTGATATTTTCGCTACATTACATACTTAAAGAAATTAATCCGTTTGTATGGAAGAAACATTTTTTATTTTCATTAGTTTTCCTTATATACATTCGGAAAGCTAATGAAAATAAATGAATTTTTCTTCCATGCATTCGGGTTCAGTCTATTATATATACGTTAGGGTTGCCAGATTCAAATTGTGTTCTAACTTGACATTTCTGAAAAACAAGCATGATTTCCAAAAAAGAACTTGACAATCGATTTCCTCCAAAAATGTTAAGAAATGGGGTATTCGATTTTTGCAATTGTTATTTGAAAAAATAAGCGTATGGCTAGGGTTTTTAATTTCCCGACCTTTTACAACTCCCTGGAATCATGATTTTATTTTAGGCATTCCCGGGTATTCGGGAAATATACAATATTTTTTCAAAAAGTATAAAAACTAAACACAAAAAAAACTATATTTTTCATATAATATGCACGCAAATATATGACCAATTTTTTTGTTTTAAGTAATATTGTATTAAAAGAATTTCCAATAGATATTGAAAATTGTTTTCAATAAATACTTCTATTGGATAATTAATAAATTTAGTATTACTAAACCCCATAAATATATTTCAAGTACTCGGATTTGTAATCGATTTTATGTACATTATTTCTTGTTGGTTAGGATTTGCTTCAAATAGAAAAATATTGATTTGGATGGAGAGAAAATTGTACTATTTTCTCTCAATACTTAACTGTGATAAGGAAGAAGAAATACGTAAAATCAAGGACCATAATGATTATGACAGCGTTGCCATAACGGCATTTAAAGTGCAATTCTAGCACTTTTTTTTTGGGTACTGCACCTTTTTGCGAAAAAAAGGTGCTAGGTGCTGTTTAGCACCTTTTTATGCTTTTTTATAAATAAAATGAATTTTTTAGCATTAAAAGTGCATTTCTAGCATTTATTTTTAGTTTTTGCACCTTAATTTTAATTTTGGATAAATAAAGCACAAAATAGCTAAAAATATCTTTGTATAGTTTACCGATCAAATCTTTTTTTTACAACTCCAAAACTAATAGTCTTAAGGTTATGTTCAGACTAGTCAAAATGACGTAACTACTTTAAAAATATTTTCTGACCTCCATTTTAATGGAAACATTTTTTACTAGTTATTATTCATACCTGACATTTTACCAAATTTAGAACGATGCTGATTTCTTTTACAAAACATTTGCAATATCAAACAACTGTAAACAATTATTTGTAAAAGTAGTAGTTGCACAATTTTGGTCAAATATTTGACAAATGTGAACATAGTTTTACACCCAAAAAAAAAAAAATATCAATCACATACGTGTTGAAAACGATACCATTCTGTGTCAATAGTGAATCTACACCGTATGTGTTTAAATTAAACACTGCGTGTTCAATTCTTATTGCAAATCGATACCTAATTGGCACCAAGTTGAAACCATTTCGGTATCAAATTGTTAAATTACATATGTTTTCTATTAAATTTGTTAACGAAAGGTATTAAAAAGCTGTTACCGTAAATTACCAATGTGAGCACAACCGTTGTTGATTTTGAATCGAATTTTTTCCCTTAGTGTAGGAAAATACCGATTATAAGGACAGCCTACGAAAAAATAAAAGAAGTAAACCCATTCTCACAAAAAAGTACCCGAAATGCAATAAAAGCTCTTACATAGGGAAAAAAATATTTTATAAATTTACGAGTTGTGTAGATTTATCCGTTTGAATGAAAATCTTAATGTTCTTATTTTAACAAAATTATTTAAAATTATTTTATACATTTTTCAATAAGACATACTTATGTATGAAATTTACTGTGTTCCAAAATATAATGTGAATACGTTAATAAGTATAAAGATGTTAAGTTATTCTGAATTGATTTGATCCTTTGGAATTAAGAATATGACCAATATAATGTGTGTAAAGCATACAAATTACAAAAAATATATTAAGATAGTGAATATATGCATAAATAACAAAAATGTTTATTCTAATTACTTTATTTAAAATTTAGCACTTTTTTCTAAAGAATTGCACTTTTTAACAATCATTTAGCACTTATTTTTACTAAATTGCACCTTTTTAATAGCCATTTAGCACTTCTTCTCAGAGAAGTTCTGGCAACACTGGATTATGAGTTTTAAAATAAAACTCAAAAAATTATGATTATTTTTCTGCTCAAATAATAATGATTATTTTTCGAGCAAAAAAATAAAAATCATTATCGGATAACCGATTTCTGATTATACTATAAAATAAATACACTTTCACATTCGATTTTGGGCTTGAAGTACATTGGCGAAGAATTCAATGCTGTCAAACAAATTCGGATTTTATATACATACATCAAACTGAATGCAAGGAAATGTTATATTTGCATAATTATGATAAATCAAAGTTTTTTTTAATAGAATTTTTGATTTTTAAAAATGGTAAGATTATATATTTTTAGTAGTTTTTAATTACCGGGATTCCCGACAAAAAATCCCGGGAATCGGTAAGTGAAAAATTGCTAAAATTCTCGGGATTTTCGTCCCTACATATGGCATAGCTTGTTCATTTTGAGTCAGTAAAAATATTTCAATATAAATTAATACTTCTTTTAAACATTTGTCCACGGCATTAAAAAAATTACTAAATCGAAGCAATAGTCGATGTATAAAATATCGTAATTAGTATGTTCTGTTTAAATATAAAACAGTCCTCTTTTGTAAAATGATCGTAAATCTCATATTTAAATGCTTTTAAGATCATTTAAAATTCAATCATTATGTTGTGTAGTTCTGTAGAAGTTTCACTTTTAGGGTTCACTTTTAAAGCAAAAAAATGTGTACCCTGTAAAATATAAAAACATGCTTTCGGTCTTATCTCTATCAAAATATAAAATATTCTTAATAGCTAAAAATTATTTTTAACATGAAAAATTACATTTGACAACTTCGAAAATATCTTGACAATCAAGTTCATTCAAGGCCGTCTGGCAATCCTAACATACATGTACATATGTGAAAAAAGTACATACATATGTATGTACAGTGACGGACAAAAAAATAGGGTCAAGTATATTTGTTTAAAATTTTTTGAGTTTTCGACAAAATTTATGCAAAACAATAAAACTTTTAATGCCAAATCATTGCGAATATATTGGGTTATAAACCTATACATAAATAATATCCTGTAACATTATCCCGAAAACGGTACATCGTCTCAAGCAAAAATAGTCCTTTTTTAGTGTGGACAAAAAAATACTGTTAGCAGTAATTTTGTTAAAATTTGTTAAATTTTTGTGTCAAATTTTTATGAAACTTTACTTTTTTAAAATCTCGATAACGATATTAAAAATAAAAAAACTGACAAAAAGGTGAGAATCATCGATAACAAAAAACAACACTACCTTATAGTTAATATGCCTTGAAACATTGATTCAGATTCTAAGCAAAAGTAACAAAGCAGACACCAAAATTTAATTTTATGTGTAACAAGATTAATGTAAATGATTAGGGTAAAAAAAGCAAGGTACGTAAAAATTCGGATTTCGAATTTAATTTTAAGTTTTTATTCGCTCTTATAAATTATTCGTAAATTTAAAAATAAAATTCACTTTTTGGATTAAATTTTTATTCTTTACTTTTTTAATTGGAGTTACGGAAATAATCTAAAAAAGTTTTTTTTTAAATTTGTATTTGTGGGGAAGATCGTTATTTTACGATTACAAACGGTTCGTTCGCCATACACATGACACAATGATGTGCGCAAAAAAGTGGTTGAAAAAACTTAAAAAAAAGGTTCGTTGTGTGCATGTAAAATAATTTTTTCCCATCAGGTCGAGATTTTTTTTATGGTCTTGTCTAATATTGCGTTCTAAATAAGCCGATTACTCGAGTATATTTCACTATAACTCGAGAACAGTATGCATGATTTATATAAATAATGCACCAAAATATGTGGAATAAAATTGGCTTTAAGTCGTTCTAGTAACGACCTTTTTTATATTTTTCTAATAATAGATATATATGCTATGTTATTTACAGAAAAATTATATTGAAAATTCAAAAAATGGTGTAATTATATACTAACCCAAAACTTTTAAAATAGACTATATTACGTTCTAAATATATTAATTTATTTTTTATGTTTGTAGCATCGTGTTCTGAAACTTTTACTATTAATCACTCTTGGTACCACTGCTATTTGGTTTATTTTTTTTTTCTTTTATTTTAGTTACTATAACTTTTCATTTTAGTTTATTTACAAAATAGCCAATTGTGTCTTTTTTGAAAAGAAATCCTTAAAAGTAGATTTTTAAATTTGGTTACAATAAGATAAAAAAAATAAAATTAAGAAAAACTTTTTCTATTTGCCTTAATTCTTTAAAAGTGTGCTTTTGGGAGTTTGGGTGAGGAACTTTTTTGTGTTTTCAAAATCTAGTAAATAAAAAAAAATGTATTTATCTAAGTGCTTGAGGCTTGAATGCACGTTTTTTGTTTATTTGGAAGCAGAAACTGATTGCAACAATTTTGTATGAAATGAATAAATGAGTATTTTTAAAGTCTACTCACATAACATACATGTATGTATGTATGTATGTATGTATGTATGTATGTATGTATGTATGTATGTATGTATGTATGTATGTATGTATGTATGTATGTATGTATGTATGTATGTATGTATGTATGTATGTATGTATGTATGTATGTATGTATGTATGTATGTATGTATGTATGTATGTATGTATGTATGTATGTATGTATGTATGTATGTATGTATGTATGTATGTATGTATGTATGTATGTATGTATGTATGTATGTATGTATGTATGTATGTATGTATGTATGTATGTATGTATGTATGTATGTATGTATGTATGTATGTATGTATGTATGTATGTATGTATGTATGTATGTATGTATGTATGTATGTATGTATGTATGTATGTATGTATGTATGTATGTATGTATGTATGTATGTATGTATGTATGTATGTATGTATGTATGTATGTATGTATGTATGTATGTATGTATGTATGTATGTATGTATGTATGTATGTATGTATGTATGTATGTATGTATGTATGTATGAATGTATGTATGTATGTATGTATGTATGTACGTACGTATGTATGTATGTATGTATGTATGTATGTATGTATGTATGTATGTATGTATGTATGTATGTATGTATGTATGTATGTATGTATGTATGTGATGAACTCAAATATGTATAGGAAAATACTCAGCAATATCACAGTGCACGGTGGGTACAATAGTAAAATAAATAGTTAAATTCAGGATCTTTTTCAGTCAGGCTTTTACAATATTGTTTGCTTGAGTGTAAAACTGAAGCACACATAGTGTTACAGATTGTCAAAATTTATCATAGATTGTGAAAAAGATATCGGGGTAAATACTCAAATAAAACTATTTGAGTATTTGTTAGGATTTGTAGGATGAACAGATGAACAGAAAACTCTGGAAAGAGAAAAAAAATGCTTAGAAAAAGACACATAATTCCGATTATTTCCGCCCCCTGATAAAAATTTCTGGTCATGATTTGTAAGACAAAAAGTTTTATAAGTGAGAAAATTTTGATATTATACTTCGTCTGGGAGCTTCTGAAAGTTCTGGAAAGAGAAGAAAATGCTTAGGAAATTATATATAGATTCTTATGTAAAACCTAAAAATAAATTAAATTTCTAGAAGGATATACAAAATTATATAACACTTATAATGTTTTTTTACGGTTTGTGAGTTAAGAAGCTAATATAATGGCTCTTCACTAATTACATATTAGATGAATAATTCATTATTTTAACACGGTGATGTCATTAGAGACAACTACTTATTCTATATTATTACAGGTAGGCACTTCAGATGTCATTATAAGAACTAATTACTTTGAAGCTATTCAATGTAATATTAAAATATTACATAATATTATCGATTACAAATAACTAATGAAAAATGGAAAAATAAAAACATATAATGACATCTATTTTTTTTTAATAAAACATAAACAATTTAAAATATCCAAACTACAGATTACACTGGTCGACAAAAAAAATTGTTTTGAGCTCCTTAAAAAAAATATATATATATATATGTGGACTAGATGGAATTTCGCATGCTAAACTCGAATTTGCTTTCAGTTTTTTCCCATCAGGTCGATATTTTTTTTATGGGCGTGATTTATATTGCGTCCTAAATAAGTCGATTATTCAAGTATATTTCACCATAACTCGAGAACGGTATGCACGATCTATATAAATAATACACCAAAATGTGTGAAATAAATGTGGCTTTAAGTCGTTCTTCTAACAAATTTGTATCCGATCAATAGTTTAGGAGATATTTCGAAATAAGTGTCAGAAAAAAATTTTAAACTACGAGTAAATAAAGCCAAGTATCATCAAAATTGATGTACAAATCTTGATATCATTCACAGTTAAGTTAAAATTCCCATGCATACAATTAAGTGGAGATACACTAGTGGCGATTTTTTTTCGTCTTAAATAAAAAATAGGTGCATTAGATGGAATTTAACGTGCTAAACAGGAATTAGATTTCACTTTTTTTTCTATCACGTATTGATTTTTTTTATGGGGATGACTACTATGACCCCGCCTTTAGGCAGTCACCCTTATATAACTCGAGAACGGTTTCTTCAATTAAGATGAATTAAACTCCAATATATAGCGAGTTAAATTGTCTTTAAGACGAATTTACATAATTTTTTGTTCAGTTAATATTTCCGTAGTTATTTGGTAATTAGTAGCAAAAAAAATTTTTTTTGGGAAATTGTGAAAATTTTGATCCATAACCCTGATATTCTTGAGCGAATAGAAAATATTGTTGACATATCTTGAAGACAATTTATATGTATGCATCTTTTGGTGTATCATTTATCAAAATCGTGTAAACGGTTCTTGAGTTATAGCCTAAATTGGACAAACCATTCTTAAATTCTATAGTGTGACCGCTGAATAAGGTGATTAAATTAGTCATGCCCATAAAAAATCAGTACGTGGTAGAAAAAAAGTGAATGCAAATTCTTGTTTAAATCGTCAAAATCCATCTAGTTCACCTATTTTTTTTTTTTTGCCCACCACTGTATTTGTACTCAATTGTATGTAACATGGGTATTTTTACTAAACTGTGAATAAAATCAAGATCTGTGTAAAAATTTTGAAGATACATGCCTTATTTTGTTCGCAACATTACCAGCTTTAAAATAAAAATGATAAACTCTAACATTTTTCATGTTTTCATTTATTAAAAAAATTTAGTAACAAACGAGAGAAAAAGATATAATCGTTCAAGCCCAACCATATAATACCCTACACCATTGTGTACATTATAATTCGGGGAGGGGTCTTTTATTAGACTTGGAGCCAAATGTGGACCAATACTCATATTAAGTGTAAAAGAAAACATGCGAACAAATTACCTCGATGTTAACGTTTATATGAATTTATTCACTTTTGGGTGATTCCCGAAAGAGGGCCTTATATGGGAGTTATGGTAAATTATGGTCCGATCTTTCTTAAATTTGAAACTATCATTTCTGTTTATGTAAAACTTATTTGTGTGAAATATTAACTTGATACTAACATTTTAATGGGATTTATGCCCGTTTAAGTGGTTTTCTGAAAAGGGGTTTGTATGGGACTTATGGTCAATTATGGGCCGATCTTTATAAAAATCGGCACACTAATAGGACTTATGTGAAACTTATATGTGCCAAATTTTATTAAAATATTGCTATAAGGGATTTATGATCGTTAAACCCTTTTCTGGGAAGACATTTGTATGGGGGCTAGGTGAAATAATGGGGTATGGGGGCTAGGTGAAATAATGCCAAATTTTATTAATTTTGGTTCAAAAATTGCGACCTGTAGTTCGATTACAAGGTTTACATGGACGGACAGACGGACGGACATCGTTAAATCGACTCAGAAAGTGATTCTAAGCCAATTGGTATATATTAAGGTGGGTCTTAGACTAATATTTTTGAGTGTTACAAACATCAGCACAAACGCATAATACCCTCCCCACCTATGGTGGTGTAGGGTATAAAAAAACTAAAATTTTGCATAAAAATGATTTTTTTTTTTTTGGGCACTTATTTCAAAATAACTTCCAAACTATTGAGTACATAAAGAATTAAGTTTGGATGGCTTGAAGATATTTTTGGTCCGCATCTTTTATGTGGTATTCACACTTGCTCACATCTAACATCTACCATCAATTTCACAAGATGTTAACATCTTCCCATATGAATTTTATAGGGCTCAGAACTCAACATCTTTCAACATCTTTAAAAGATGTTCCTATCTCATTTTGTTCCACCTAACATTTTTCGATTATTTTAGTGTCATCACTAGAAAAATGACATGAAACTGAAAAAATCAAGAAAAAAAAATGCAAAAAAAAAAAAATATGGGAACACAACAACAAAATATGTATTAAAACTTTAATTAAAATACAAATATTAAAAAAAAATATATAAATTGACGAATTAATAATTGTTTCATTATAATATTTAATAAAATTATTGATTATTTTTCTTGATCTTATAAATTTTATTTTTTTCCCTCAAGCATTTTTCCTCAACCATGTGACTTTTTCATTGATGAATGATGGTAGATGTTGCAAGTGTGAACAAATGTTTCACATTTTTAACATCTTCCATGCATTCCTTTAAGATGTACGCAAGTGTGTATCACTTATGTTAATCGTACACACCGTTCTTGAGTTATGAGGAAATATGCTAGAGTAATGGTCTTGCTATGGCCGAAATATTAGACACGCCCATAAAAAAAAAAATCCAGACTTGATGGAAGAAAACGGAAAGCAGATTCATGTTTAGCACATCAAAATGCATCAAGTCCAAATATTCGTCTTTGGGGGAGGATTTTTTTTGTCGACCAGTGTAATCGGAATACCTCAAATAATAGAAGGCGCCCTAATATATATATTGATATTTGCTTTAAGTTCTCTCACTTTAGCCCCATCTTGCAGCCACCAAAATAGTTATCTCTAAAAATGTATATATCAAAACAATGATTTTATTTTAATTTTTGTCTATGGGACAAAGTACTGTGGGATGTACATATGTGAATGCAATGTGTCTGGTAATGTCCTTGGGAAAATGCTATATTTGTGTAAGTGTTTTTTATTATATATATACGTATATATTTTTTATTTATTTTTATTTTTTGTGGGAATAATATGATAGTTATACTTCAAGGTAATATTTTTTTATATTTTATATGTATTAGAGCGATTCCATGCCAAAACGGACAGCAATCGGACTTGACATCTCCGATGTCTATGAAATTCACTACAGAATCCTTCTAAACTATACACAACTTCTATACTATACACACAAAATTTTAGTTTTAGTTTTATTTTAAATATGAAGATATTGCCTTCAAAATGATATGTAGTAATTTAATTTATATCGAAAGCTAGAACACATGCAATAATTTTTTTTAACCCTCTACTGCATGAAGATGTTTAAAATAAAGAAAAAAAAAAATAATAATAAAACACCATAAATATATGTTTATTATGGACAATTTAATACGTATGTAACAAAAATTAAAAAAATCACTCGGAATTTTGGAAGAAAAAAATGAAGCCATACATATATGGCCTTATATGCATTAAGAGTTATTTTTGAAAATATATTATCGTAGAAAATAAAATTAAAAATTTTTTGGAGACATATTTTGGTGTCTCCAGTTCCTCAATAAGGTCAATAAGGTTCGTATCTCCAAGAAATGGAAAATGTTCACTCGAATAAGTAGGCAAACTACTTTCTTTCCAAATTGGAGATCTTGGCTTTTTAGTAGATTTTGCATTCGACGTAGTAGGCTTGTCATAATCATCTGAATGTGAGTAATAGCTGTCAGCAGTCTCCGGTATATAAATATGTTCCTGACCTGACGGTTGACTTATAAATTCTTCTTCGTCAGTAGCAGATATTTGGTCATTACCACTGTGATCAACGTTATAAATTTCACTAACATATTTTAAATTACCATAGAATGATCGTACATCCATTTCTAAAAAAATAGCATTACATTTTATGGAAAGAATAAAATGCACTATATGTAAGTTAATTATATACTAATAGTGCATGTAAGGCCATATATGGCTTCGTCAGTTTTCCAAAAAAATCATACATAAAATACTTACTTTGCAGATAAATAATATTTTTATTTGAAAAAGAACTTCATTTCCTATATGAATATCTTTTTTGTGTTATATTTATTCTTATATTTTTTGAAAAATTGTACACAAATCGCTTCAAAATTTACTTTTGTTTTCACACATGAAGCCCTAAAGAAAACTAAAGGAAACAGTGGCCGAAACGCACTTTGAAAATATTTTGCTTTATATTTGAGAAGAAATCAAAAAATAGAAGATGACAAATATTATTCTCTTTTGATTAAGTCCCGTTTATAGAAAATACAATGCATTAAAAGACGAAAAACATATTTGGCGTTGTATGCAGTAGAGGGTTAAGAATTTGCTTATATCATTTTTTGAGATATTCAGCTTTCATCTTCATATTATCATTGTTAACGTTTGCATTTAATTTTAAAGTCAATCAGCTGTATTCAAAAAAATTAATGTAGGTTTGATAAAGAGTTACTAACTTTTTCTTATGGAAATTTACATACAAAAAGTTAGTAACTCGTTATCAAGCATACATTATTTTTTTGTGAATACGGCTGAATATCTTTTTCTAATAAATTAAATAGAAATTAGAATTTTACAATTTATAGTTTAGAAGTCAAGTTTATATGCAATAAAACCAAGATATTAATGTTTCTTCGAATTGATACAACCATATTATGGTGATGAAAAATGAATTCATGCAGTCTAATTATTGTCCACAACTTGTTTACTTATCCCTTTATAAGAAAAGAGAAAATAAGATTAGCTGGAAAAGTGAAAATTTTAAGTTTATCATGCCAAGTTTTAACATCAGCAGGTTAGAAAGTTAGTGACGTTTTATGTGACACTATTTAAAGACAGTTACTGTATTACAAATTTCCTTCATAGTTCCAACATAATTATTATATATATGTTCTCTTGTTGATAAAACTTGTGTTCAGTCATATTCTAAGAATTATTTTATTATTAAAATTTTCCAAGGACTTTTTATAATCCTTAGTAAAACTAAAACTAAGTTGTTCACGAAACTACTAAAATATAGTTATATAGTAGAGTATCATATGAAACTATTAAAAGCACACCATTATTATTCTCTTCTCCTACTACTTAGTTTTATTTACCTAAAATCATTTGGTAGGAGTGAGAATTTTGCAGCAATCAACAAAATAAAATATAAAAAAAATTAAACTTATCCTAGAAAGACCAAACATTAAGTCAACATTTTTCTTCCCTCTCTTCTACTCAACATTGTCACACCCATTTCCTACTCTCAAGTATGCTGGGCATTCAAGTTCGTACGTGCAGAATTCTATTGTTTTAAGCATTTCAGATGACACAAGGAAAATAAACAAAAAATGGGGAAAATTTGTAATAAAACCATAGAAGGGTGTTGGTTGTTCTCTGGTCCTTCGAAATTGCATGAATGAGTGGCCAACAATGAATGAAGTGTTTGAGTTTTGGTGACATGTTTTGCATTTTTAATAAGAAAACAATGTATTGTATATTTCCTAGTTTTTGTTAATTCTTATTTCTTTTTTTGGAAACTCAACTTTATTCAATATGCAAATAAGACATTGTTTAACTTACCGAATCAGGACGATATTAAAGAATTTAAAATAGTTGTTGAGTTGTTTTAATAGAATTTAAAATATGTTGAAAGATTGATTTATTTTGTTTGAAATTTTAAAGTTGATTTAAAAGTTTCACATTTTGAATCGGTGTTAAGGTTAATATATGGATTTCGTCTATATATTGATAATTGTGGATTGCAAAAATATCACAAAAATGTTTCACAATAAAATTGTATTTTTACAATAATTTTCGATTAAGTTTTAATTCTCAAATTACACTGGTCGACAAAATAATACAACACCATATACGAAAAGCTGGACTTGATGCATTTTGATGTGCTAAACATGAATCTGCTTTCAGTTTTTTTCCATCAGGTCTGGATTTTTTTATGGGCATGTCTAATATTTCGGCCACAGTAAGGCTATTACTCTAGTATATTTCCTTATAACTTTAAACTTTAACCTTGATGTTGGTACAAAGGAAAGCATACTAGAAATTAAATTATCTGGTATACGAGTTTGCACATCAACGTCTATTGTATTATAAAAATCAGAAAAGTTCTGTTCTAATACACATGAATACACAATAATTTTTATATGTAGTATAACTACCACTGTTATTATACGAATTTGTATGCACCTTAAAAGAAGCATATATTAGAGAGTGATGAGATGATAGGAATGGACACTGCATCTGACCCGTGGTATTTAGGTTTGGTTGACCACTTAAAAGGAAGTAATTTAAGAGTGTTGTTGTGTTGTGGCGAACGTCAAGATGAGTTGGAATCGAGTTGTGTCTAATAGTAAGATTCATGCGATTACATAGTGAGCGAAACCTCACTGCCTTCACGGGATTAAAAAGGTCGTAATTAAAGTCTCCCATCACAATTATATTATTGTACCTTTCAAATATGTCACAAACGGTTGATTCAAATATATCAATATTCCCGTTCGGTAAATATATAACTCCAACGAGAATCACAATACCCTCAACTGTTATTTCCATAAATAAAAACTCACACTCTTTATAATAAGACCGCGTATAAATTACTTTGTGATTGATAGATTTGGATATATAAATCCCAACACCTCCTGCTGCACCATATTCCCTTGGTCGATCATTTCTACAAAAATTGTAACCATCAACTTCTACCGTCCCATTTAATATTTCTGGTTTGAGACAAGTTTCTGTTACGCCAACGATATCAAATGTTATACTCTGTACTAAGTTCTTAAATTCATCAAATTTGGTTGAATATGGTGATGATTTTATACTTTGACAATTACAGTGACCTACTTTCAGCCCAGATTCTAAGTTCCTCAAATGAGATGGGCATGGTGCCCATCACTAACTATGGGACCCAAATTCATATTAACGGATGTCATAACTAAATGTTACAAATAGAGGCCATAGTGCTAAAATTAATCTTACAATTAAAAACATAATTAACTTTTTATATTACAAAACTCTTATACATTTGAATTCAGTTAACAATTTAACAATTTTTTTATAAAACTAAAAATGCATTGATACAAAATTAAGAATAAAAAATTCATTATTGATTTAACAATACCCTTTTTATACCCTACACCACCATAGGTGGTTGGGGTATTATGCGTTTGTGCTGATGTTTGTAACATCCAACACCCACCTTAAAGTATACCAATCGACTCAGAATCACTTTTTAAATTGATCTAACGATGTCCGTCCGTCCGTCTGGCTGGACGGCTGGCTGGCAATTTTGAAGATAATTGAATGAAATTTGGCAGGTGGGACTTTTATGACACAAGGACGAAGCCTATTGAAATTGTTTATGATCGGTCCATTATTTCACCTACCCCCCATACAAATGTCCCCCAGGAATGAAGTTTCAACACTAAAAAATGCCTTAGAAATAAGAATATTTTAATGAAACTCAGTACAAAGAAGTTTTATATAAGTATCAATCTTTGTACCAAATTTTCTGAAGTTCGTCCACTATTAAACATAGCTCCCATATAAACCCCTGTTCCGAAAATCACTTTAACGTGCATAAATCCCATACTAATGTTAGTATCAAGTTAATATTCGACACAAATTTATATAAGTAGAAACAACATTGCCAAATTTTATTAGAATCGGTCCATAATTTACCACAGCTCCCATATAAACCCACTTCCGAGAATCGCCCTAAAGTACATAAAATCAAGTAGATGTTAGTATCAACGTATTATTCTGTATTTGTATATTTTATTTTACATTTACTAAAAGTATTGATCTAATATAGGTCAACTTCCCGAAATTTTATGGTCACACATAATTGTGTAGGGTATTATATGGTCGGTCTTGACCGACTATACCTTTTTTTCTCGTTTAATTAAGATATTGAATATGCAAATCTAGGTTCCCAAAGGGTTACATCATATAATTTTTAAAATGAGATCTCAGAATCAAATTTCTTTCAGTTTTTATCATATGTTTATAAGCTGAATTGTATGCACCAAATTTTTTGTGCAAAGTCCTTCAAAAAGTTCATGGAAATAGTATCTCTCTCTGTTTTTATAAAATTTGTTCGGTTTGTTTATAAATTAATGAGCTACTGGAATAAAAAAAAAATTAAAAAATCTAAAAAAAAACAGATCACCCTCTGTTTCTGATATTTGGTCCGCTTTGAACCCTAACCTTTTTTAAATAGACATACAGACGGTCGTCATGTAGAATTATACGAGGACCAAGAATACATATAGTTTATGAGCACACGGAATGATAAACCCAATATATCCCAATTTTTTGGATGATGTATATAAAATCATATTTCAAGAGCATTTTGGAAGCACACTCAATATCTAATATTATGCTTTGGGTCCCATTTGGCATTTATATATCCCCTTTGTCAGCAACCTTAAAGCTGGATCTTTTTATTTTTTTGTATCAACTAAACAATAGCTAATGTCAGAACTAAAACACAAGTCTTTTAATGCAAAACATTTTACTATTATCAAAACTAAAGAAAAAAAAAAGAAATCTTTAGTGTTTGTCATACGTGCCCACCTGATTAAGTCAATTATGCTGTACCACATTTAAGTGCTTCCTTTGGTAAACTCGTGTATTGATAAATATTCCATGTTGCCATTATGCAAAACAGGATGGAAAAAATATTTAATTTTATCCTTGCATTTAATATTTTTGTTTGAAGTGTTGACATTATTCTTTAAAAGCATTTTCATGTACATTTTATTGTCTACTCTGTCAAGCATTATTTTCATTGTGGCAAAATGTTAATTAAAAACAAAGGTTCGAAAGAATTCATTTATTAATTCACTTTTTAAAATTTAAATGAATTATATAGAATTATTAATTCACTTTTTAAAATTTAAATAAATTATATAGAATTATTAATTCTATCAAATAAATTAATTACAATTAATAGTGTAGCTTAATTCCTAAAGCTTTTGATTCAATGGAATATAAATCATTTATGAATTAATTCTTTGGGAATGCTTAATTCTTCTGACTTCATTCAATTTTGTTTAAATTCAATTACAAATAGTATTAAAAAATATTTCAACCATTCAATTTGTACTAAATTGTATAAAATAAATATTTGTGCCAAATTTTGTCCCCCTACGTTGTCCCGTTCGAGCCTTATCCTGCTTTCAAAAGACAGACAGACGGACGGACATAGCTAGATCGACTCAGAATCTAACCAGGACCTAGAAAATATATACTTTGTGGGGTCTTAAATGATTCCCTCGACATGTTTCCCACGGAATGACAAAATCAATATACCCCCCATCTTTTTGATGGTGGGTATAAAAATATATCATTCAATTGAATTTAATTTTATACAGAATTAGTTCTACATATTTTTCATTCAGTTTGTAAAAGAATTGAATTAAAGAAAAATTTAAACATTCAAATTGAATTTTCATTCCCTAAGGAATAAATTCCCTCGGGAATTAATTCAATACAAGTTAAGTTAGTTAAGCCTAAAGGTACGGTCACATTAGGCAAATGTTTGATTCGAATTTGTTTGCCCGAACGTACATACAATTTTTTCAAAAGTAATATGTAGTTTATTTTATGTCTTTAAAAATTGTTTCATCAAACTGTCTAAAACAATCAAATTACTTTTATTAAAAATATAATAAAGAACATGAACATTTTTTGATTTGTGATGTGGAGCAGCTTCGATTGCTTTTTAGAAAAAGAAGAACAAAAAGTAAAACAATGGCATAGCCATCGGCATAGGCTGTTCACGAGCATGTGTGTTGCCCCCAATACCACCAGCGCCAAGAACATTAAGATCCCCCCGCTGCAGCTCATTTTCCGCACTGAGGGAATTCATATTTTTCGTATTTTTCCATTCTTCATCACCTTCTTTGAAAGGTCAATCAGCGACTTCTCAAACACCACCTCCCTAAAATCCTCCGTGATCTTCTTCACATGGCCGACCCATCCGTCACCCTCATCCGATGTGGTGACCGTACCTTAAGAATTATTTTCTGAAGAATGATTTTAAAGAATGCTAAATTAAATTTTTATAAGCTGAATTAAATCTATACGTGAATTAATTCTAAATAGAATTCATTTTTTTGAAGCTCTGATTAAAATTGTATAAATTGCAGTATGCTAAATATAGACTAAATAAATAATTAAAATAATAATGAAAATAGTATATAGTTGGTTTAAAAATAGTTTTCTTAGTAATTAATTTTTATTCTCAATTATAACTAATAATACATTCATTATTAGTTATATTATTTAATTTTTATATTGTATAGTTTTTATTAACCCAATTTATTTTATTAATTAAATTTACAAATATACTCGTGTTTATACATACATAATTAAAATCGATATGCAATAGTAATTTAATATTTACATTTATTTATACTTGTAAATGGAATTATACAATATTTACATACATATTTTATATTGTTTCATGTCTCTATCATCAAATTTAAATATTTACACCGTTTCATGGTTAATATTGAATTAAGAATTTTACATTTCCGTTAAACGGATGTGACTGAAATCCAAATAAAAATATCCGTTTATCATTGTAGTTCATGTCTACTGTGGGGAACAATCGCCAATAATGGGTCTTAAATCAGGGAATTATTTATAATTATACCCTACACCATCATAGGTGGTTGGGGTATTAAGTATGTGTTTGTTCAAATTATGTAACGCAGAGAAAAAATCTTCCGACCCCCATCTTAAAGTATACCGTTCGATTCAGAATCACTTTCTAAGTCGATTTAACCATGTCCGTCCGTCCGTCTGGTCGGCTGGCTGTCCATGTAAAGCTTGTGCGCAAAGTAAAGGTCGTAATTTTGAAGATAATTTTATGAAATTTGGTGCAAATGATTTTTTCTGCACATGCTCGAAGCCTATTGAATCTGGTCATGATCTGCCCATTATTTCTTTTGGCTCCCATACAAATGTCCTCGCGGAATAGAGTTTTAACACTTAAAAATATAAATATTTTAATGAAATTTGGTACAAATAAGTTTTATGTGAGTATAAATATGTATACCAAATTTCGTTAATCGGTCTATAATTGACCATAGCTCCCATATTAACACTTCTTTCGAAAATCACTTTAACGTTCATAAATCCCATTAGTATCAACTTAATATTCAACACAAATATTATTTTTATAAGTATAAATGAGAGTGCAAATTTATGAAGATCGGTTCATAATTTTCCATAGCTCCCATATAAGACCCAATTTCGGGAATCACACAAAAGTGCATAAACAAATATAAATCTTAGTATCTATGTGAAATTCTGTATTAGTATTTTTTATTTTACACTTAACACAAGTTTTGGTCCATAATTGACCCCTTCCCGAATTTTGGTACACATGGTGTAGGGTATGATATGGTCGGGCTTTACCGACTACATATCTTTCTCTCGTTTTGTTATAATTTTGTTGTAACAACAAGGTCATTAGTACATCAAATAAATACCTCTGTCAAATAATTATATGTGCAATATTTGTTTTCTGGTTTTTATATATTCCAAGAGTGATATACATTTCTTTGGTTTACAATTTTTTTCATTCTTACCTAATGTCCCTATTTGCAAAATTTTAGGTTCCTCTTGCCATTGTATTTAAAGTACCGTTAAAACAAACATATCATTCTCTAAATTTTAATAGAAAATAATTATATGTGCAAATTGAAATGTTTACTCAACAGACTGACATGAAGTCCGCAGTTTGAACCGTTTAACCAATTAAAGTTAAAATTAAAGTTATTTGGGGAATATTTAAAATGATTAGACCTAAAATACCAAAATTTATTATTTTTTTTTTTTTTTAATTTATAGCCAAAATATGTCACCAGGTCATGAACTGTCAGTTGAAGTGCTGAAATCATGAAAGTAAGACGACAATTTATGTAAAATTCCAAAAAATGGTGTACACAGAAAATGTTTATCATAATACTGTTGAAGATTTTCAAAAAATCTGAGAAATTGCTATCATTCTAGGAGCGGTAACCCATAATCAATTGCTGATTAGCGGGGCTTAAGGAAATTTTTCGAAGAAAAACAACATGTGTTACAGAAAAATAACGGCCAAATAAACGGGTTTTAATAATTGGACGTGAGCATACAATAATAAAAGAGGTTTTAGATTAAAATTATGACCTTTGGGTGGCAAAAACATAACATAATAGAGCGTTACAAAAATCCAAACGCAGGATTTTATGATAAATGTAATTTTTGTTTAAAAACTTAAATTACACCATGAGTTTATGTGCATAAGGGATAAAAAATATTATATTTAAACTATCCAAGTGTTTATCAAAAATATTACATGGGTATTCGACGTCTACAAAAGACATCCTTGAAGAGTAATCATAGTGTCGAATCGCACATAATATAAGTCAATTTTAGTTCTAGATAGAAGTTGAAAATATTTATTGGACGTAGCTAAATTAGTTCACAGCACAACATAAATTTACTGGACAAAAAATCCAATAGCTTCGTTGATGAATGATGACGTTACTATATCGGGCCTCAAAATCGATTGTTAAGTCACAAAATATTATATTTCTGGAGCAACCAGTAATGATCCTCAGACCTTCATGACATAAGGATTTCCAAAGAATACTGTATGCTGAGATATATTTAGATTCAGAGCTATATGACAATATCAAATGTTTCAAATTGATTATACTACAGTTTTGACCTATATATATGTAAAGCAAAAAGGACGAATCGGTATAACGATGGATGCATCTGGTAACGTTATATTAGGATAACACAATTCCTTAACAACTTTCATGAATATTGAAAATTAACTTTATTTAAATAAAGGATTTTTATAAAATTCTTGTCGTGCACATATAATTATTTTCTATGAAAAATTTTAAAATCAATTAAATTTTGCGACAAAATACACATAAGAAATAAATTTTTCATTTGACTTATAAAGCTCTAATAAACATTAAAAATATAAAAAAGATTTGAATTTGAAAATCCTATTTTTGAAAAAAATAAATTACTTTATAGGTATGCACATATAATTATTTGACTGGGGTACTTTACTTTAGCTCAGGCGCGGATTCACGGGGGAGGGGGGTAAATCGGAAATTCCCCTCCCCCCCCAAAATGGATTTTCGAACTAAGAAAAAGTAAAAATTTACAATAGGAAAAGGAAAAAATAAAAATTCTTTAAGAAAAATTTTCTTTAGTGAAAATAAAAGAAGGCAGAATGAATTTATCTTCAATATAGTCTAAGAGCGGCCAAACTATGATTAGAAAAAAGTATTTATCTTATTTTTCCTTAGAAATTTTAAGTAAATAAATTGGTTTTTAAAATTAGGAAAAATATAGGAAATGCAATTCCTATATTTTTTCATTAAATTCAAGCTTAAACTTTACATACGATTAAAAATTTATATGGTAATAAAAAAATTATTGTATAAGTGTTAGTTTCATCAGTCATATTAAAATTACAGTAATTAATGTTTTAATATTATTTAAAAATTTTGACTTCATAAAAAATATTTTTTTTTTTTTTTTTATAAATCCGAATCTTTTCAAAATTTTGTACGAAACAATTTTTTAACATCAATAATGAACAAGCATTTACATAGAACACATGTAATAAAAGTTAAAAATTTTTTTAATAAATATCGCAAATTTTTTCCCAGTTCTTTTACACAAAATATAATATTTTTTTCTAGATTTAATAAATTTTACATATTATGGAAATTTTGGTTCACTATACAGATTTAATTTATAAATAAAATAATAAAAGTATAAAAAATAGCATCATAAATAAGTTTTTTAAATGTCCAATGCCTCTCAAAAATTTGGAGTTATACTTAAATTTTTTTAGGTTCCTTTATTTTTTCTATTAAGCTCTCACAAAGTAGAATAATAGTTTGTTGTCGTATTTATTTCTTTGGTTTGGAATTTTTGGATATTCAATGCATTAGAATTTTTCTGTTAAAGTCAATTTTTGTTGTGAATATAGCAAGATTTAGTTTTTTTAGTTAGATAAAAACTGAAGAACTTATTGGCTTTTATATGAAATTCCACAGAAGTTATGCTACAAATAAAACCCAAAGTAAAATGATTTGTTTAAAATATATGAAAAATTAGTTAATAAAATTTTTGAGTTTTTAAGCGATTTTAAGAAAGAAATACGTATGTTCAATCTTAAAGAGAAAATTCCATCATTGTGGGAGTTTTAAAATATAAAAGTATTTTAATATAGTTAAAAGCTATATTAAAATACTTTAAAAAAATTTAAAATTTGCCTAAAATTTAGGGAGTTCCGAGATTTTTAGTTCAGCAACTAATCTCAAAATTGTTTTTTCAAATTTTCTCGAAAATTAGTTGGTGATGTACTCAAGAAGATTGTTTTTAGAGTAAAACTACAAAAATATAAACTTGTAGCAGATATCAAATGAAAACAAAGTACTTATTTTGTTCATATATAACAAATTTTATGAAATTTAAAAATTTCAGACTGAAATAGTATGAAATTTTATAAAGTGATTTATTTACATAATTTTCATTAGATTTTCTTGACGGGCTACTCTTTGCAGAAAAAATTATTACCGTATATTTTTCAATTAACATATAATATATTCCAGTAAAAATTAAATTTAAGTAAAATTTTATTTCACATTTAAATGTTTAATTCATTCAATCATCTACATACTTGATTGATTTAATATATTTTTTAATTGAAAATATTTTTCTATTTTTAATTTTTTGTAGTTTTTAGTAATTGATATAATAATTTTGGTGAGATTTGAATATTTAAAAAAGTTTTTTATGCAATGAGTTATTTACTAAAACATTTGTTTATTGGATACTTGTTTCGTTAACTTCAAATTTTACATCTAAGTAAAAATTTTTTTTTTTTTTTTAAATTTCTCACTTAACGAATATATAGTTCAGTGTGCTTAACATCCTATCAAGATCTAAATAGCTTAGCTTTTTGTGTGTTTTTTTTTTTTAATGATGCATTCTTTATTTAAATTATTTTATTTTGAACTATTCAGGAGTAACACAAAAGTAAAAACACAGCTTTCGTAATTAAAATCCATTCAATATTCCCTGAAAAATGTTTATTTAAATACTTATTTGAAATTTTTAAAAATTAAAAATAATAATAATTATAATAACCAGTTTTTCTGGCAAAACAAAAATGATTGGTTAAATTTTCATAGTTCAAAAATTATATATAAAAACATAATTTTTTCAGTGACGATAAACAAATTAAAACAAAAATAATAAAAATTTTTGTATAATTTCAATTAATTTTTTTATTCAAATCGATTATAATTATTATTGAATTTTTACTTTGAAATAATAAATATTTGAATTGTTTAATTAAAAAATTAACTAAATCTTTACTATTGTGAAAAAATATTTCTCCAAATAAAAATACATAAATATTGCATTACAGTTACCTATTATAAAATTATTTATTATAAAACATTGTAACAAACTTTACAATAATATTGTGATACAGTTCCAGTCGTGTCCTTGTTTTATTTTAATATATGATAAAATGGAATAATAATAATATGATAAAATGAAATTATAATATGATAATATGGGATAACAATATGATAAGATGGAATAATAAGATAAAATGGAATAATAATATAATAAGATGGAATAATAATATAATAAAATGAAATCTGATAGAATGAGATAATAACGTAATCAGATGGTAAAATAATAATAAAACTAGAATCATAACATGAAAAATCAGACTATAAAATCAGACACAATATGATAAAATGCAATCATAACAATTATTATTTAAAATAGATACTATGAATATTTGAATATTTTTGGCTGTGACCATATATTCGGATCATAATATGATGCTCTTAGATTATGGTTTCTAATGGCATGTAATAATTTATATTTACCTCGCACTATAAAGAAAAAATTTTAATAAATGTAGATATTTATTGAGATATTTGCTTTCAACAAAATATAAATTTAGTGAAAATCACAAATTATATTTATTGAAAAATTATTATTAAAATTGAGACCTAATACTCGACCCTAATGGCTTAAACATTCGAAACTAAGATGATATTTATCTTTAATTTGTTTGATCTATGAAAATGTTGTATACATTTTTTAGGTTTATTCTATAGTTTAAAAGTTTTTAACCTACTGCAACGAAAAAAAATTGTTATTATGATGGCCAAAATAAATATATTAAAAACGGTTTTTGTTTGAAATGTGTTTTTTTTTTTTTTATCAAAAATAAGAAAACATTTTTGAAGTATTTTTTTTCATATAAATTCTATTGTCGATTATGTAAAAATACACTCAAATCAATATCTCTATTAGGTTCAAAACAGCATCACTTTAACGTTAAATATTGTAATTTTAAAATAATTTTTCTCCACCTACCATTTTGCGGTTATTTCAAATTTTTTTTTCTTAACTTACTTTAAAACTAACATCTTTATTTGTGTAATTAAGTTCATGGTATACTTTATACTCCAAAAACTCCATACGTATTTTTCCAGAACTATTTATAAAGGCGTTTTGTAATTCATTAATTATTTCTTTAACAAAGATTTTAAATTTCCTTAAATTTCTTAAACTAGACGCTTAAAGTTACCAAGTTTTAAATATATAGGATACAATAACCTGTGTGTGTTTTGGTTTGAGTATCAGAGTGTATGAATTTGAAACGAAGAGGAACAATTTTAAATTGTCGTTAAGTAGTTTAATGAATGTACGGGTTCGAATATTTTATACAAAATGTTTTTCCAACCACTTGCAAAACTAAGAAAACGAGAGAAAAAAAATGTTGATGAAAAACTCTTCAACTATACTTTGTTAAACTCAAAAAGTTATTGAAGCATGCCGCATCCCTTTTGCTGCACACACAATTAAATACCTACAAACATATTATTTTTGTGGAGCTGCTATTAAAGCCACAAATTTATTAAAACAATTTTTATGTTTTGTTTTCTTTAAATTCTTATATTTTATTGTAAATTAAAAACGAGCAGGAAAACTTTTGGTATTTTAGTACGCAGCGAAATGAAAAATATTGGCTTAAAGGCATCAGGGTGCCACAAAATAAAGGTACGAAAAAAAAAAATGAAAACAAAGAAGGAGAATATTCACGTGGGGTTTTAACACACAAACAACTAGTGGTATACAAGTGAAACACCTAGCAAACGAAAAATTAAATTTAGTAATAAAACTTTTTTTATCAAAAATAATTTAGAAAAATTTTTAATAATCCATTGTTGTTGAAAAGTGTTTAATTTGAGAAGATTTTATAAATATTTTAAAATTGATAGTCTTAATTTGAGATCATACTCTTGTGTTTGCTGGGTAGTGAACATGAAATCACTTTTACTTTAAAAAACAGCAAGATATTTTTCGATTATTGCTTAAAATATTTTATGGTTTATTGTGTTAACTAAAAAATATTTATATATCGAATTTAACAAGATATCACATGTTTTAATAAAGTTTTCTTTTCTTACAAAATAAAGTGTTGCATAGTGAAACAAACATAATAACAAAACATTAAATTTGGATATATAGTCATACCACTGTGCAGCAAACTTTCTTCAATTTTGGAAAGAAAACAAGAATTCAAGCTTTTTTTACACACTCTGATGCCATGTTTTTTGTTTGTTATATATTTAATTTGTAATTAAGACATTTTAATTGGTAAAGTTTTCTTATAATAAATGGCTGTTATGAACAAGAATCAGGTCTAATTATTTTGGGAGTCTTTAAACGTAATACAAGACAAAAAAAAAAAAAGAAAAACAATGAAAAAAATAAATTATTCTCAAAATATTGAAATATGTATTTGATGTAACCTCAATAATTTTCGTGAAAATAAATGCGGTGAAATTTCTTCAGACCATGACCCGAAAAACTTAAAATTTAGATTTCAAGCATATTTTTGAGAAGTAATATTAATATTTGGACCTAAATTAATTTTGAACGAGTGAGGGTATTTCAATGAAATTTTGGTACAATATAGATCAATTAAAAAAACTACCAGTTTTTCTTACCAAAATACCTAAAATCCTAGTCCGGTGAAAACTTGTCTCAAAAATCAACTTTTTTCATTAAAATTACACTTTTTGTGTATTTTTGCACAAACACACATTCGAACATTAGCTACGGGAACAAATTATTTATGTTGTTATGGCTTTTTCACATCCACAATAGCACAATGTTTTTGGAATTTTCCATGACTTAATAAACTTTAAAGTGGCATAGTTTCGGTTCTGTAAAAGATATTGATTTCATTCTTTTTCTGTATAACGAAGAATTATGTCAGCTAAGCAATGTAATTTAGATGAAAAAAATCGAGTTTATACTTTTTCCTATTTTTGCAATTAAAATATTATTTTTGTAAAAAACTGATTTTTTGAAAAACTCTAAATATTTAATCTGTAATAAAATCTTTGTTATTAAATATATTTTAACGTAATTTTCGGTGAATGTAGACTTTATCGTATAAAATGGGATAGTGAAAAACTCTTTAAGATTTTTGTAAAAGGAATCCCACAATTCCTAAAAAAAATGTCGAAAATCACAAAAATGAGTTTTTTCACATTTTCGGCTATAAAATCCACATTTTTCCGAAGTCCCGTAAATTTTGATTGAAAACTTTTAACAACATATTGTTAATTCTTAAACTGCATTCCGCTTCCCGATTCGTGCTTTGGGATTTGAGAAAATATAGACTAAATTCAAAACTTTCATATAAAATGAGTCAAATTCGGGAGGGTGTGTACCTTGACCACTTAAGTCATTGGACTTGTTTTTTATTTTAAAGTCTTTTCTGTGAAAATACCTTTCAGAAAAGTATAAAATTGTTATATGTTTTTAAAGAAAATTTTATTTTAGAGAAAAAAGAGTGTAGATACTTTTTCGGCCAAAAAAAAAAAAAAAAAAAACACAAAAAGTCTTAATTTTTGCAATTTTCAAATTCAGAATCGCTTATTTTTGGATTCGGTAAAGATATCGATTTTTTTTTATTCAATAGATAATTTTGTTCTTTAATTAGTTAAAGAAAAAATAAATAAAATCGGTTGGAAACAATAGGATATATATGACAAAATCTGGACCAAGAACAAAATTGAGGTACTTAAAAATTCAAAAGCAAATAACTCAAAAACTATAAAAGATAAATAGAACATGCAAGCATGTTTTTTGTAGGTCTTATCAGCGCCTATAATAATGTATAAAAATATTTGAAATTGGACGAGAAACAAAAATTTGGCAAGCGATTAAAAAATGTGTATATCAGAGGTACCCAATTTTGAGCCCCTTTAGCTCCGCCCCTGAGGGGTCTGTTCGGTCCCCCTTCCAAACGTAACATTGTACACTCCTCTGCTATGTCAGTACCAAAGTTACAGATTTATTTCCAAAAAATTTCGATTCTGCCCCACTGTGCACTAGTCGACAAAAAAAAAATTTGTTCATGCTCCTTTAAAAAAAAATATATATATTTTCTAGATGGAATTCCGCATGCTAAACTCAAATCTGCTTTCAGTTTTTTCCCATCAGAATTGTGGGATTTATATTTTTTTGTAAAAAATTTATAGTTTCTCAAAAACACACTTTTTACAAAAATTTTACTTCAATTTCAAAAATCAGAAACAGTATAAACTCGGAAACAACTAAATTATATTGCTTAGCTGACATAATTCTTCGCTATACATAAAAAGTTTGAAATCAATATCTTTTACAGAACCGAAACTATTTATCTTAATTTATAACTTAATTTATCCAAATATTTAAACATATGGAAAACAAAAACCGAAGAAAATAGACTTTAATAAAGAAATTTTAACAACAGAACTACAAGGAAGTTTTACATTTAATAAATCTACAAATTTAAACCTACTAACACATTTTAAAATTGTGCGTGATTGAATATTCAATTTAAATAATTTTAATTATAATTATTAAATTCAGGTGAAATATAAACAAATAGGTTTTATTGTTATTTATAATCAGTTTTAAACATTAACATTCAATAATAAGGAAATAAATGGGGCTACACCCAAAGGCAAATTAAAATAGCAATATGTAATAATCAGGGCAAGTTTTTCAAACTTTTCGCTTGATAGAAATCGAAATGCATTTCATATAAATATCATATAAAATTGTCTGTATTTGTATGCATATTTCATACATATTTTCTAATTTTGTAATGCCTTTTTAAGTGCATAATTTAACTTTTTTTTCGTGCATATTTAAACTTGTCCTGGTAATAATACATACAAACACATCTAAAAATATAAATTGTACATAAATTAATTATTATTTAGTACATAGTGTTATAAAACGAAATATTACTAATATAGATAACAAGTGTATCAAATTAAAAAAAATATATATACAATTACTTGTGCTTCAATACGTATACATACATACATAGAAAAATATTTACAGGGTAACACGCTATGGGCAAAACTGTTATAATATCAGAAATCAGTTTTTTAAGTCATGTTCGACCAAAACCATTACTAAGCCTCTAATTCACTTTTTTCAATTGACTCTATTTCTCACGATTTCTCGAATCACTATTTGTAAAATTAAGGAGGTTGTACCATATATTGAAGCATATCTTGAGAACGACTTGTCTGATTTTATTCAGAAAAATATCAAAAAATTCTAATTAAAATTGTCTTAAAGTCATTCTTACATTACTTTTTAATTTGGTCGTTGGTTTTTTAAACATAAAAATTCGAAAATGTTAAAAATTAAAATTGTTTATTTTAATCATAAAGATAAATTTGGTGCAAATAAAACAAGGCATAAAATCAAAATCAAATCAATGCATATATTTTGATTTTTTTCACAATTTAGTGAAAGAAATAATAAAAAAACATAAAATTTTTTTTTTATTTTTTATATTTGTATCCCAATAAGCAATAAAAATTTTAAAATTCAAGTACTTGAAATTTTACTTGAATTCAACTGGAATTCCAACCCATTTTTTAAGTATTTCTCAAGTAAGAATGTACCTTAAATTACGTTCAAACTTAAGAAAAATCTGCTCTCCTACATTCGTTTTTGGCCGGGCGGGAAGCAGTCTAGTGTAGAATCGTTCTAAATCTATTTTTTTATGAAACATCATCAAAAAATTAAAAAAAGCTCGCGTGACATTTTTTATATTAATCGATAAAAAATTTAACCTTTTCCAAAATTCACCATTTTCGACCAATGCCTAATGTAGGGTGCAAGCCTAAATCTGTTCAAAATTTCTATATTAGTCATTTGTGAAAACTTGTCTTTTGAAATATATAAAGAAGAATTTTTTTCTTAAACGGAACTTTGAGGAAAAAGTGAAAGAATTGTACTATATTTTTGTTAAAAATTAGCCATTTTTCATACCAGTTTCAGAATGCTGACTTTGAATATTTTTCACGTCTAGACGCATTGAGATAATCCAAAAATTCTTTCAGTATGATATTTTGAAATATATAGCAAATTACAAGATATTTTTAAAAAATTTTTACTTCATATACCTCAGGACTTATTCCCGAAAAACGAAAGAAAGTCGAGCCAAAAAATCAAAAATTTAAAATTCAAGTGTAAATATCTTTTTAACTGTAAGAGATAATTTGGGTGAGTAAGCTTATTTTTTCTTTATCTTTCCAAGCACTTTACAGATATATAAAAATCTTTAAAATCGGACTTCATTTGTATAAGTTACGATTTTTTTAAACTTTTACATACTCGAGGTAGTCAATTTTGACACCCTGTAGATTTTCTTGTATTATCACAGGGTGACTACAGGATAATTTTTCTCAAAGCTTAGGTCCTCTTCTAAAACTCTTTCATATATTTCAATTTAATCCAACCAGTAGTTTAGGAGATACAGATTTACCCCACTGTGCAGCGCACGTTGGGGTAAAAGTGGTCGAAAGTGGCGTTTAATTGAATTTTGAAAATTAACTTTTTTAAATAAAATTGGATACCGAATAAAAGTAGACAAAATTATGTATCAATAACAATAAAAGTTATTAGGGTAGGTTGCGTTGTTTTTGAGTACTAAGCTGTCAAAGTTCAAAATTTTTTTATATTTTAAGAAAAGAGCAAAAAATTAAATTTTCATGAATTTTCGGTGAATTTTTCTTTAATAAAAAGTGCTTTAAAGGAAAAATTTTAAATAAAACCATCAACTGCAGGTATTTATGTTTATTTTAATGCAAAAATTTTTAAATTATTTTTTGTCCTGGTATTTTTGTTATTTTTTTGAAAATAGTCCGAAAATGCACTAATTTTCAAATTTCATGGAATGTAACTAAAAATATAACAAGACTTTTGTTCTGAAAAAATTTCTGAAAAATATTGCATATTGTCTACTTTAATATTCTGAAAAAAAAAATCGTGCGCATATTTTGCCCGATTTTAGAAATTGGCATTTATGTGAAAAAAAAACTCAAGTTGCTCTAAACCAAAAACAGGTTAAGTGCGGACTTTTTTATTTTTTACTTTGGTTTATTTTTCTTTATTATTATTTTTTTTTTTTTTGTTATTGTTTTGTACAATTATTTTTAATAAACAAAACAATTTTACTGCTTAATACAGTCGAACTCAGTTCGATTTTTTTCAGAATATTAAAGTAGACAATATGTAATATTTTTCAGACATTTTTCAGAGCAAAAGTCTTGTTATATTTTTAGTATAGTATGTTAAAATTAATTTAAGAAATTCAATTTTTATTTTTTCATTTTTAAAGGTAGTACTAACATTTCGTAAAGGGGTTTTCAGAATTTTTGTTGAATTTAGGGTTTTTTTTTTTTTTTTTTGTATGAAAACATTACCATTCTGCAACGAAAGCCTTAGAATTCTAAAAATTAATTTGTTTACTTACTAATAAATAGTAAAAACGACAAACTAACTAGTAAAAATCAAAACAATTTGTGATTGTTAAAATATTGATTTCACTTTTCCTTTAAATAAGCGGCCATTTTAGACCCATTTTTTCACAATGTACAGACAGACGGACGGATGTTGCCATTCAGCCAAAACAAATCGTAGAGATCTAATGGAGCATTTATTTACTAACTAGTAAAGAACAAAATAAGCTGTAGTTATTAAAATATTCATATCGCCCTTCCTTGAATTATGCGGCCTTTGTCTAGCCATTTAATCCCAATGTATAGACAACGGACGGACATTACCATTCTGCCAAAAAAATCGGTGTATTTTTAAAATTGATATTTTTTACTAACTAATAAGAAACAAAACATGATGTGATTATTAAAATATTGATATCGCCTTTTCTTGAATTATGCGGGCATTTTACACCCATTTTTTTATAATGTATAGACAGACGGACGGACATTACTATTCTGCCAAAAAAAATTCAAGAGTTTTAAAAATATCCTTTTTACTAACTAATTAATAAAAAATTAAATCATGATCATTAAAATATTCATCTCACCTTTCTCTGAATAAAGCGGCGATTTTAGACCCATTTAATCCCAAGGTATAGACGGACGGACAGACATTACCATTCTGCCAAAAAAAAAAATCCTAAAATTCTAAAAATAATTTTTTTTACCTAATTATAAATAATATAGATCCTCATCATTAAAATATTGATATCACCTCTCCCTGAATTAAGCGCTATTTTCGACCCCTTTTACCCCAACGTGCAGCGATTGAATTTTTTGAGACCTATTTCGCAAAAAAGAAAAAGAAAAAAACAAAACTTTGTTTTTACCAAAATGTCCCAGACTTGAAATTTTCAATTACTGATAGGGACCTCGAGATAAATTTTAATTCTTTTAAATATTTTTTCCATATTCATCTTATTGATCCATTTTCCATCAAAGTTTTGATTTTATCTTAATTGTTCTAAAATTTAAAAGCTGCGATTACTTTAATGAAGGCATTATAAATCTTTTTTTATAGTTTTTTTGCACCAGCTGGACTATATATCTATAGAGAAAAAGTTTACCGTTTCCGAATATAATTTAAAGAAATGACAGATTTAAAAACAAGGTGTCTTTTTGTATGATTTTGTTTAAGCTATTTCTATTTTCATGAATGAATTTTAACTATACATACAAAATTGGAAATTGTTTTTATTTTGTATATTAAAATTTTAAGTCATTTGAACGAATTTTAAAAATTTTGTTCATAAAATTTTTTTCATTCAGGATAATGCTGTTGCCATACCATCCATACCATCATTAAACAATATAGAGGACAACAGGAAGTACTGTATCTTATAAATGACAAAGCAAACACGAAGTTCCAGATGACATCTGTAAAAAGTATTTTGTTTATTTACATTTTTTAGTGAAATGTAATATAAACACTGTATTATATTTGTAGCATCTATGTTAAGAAAATTTATTTAATTTTTGCTTATATTAACTCAATATAATACAATTTAATAATTTAATTTGAAATAAAATGAAAAACAAAAATACAGAACAAGCCTATTAAGTATTGTAATACATTTTCAATGTATAGTTTCATTGGAACATAATATGAGTTCACTGAAATCAATATACTGCTTACTGGAATTATTTATTTCATTTAATGAACGTGTTCATTGATGCAATGTAAGAATAAATTTAATCAATGAACTTATACATTGAATTTTAATATTAATGTATGGCAATACATTGTTTAAATGTACCTGTATATAGGGTCAAATTAAGTGCGCAAATTCATTGAAACAATGAAGTTTTTCATTGCATTTATGTACCTTTTTGGTTCAGTGTATGTGACAGGGTCTAGAGTAGGTATTTTAATATTTATAGATGGAATAATGAATCATCGGTATTATATGGACATTTTAAAAAAAATTCTCATAATAGTGCTGAGAAATTAGGAATTTCCGACAGATTTATGTTTACCAGGACAATAACCAAAATTATAAAACTACAATTATACAACATAGCTTTAATATAATCACCAAATACCAATCTAAATGAACATTTGTGCAGTTTTTATTAAAAATAAAAATGTTTGAATTTCACGATTAAAAATGATATTAAATTGATATTTTAAGTGAAATGAAACAAAATTGATCCTGAATATAACAAAATTCTTATCAAAGAGAGAGAGAGAGAAAAAATAATGATAACTTCAGCTGTTCACTTTCTGCAATACCAAGAGACTACCGAAAGTCAATTGACAATTTTTAGTATTCAATATTAAATTGATTTTAACACTAATTTCAAACTAAAATTCCGACAATATAAACAATGTATTAAGTTATTGCTAATAAAATATATATTAAGATGACTACTGCCTGCACTACCAAGGGATAATAAAGTTTACTAATAAAAATAAAAATCAAGGGTTTAAATTTCTCTGCTTTACATAAATTAATTTTAAAAAATATATTGTTAGTAAAATACATACTAAGGCGACATCTGACTTGCACTACCAAGGGACAATAAAGTTTTATATTATCACTTCTATTAATTAAAATAAACAGCAAATTTTCAAAGGGAAATAAAGTCAATTCATCGTTCTTTTTTTTCAAATATTAACCACAAGTAAACTCTAAAAATTAATATGATATGGAGATGCCAACTTTAAAATAAAAATTTAATTATAAAAAATTATTAATTATAAAAGATTAAAAAGTGGAATAAAAAGCTACGTGTTAATACAAAATTGAATTTTTGTAATTTTTCGAAGCATAAAGTATGATGTCGAATACTTTTTTTTGCATTGAATTTCAATGTCATTATATAAATGGCTTTTTAAATTAACTTTTATTTGTATTAAAATTTATGCAGATTTAAAATTTTTATATTCTAATAAACTAAACCATTTTTTTTTTTTGCTTAAAAATTCTAAGAAAATTGTATTATTTAAAAAAAATTATGTCGAATAGTTTTTTTGGCCACTGTATATGATTAAATATTTAATGTGTTTAATGCTGCGCAGTGGTCCCAAAACAAAATTTTTTGGAAATAATTCTGTAACTTTAGAACTGTTGGATGTATTTGAATGAAATTTCACATGGACAATCCTGAGGTGTATGCCAATTGATTTGGAAGAGGACAAGTTCTTAGCTAGTCTAGGGGACGGGGGTGGACCTCCAAAATTGGTCACCTTGGGTATGAAAATTTTGTAAAAAATCGCCAAAATTTCATTTATGATTTGATTGAAAAAAAAAAAAAATTTGCACATCGATAGTCCTTATAGTTCTCTACAAAAAATACGCTTACATGTGTGGGTTATCTCTTTTATTTTAAGAAATATTTGGATCAAAATAAAATTTTGACCCATTTTTGGACATATTTTTATTTTTTTTTAACTTAGCGGGTTTAATTTAAGTCTTACAATTTTTCTAAAATATTTTCTGGATTCTGTACAAAATTCGAAACAATTTTGGTGCATAGGTATATGACTATGTGGTTTAGATAAAAAGTTATATTATTTTGTAAATGCAAATTTGAAAAAAATTGTGATTTTTTGTGAATTTTTTCAATAAGGTGGTGACATTTTTTCACTTTAAAATCCGTTATTTTCCTCTGGACCATAAATTTTTCTTCATGTTTAAAAAAGAATACTTAACATAAATGTATGTAAAATAAATCCGAGGGCAGTTGGGGTAACAGTCTCCCCGCTAGCCTTATCAGAATTTCATTAATTCTAATTTTTGTTTATTTAGTTTTTTGTGGAGCTGAAAAATGTCAAAGCTGAAATTAAAAAAATAATACCTTGAAAACTTATCTACATATGTTAGCTAAACACACAAAAAATATTTAATAAGCCACACCTCTTATAACGACAGGGTGACCATTTTACTGAAAAAAAAGTCAATTTTTTAAGCAAGTTTTCCCCGAACTGGAATTTTGGGTATTTTGAAGCAAGAAAATGGGAATCTTTTTATTTTTTTCTTTTGATGACAAATTGTTTTATATTATACTAAAATTTCACAATGATAGTTTAATTAATGTAGATTTTATTTAAGTTCAAATATAATTTTTTTTTTTTTTTAAATAATCACAGAAAAAAATATTTCGGAATACTTGTTAATACATTTTATAATTGAAATTTTACTAAAATTTAATTCAATTCATAATTGTATTTATTTTTTTCCCAAAATATTTGACAACCCTTAAAAATATTTAATCGAAAAAAAAAAACTTTCGAAAATAAATTATACCAAAACAAATTTAAAATTTTCTCTAATGTTTTTAAGAATTTTGTCTCTGTTTGGGAATTCTGTATCATAAACAGATAACATTAATTTGAAGAATTGTTCAGTAAGTATATGATTGATTTCTTAAGATTAGATCACTAAAATTTAGATGTTATTTGTCAATGGAAACAAAGGCAATTTATGAAGTCTTCTTTGTAAAAATATGTTTCTAAAGGTAAGAATTACACAGCGCACTAGTAAACTTGAGGCTGGATCATAACTACAGAAATTGTCTGCATTGACATTATACATCCATGCTAAATTTAGAATTTTATTTAAGCTTATTAATAGTTTATATCTCATTATGAGTGATATTCTGGCACGAGAGTAAATAAAAACTTGAGCTTAAAATGATTAAATTTACCCCCTGTTTTTATAAGACGAACGAAAAATGTATCTGTTGTTATCCATACATTTTGACGAGACAAATTTTTCGTTCGTCTTATAAAAACAGGGGATTTATTTAAAATTTGAGATGGACTATCAGAAAGTTTTAGGAAAATGCTTCCTAAAAAATGCTTTAAGTATACTTCGTTATTTGTTGTCTTTTCTAAAACTACTTTGGTGGAAAGAAAAAGGTTAGCTAGCTATAGAAAAAAGTGACCTACCAGCACCAAATTCTTTGAAAGATTTACTACACTGATCCCATTAGTTCAACTGTCGTTGGAATGATCCAACCCCTTGACGATGATCTTCAATTTGTTAAATAATATTTTTAAAACATGCTTTCAGAAATCATTTAATGTTTTATCTATTGTTCCATTCCCTAGGTCTGAGCTACCCAAGTGACATTTTTAATCTCATTTGTTATAGCAGTAAACCAAGACGATTGCTTTCTGAAAACTAGTATAAGTGGCTATAGAACACGTATCTACTTTATTGAAGTTACATTTATTTGATGTATTATATAATATACACAACATGTTACTATAAATAACTAATAAAATTTTTATTATATTTAATATCTTAATAATTTATTACTGTATATTTTTTTAAAAATATGTGCAAATAAAATATGTGAAATAAGATTATTTGTTACAAATTATTTTATATTATTTGTGGGTTTAGTTTTAATGCAATCGTGAATATTTTATAAAAATTTTAGTTGAATATATATAAAATTTGAATAAACCATTTAATTTATCTAATTAGAAAATTGTTTAAAATTATAAAAAAAAAAAAATCGATTAATTATAGTTAATTAATACATTTTGATGATAGGAGCAAAATCTATAAATTTTTTAATTGATATTATTAATTTCGTAATTGAAATCCAATTTTATTTTTAAAATACATACCAACAAAACTACTTTAAGCATATTTTTTGTAGAGAATTATAAGGACTATTTATATGAAAAATTTTTTTTCAATCAAATCATAAATTAAATTTTGACGATTTTATAAATCGTCCCGTAGACTTGCTAAGAACCCGTCCTCCGCCAAATCAATTGGCATATACCTCAGGATTGAAATATACCTCATGTGAAATTTCATTCAAATACATTTAACAGTTCTAAAGTTACAGAATTATTTCCAAAGAATTTCGTTTTGGGACCACTGTGTGCTGTGGAAAGTACAATTGAATCAACAAAATTTATATGAAATATAATTTAATATTTATGATTCAATACAAATAAAAAAGAAAAGAAAATAATATGAAATTAAGTATTACATTAAAAAAGAAAAATATGAATTTCAATTAAATAAAATTTTTTTTGTTACACTTATTTTTAAATATTTTATATTAATTAATTACAAAGAAGCAGCCATTCGCCAAATACATATCAACAAAACTACTTTAAACTTAAAACATTAATAGGTTTCATAGAAATTTGCATTAAAAAAATATAAACTAATTAATTAATTTGTATTAATTATTAATTTTTCCTATAAATTACTTACAATCTTTTCATGTATTTGTATACAAAATGAAGTAATATAAAAACGAGAAAAAATTATATAGTCGGTCAAGACCCTACAACATTATGCATGTACATCAAAATTCGGGGAGGGGTCTTTTATTAGACTTGGGGCCAATTGTTGACCGATACTCATATTAAGTGTACATGTTTACATGGACAGACAGACGGTCAGTCGGACAGACGGACTCATGGACATCGTTAAATCGACTCAGAAAGTGATTCTAAGCCGATTGGTATAAATTAAGGTGGGTCTTAGATCAATATTATTGGGTTTTACAAACATCAGCACAAACGCATAATACCCTCCCCACCTATGATGGTGTAGGGTATAAATATTAAAAAATATATGTATATGTATGTATATTCTCACCTTTAGTTAATGACTTATTTAATTCAAATTATATGAAGTACCTTACATAATCTAGCGTAAATAAAACCAAACATATCAACTATGTAGTACGTATATTTTGCGCCGTAATACTACATATTTACATATATATTTAAGGACAGATGTCATACAGACATGTTACACATTTACCACACAGTAATTTAAAACTTTCTTAAGAAACTTGTGAATATTCTCAAGCACGTACTCGTCAGTCAGGTTAACCTGTAATTTGAGTACATTGAGCATTAGAAGGACATACATCCATACATATTGTACGTACAGTATATAAAATGAACATTAAACGATTTTTGACTTCTCTTGCTAACTTTTGGGTCATTAAACAGTAGAATATTAAAATAAATAAAATAAAAAAACACAAATCCCTCCCTAACTCGTATAGTTTCGCCACACAATTTAGCCCAACCATTAAGATGTTATTACAAAAGGGAAGGAAAAACATTGGAGCTTATAATTTGTGTTTTTTTTTTTTTTTTAGTTTTTACTTAACAAAAGTTTAATCAGAAAAAGAACACATGATAATAACCGCCATTATTCTATTATTTAAAAGTAAACTAAACACTTGCTACGAGAAAGAAAAAGAAGTTTAAAAAAAAAATAAATACAGTCCAGGCTAGAATTCCAGAAAAAACAAAATGTTATTTAAATATTTTGTAATATCATAAAAATATTTCTAAAATATCGTCCCTGCGCTGACTGAATTACCTATGTAAAAATTTTGGAAATTTTTTTTATTGCTGCATTTAGATCCCCTACTAATTATACATATGACCACCAAAGCATTTGTCGATATCTCTACTAGTTTAGGATTTCCAAATTACCTATGTAAAACCATATATAAAATGCTCCAACAAAATTACCTATGTACATAATTTTTCATTTTAATTTTTCAAGTTAATATTGGCCGGCGCAAATCAATTTGGTGTCAAATTGATCTAAATCTATTTTTTATTAAATATCGTCAATAAATTAAAAAAAAAAAAAACATTTTTTCATAAATATAAAAAAATAATCTTTTTCTAAAATTCGCAATTACCGACCAATGCTGGATGAATGGTGCTAATCTAAATCAATCTACAATTTCTTTATTAAATTTCTTTTATTATTATAAAAATCTTTAAAATCGAACTTGATTTGTAAGTAGAAGTTACAATTTTTTTAATCTTTTACATACTCGAGGTAGTCAACTTTGACACCCTGTATCTAATCTCGTCTTATCACAGGGTGACTAATAGATGATTTTTCTAAAAGCTTAGGTCCTTCTCTACAACTCCTCCATTTATTTTAATTAGATCCGACCAGTAGTTTAGGAGAAACGAATTTATTTTCAAAAATTTTAAGTTTGGCCCCACTGTGCGTAGCTTGGTATTTTATAGTCTTCTTAAGTCATAGTAGCTCATTAGGACACTTATATTTCGCAAATGCATTTGTATTTAAATTTTGATAAAATCACAAATGATTAAACGAAATGAATCACTAGCAAAAACCGCTGCAACAGGAAATCGAATGTAATTTCGCCATATAAAAGTCACTGTAAACCAAATGTCTAATCCTATTATCTTTCACTGTTTTCACAACATTTTGATTACTTTGTATCACAAAAAAGAATATAAGTGCTTGACATAAAATAATTTACGGTTAAACAGGAAAATTAAGAAAACAATAAAGAAACCCCCAGTAGATTACACATTCCTACAATGTAATGAGTCCACTTTTCTTCATAGACGTATAAACAAGTACGTAATGCAATGAAAATGTAATAAAAAGTAGTTGAAAGAAAATAAAACATAAAGAAAATTAAAAAGGATAACACAAACCACAAACAATGCGAAAAACAAGTAAAGTTTTATAATCAGCTATAACGAATTTTATAAACCTACACAATAATAATTAATATAGTATGTGAATAACTTAAAATTGGAAAATTTACAGTAATTTTTATACCTTTCACCAAAGGTGTAAAAGGTATATATATATGTACAAGTTTGTCGTCATTTCGTTTATAATTTCCACAATTTTCATCGGAGTGAAAAAAGGTTTATATTTTTTGAATCCTTATAAGGGAGGAAGTCGAAACAACATAACCGTCAAATGTGTCAGAAGTGGCGATTAATTGAATTTTAAAATTTAAATTTTTGTGATAAAGTTGGGTACCGATTAAAAATATGCATGTAAATAGCAATTAAAACCTTCAAACTAGTTTGTGTTGTTTTTTTGTACGGAACTGTCAAAGTTAAAAATTTTTCTTTTTTTACATTTTGGAAAGTAAAGTTCAATTTAAAAAGTTGAATATTCCAAAATTTAAAATGAACTATTAACCTTAGGCATTTAATTGTACTTTTCTTCAAGTCTTTGTATATTTTGTTCAAATATTTATACCCTACAACACCATAGATTGTTTAGGTTATTAAGCGTTTGTGCTGATGTTTAAAGTATATTGTTCGACTCAGAATCAATTCCTGAGTCGGTTTAACGATGTCCGTCCGTTCATCTGGCAGTCAAAGTGTAAGTCGCAATTTTAAAGATATTTTGATGAAATTTGGCACGAATAGTTATTTTGGCACAAGGAAGAAGCCTTGCAACTGACACACAGTGTGCGTTTCAAAAAATGAAATGGAAATAATTATGGAACTTTGGAGCGTCTGCTCCGATTTCCAGGAAATATTCATTTTCTACCCCTTTTAATCCAATGTGCAACTATCAGTTTGTCGGTTGAAATGGCGTTTATGAAAGCACCCGATCTGGATAATCCTTTCGAGATGTTTTTCACTAAAAGGGGTTTAATAATGGTGAAAATATCTATAAAAAAACCTTTTTATTAAAGTTTTTTCGACTTTATGAATTCCCTATATAAGCTGGGAACCTCACAGAAGAAATAAATAATCGAGATATTGGCCAAAAATGTTTGTTCTTTTAGGAGCCCCTATATAAGCTACGGACTTCGTTCTTATATAAGATCCATCATAAACATTTTTCTAAAAAATAAATTTTCTAAATCAACCGAGTTATTGTTAAAAAGTTGGAAAACTCTATTAAACAAACAAAAATATTTATATAAACTGAAGCATTGTAATGACCAGGTCAAGTTTTTCAAACTTTTCGCTTGGAAAGTAAACAAATTTTGTTTTTTAAATCTTTGCATAAATTTGCATATAATTGATACAAAAATTAGTTTTCTTCACAAAAACACAATTTCTTAGTGATTTTTTGGAGTTTAATGAAATGATATCTAAACGAGAGAGAAAAAAATTTAGTCGGTCAAGACCGACCATATGATACCCTACACTATTGTGTATGATCTAAAAATTAGACCTGTGGCCAATTGTAGATCAATACTTTTACTAAATGTAAAATAATTTATACGAATACAAAACAATGCATTGATACTAACATCTGTATGATTTTATGCCCTTTGGAGCGATTTCCGGAAGTGGGTTTATATGGGAGCTATGGTAGATTATGAACCGATTCTCATAAATTTTGACAATGTTGTTTCTTCTTATATAAAACTTATTTGTGTTGAATACTACCTTGATACTATCATTCGTATAGGATTTATGCACGTTAGCGATTTTCCGAAGAGGGATTTATATGGGAGCTATGGTCAATTATGAACCGATCTTGATGAAAGTTGGCACAAAGATTGCCACTTCTACAATACTCCTTTGTAACGAGTTTCATTGAAATATTGCAATATTTAAGACATTTATGATCGTTAAACCCCTATTCTGGGGGGACATTTGTATGGGGGCTAGGTGTAATAATGGACCGATCATAACCAATTTCAATAGGCTTCGTCCTTGTATTATTCGTGCCAAATTTCATCAAGATATCTTTAAAATTGCGACCTGTACTTTGTTCACAACGTTTACTTGGACAGCCAGCCAGACGGACGGACGGACATCGTTAAATCGACTCAGAAAGTGATTCTGAGTCGAACGGTATACTTTAAGGTGGGGGTCCGATGATTTTTTCTGTGCGTTACAAATATGCGTTTCTGCATAATACCCCAACCACCTATGGTGGTGTAGGGTATAAACATTTTCTGTGTATATTGAGTACATTGAAAAAATTTTAAAGAAAAAAATTCAGATGTGTTAAATATGACTTTTAAAATTAATATAGTTATATTTTTATAAAAATCTAAATCTATCAGTGATTGAAATTTAAAAAACGCATATTTATGCATATTTTTTACATATTAATATATATGAATGCATAAATTTTTTGGTTTCTCTATGCATATTCATGCTATTTTTGCATATTTCTGTGCATATTGTCCAATATTTTCGTGCTTTTTCAAGCGCATATTTTAATTTTTCTGTGCATAATTAAACTTGCCCTGGTAATGACTATAAATAAAAGTTGTTATTTGTGTTTGAGAAAAGGTACAAATATGAAAATAATAATGCACACTTTAAAGCATTAGTGTTATTATTTATGGGTAAAGTGGTGAAGGGTATAAACAATTCGGCACAGACGAATATAGCGCTCTAACCTGTTTTACTTTTAGTATTCGTTTTATATGCGATGTAGGCAGAAAACGCCTACTTTTGGTACAAGTTTTTAGTAACCCTCAAGCTATCTATGTTAAATATAAATTTCCCATTTTCAATACCAAGCATCTCAGAACAAAGAAGAGACTTTGTTGAAAATTTAATTTTCTTGTAAAAAATAGAAGAACCTACGCACAGATATAGCTAGATAATCCCAGAATTTCATTATTAGCCAGAATATATTTTAAGTAATTTCAGAGCTACAAATATTTCTATTTGTAACCTATGCAACCATTTCATTTGGTTGTAAACAAACAGAATGACAGATGGATAGACATAACTCAATAGTCTAACAATTTTATAACAAATCTAAATATATTTAATGTTATCTCAGATGTTATATTTCAATATATTACAAACCTAAGGACATATTTTTCATGCCAATTACAAAAATAGAGATAATTAAAAATGTAAAAGAAATGATATAAATGTGTTTTTGCACACAAGAGACATTAAATTGTCAACAATAAAGAAATCTGCACTGAATGGCGCCAAAAGTATGACAGGTAAAATATCTGGAATATAGCACAAATACTAACATATGTATATATGTATATACACTAAGAACATCGAAACAATACGCACACAAAGAGGATATAAGTAGAATTAAGTTAATATAACTACAAACAAGTATATCTACCCAGCAGACACTTATTACTAGACAAAACTATTTCAGTTGCAAATGGAATTAATAAAAATGTGTTTTTTACGAGCCAAAGAAATGACAGTTTCAAAGAAAAATAAGTTTTTAGACCTTCAATTTATTTTCTACATAACAAAATGAATGACACACACACGCATTGTTTTGTTTAACATGCAGTCATCTACATACATACATATAAATGAAATTTGTCATGAAAGTATCGTAAAAAAAAACTTTATATATGATTTGTATTTATGACCCTGTAATTCTGCCTGGCTTCAGTTCATTTACAAATTTGTTTGCTTGAATCTGTTGAGCTTAAAGTATGTAAAAAGAATATATAAAGGATCAACTCACTTTTTTTCTAAAACTAATTATGTACAAATGTTTAAAAGGTAGGATAAACACTTACCTAAACATACTTTTAATAAAAGTTAATTATTGAGGAATTCTAAATTTGACATCTTTAAAATAGGCAAACAATTTTACTTACTATCAAATCATTCTCTTTCTTTTCAATTGTTGACTGCTATTGTTTTTTTTTTTAGCTCACAAATCAATTCAGTGCATGTGCTTCCTTATGTATAGAAAAGGCAATACAAACAAAACAAAATAAAACAAATTCAATTGTGCAAGAGAATCATCAACTCATTTTAGGAATAAAACATTTTGAATTGTATAAAGAAAGGCAATAAATGCAATATTGTCATTTGTGTGTATGTTGTTTGGTTTTAAAATAATAAAAAAATAAAACTAATATAATAAATAAAATAAACTATTTATTTTAATTAAAATATTTTATTTATTTTACTTTATTTATTTTAAATATTTTTTTTTTTATTTATTGGATTTATTTTTAATTTTTATTTTATAATTAAACTTTTATTCATTTCATTTGATTTAGAGGTCATTTACATTGGGGATTTTCCCTGTGAAAAATCGCTGCAACTTTTACGTCTGTAGACAAAAGGTTAAGAGAAGCAAGCGGGGTAAGAAAAGTTGCATGTCGTCGAAAAGCTAAAAATTTCATGAAATTTTGTCAAATTTATTTTTAATTTTTTTGATTTGTTGTTTTTTGTCAAACATTTTTGAAAAAATTTCACAATACAAATTTATATGTGTAAATGCAGAAGGGATTTCGAAGCAACTTCAAAACAAAATATCATTAAAAAATGCTGCGATAATCCCCCATGTAAATAGGCTCTTATTTTATTCAATATTTTTATACCCTACACCACCGTAGGTGGTTGGGGTATTATGCGTTTGTGGTGATGTTTGTAACGCATAGAAAAAGTTATCCAACACCCACCTTAAAGTATGGTGTAAAGTGATTCGACTCAGAATCACTTGTTAAATCGATCTAACGATGTCCGTCCGTCCGTCCGTCTGGCTGCACGGCTGGCTGTCCATGTAAATCTTGTGCACAAAGTACAGCTCGCAATTTTGAAGATAATTCAATGAAATTTGGCACGTAGGTTTTTTATAATGCAGGGACGAAGCCTATTGAAATTGGTTATGATCGGTCCATTATTTCACCATGTCCACCCGGAATTGAGTTTTAACACTCAAAAATGCCTTAAAAATACGAATATTTTAATGAAATTTGGTGCAAAGAAGGTTTATACAAGTATCAATCTTTGTACCAAATTTTATGAAGATCGGTCCACGATTAACCATAGCTCCCATATAAACCCCTGTTCCGAAAATCACTTTAACGTGCATAAATCCCATACTAATCTTAGTATCAAGTTAATATTCAACACAAATAAGTTTTATATAAGTAGAAACAATGTTGCTAAATTTTATTAGAATCGGTCCATAATTTAACATAACTCCCATATAAATCCACTTCCGAGAATCATCCTAAAGGGCAAAAAATCAAGTAGATGTTAGTATCTATGCATTATTCTGTATTTTTATATTTTATTTTACATTTAGTAAAAGTGTTGATCTAATATAGGTCTCCTTGCCGAATTTTTATGGTCATACATAATGGTGTAGGGTATTATATGGTAGGTCTTGACCGACTATACCTTTTTTTCTCGTTTTTTTTTTTTTTTTTGTAAATACATAAATGATAACACTGTTTTTTCTTATTTTGAATTTTAAAATGATTTTAATTTTTTCCATATACCTGTACGTGTGTTAGTATTTTTATTTTAAGTGTGTATGCAAACACCTAAAAATAACAACACCTTAATAAGCAAGGCCACAGCAATTTATTTTAATAAATTTGTACTTTAAAAATAAACAAACGAATTTATGCACAGTCTAAACATGAAATTAATTTAAAAAGCCGTTTATGACAAGATGACAAAAAAAAAAAAAAAAAAAACAGAAAAGTATAGTCTGTCCAGACCGACCATATGATACCCTACACCATTCCGATCCACATAATTTTGTTTTTACTTATAAGGTTTATATAAGTAAAATCAAAATTATTAGTATTAAATATTAACATAATACTAACATTTCGGTGGGATTTATGTAAGTTAAAGTTATTTTCGGGACAGGCGTTTATATGGAAGATATGGTAAATTATGGATCGATCCACAGTGGGGTCAAAAAAAATTTTTTTGATAATAAATCTGTATCTCCTAAACTACTGGTCGGCTTAAATTGAAATGTATGGAAGAGTTGTAGAGGAGGGCCTAAGTTTTCAGAAAAAATATTTTGTAGTCACCCCGTGCTAACAAAAGATAAGCTACAGGGTGTCAAAGTTGACTACCTCGAGTAAGTAAAAGATTCAAAAAATCGTAACTTCTACAAATAAAGTCAGATTTTAAAGATTTTTATATTTCTGTAGTGCTCGGCAAGTTAAAGAAAAAATAAGCTCTCTCACCTAAGTTATCTCTTACAGCTAAAAAGATATTTACGCTTGAATTTTTTATTTTTGGCCTCGACTTTCTTTACTTATTCGGGAATAAGTCCTGATATATGAGGTAAAATTGTTTTAAAAATATTCTGTAATTTTCTATATACTTCAAAATAATACGCTGTAGGGTACAAGCCTAAATCAGTTCAAAATCTCTATATTAACCATTTATGAAGTCTTATCTTTTGAAATATATAAATAAAAAATTTTTTATTAATTGAACTTTGAGAAAAAAAATTAAAGAGTTGAACTAAATTTTTGGTAAAAAATTGCCTTTTTTCATACTAATTTCAGTGTGTTGACTTTGATATTTTTCACGTCTAGACGAATTGAGATAATGCAAAAATTCTTTCAGCGTATTATTTTGGAATATATAGAAAATTACAGAATATTTTTAAAACAATTTTACCTCAGGACTTATTCCCGAATAAGTAAAGAAAGTCGAGGCAAAAAATAAAAAAATCAAAATTCAAGCGTAAATACCTTTTTAAATGTAAGAGATAACTGAAATGAGTAAGCTTTATCTTGCCAAGCACTTTACAGAAATATAAAAATCGGACTTCATTTGTAAGTTACGATTTTTTGAAACTTTTACATACTTGAGGTAGTCAAATTTGACACTCTGTAGCTTATTTCGTGTTATCACAGGGTGACTATGAGATGATTTTTCTGAAGGCTTAGGTCCTCCTCTACAACTCTTCAATACATTTCAATTTGATCCGAATAGTAGATTAGGAGATACAGATTTATTACCAAAAAATTTACGTATTACCCCACTGTGCGATATTCATGAAATTTGGTAAACGGATTTGTGCTTATATAAAATTTCATTAAAATAATCCTATTTTTAAGGCATCTATAAGTGTTAAGACTCTATTCCGGGAGGAAATTTGTATGCGGGCTAGGTAAAATAATGGGCCGATCATAACCAATAGGCTTCGTCCTTGTGTTGAAAAAATCATATGTACCAAATTTCATCTAATTATCTCCAAAATTGCGAACTGTACTTTGCGCATAGCCAACCAGCCAGCTGACCAGATTAGGTATTTTTAGGTATTTAACGTTTTTAGAAAAAACGTATTAAAAATTATTTTTTTATAAAAAAAAAAATGGACTTAAATAAAAGCCAAAACATCTAAGTTTTCATTACTAAAGAAATTTTACTAATATCGTTTACCGTTTTGAAGAAACAAAAAGTGATGAATGCTCCCCCTACTACCCTACCCTGAACACCAATAACTCCGCTCCTAAAGAGTCTGCAGGTTCCTCCTTCCAATCTTAAAATTTTACACTCTTACTCCGCTACGTGTTTGTGAAATTTTATATAAATCCATCTAGCCGATTACACAAGTTCCAAAAAGTTTTGATTCTGTCCCATTATGCATTGTAGTACGTGCATTAAGGAGCACACACATAAAGATCTACATATGTTTGGATTTCGTAGCAAAACAGTAGTGATTAATTACACGCTGTTACAGTGAAAATACACTCGAGAAATGACATAGTGTACGTTATGTTAAGGACATCATAAATCAGTTTTAAAAATTTGCAATACATCCTCAAAATTTCGAGTTATTTGGAAATAACTGTTTTTATATAGGTTTTTGTATAAATGAATTTCTAATTCTGTTATTCTTTTGTTTATTTTTCCTTTTAAGCTTCTTTGAAAAGTAGATGAAACAGGCTTTTCAACCATATTTGTTATGTCTTGGTCAAATATTCAAATGTAATTTTGTCTACAAATTACATTTAGAAAGTTACAGTTAGAAAAAAATAATTTTTTCTACAATTTTTCCAGTTTAGTTGCGATTTACTACAATTTTTTCTAAAAGTACTTTGTCTTAAAATATATGAAAACTTTATTAATAAAGTTGAGAAAATGTTTAATAACTTTTTGAGTTTTTAAGCGATTTTATATAGAGATATCTCATTTTATTATAAATACAATAGCATTTCAAACTTTTTAAACAAAAATATATAGTCTTGAAAAAAAAAAATCACAAAAATTTTCATCATACTCAAAAATTTGAAAGAGATAAGGTAAATAAATTTAGAAATTGTGAATAAATCATTACGTAATTTGAATGTATATAAAATAATGTTAAATATTAAGAAAGTTACGTTCTTCTGCTTTCTAAATAAGTTTAAAAATCTTAAAGTGACTTAAAATATATGAAGCTACGAGATCCATAGTACAAGAACTACCCTAAAAACGTTTTTTTTTGCAATATCTTGAAATTTAGGGGGTGTTTCGAAAATTTTTTTAAATTATTTTATGATATCCTCAAAAAGGTCTGTGGCCCACATTATATTGTATTTCTAGTGAAAATAAAAAAGTGCCATTTTGTAAAAGCGCACGTTGGAGTAAAATGTGTCAAAAGTGGCGCTTAATTGAATTTTAAAATTTTGTAATAAAGTTGGGTACCGAATAAAAATACACAAAATTATGCATCAATATCAATTAAAATCTTTAAGCTAGGTTATGTTGTCTTCTTATAAGGAGCTGTTAAAGCTAAATTTTTTTTTAAAATTTAAAAAAAATAGTAAAAAATTAAATTTTCGTCATATTTCAGTGTATTTATTTTAAATAAAAAGTTTTTTAAGGTAAAAATTTAAAATAAAACCATTAACTTCAGATATTTAAGTGTACTTTTCTTCAAGTATTTGTAAATTATATTTTGTCCTAATATTTTTGTTATTTTTTAAAAAATTGTTCTAAAATACACTAATTTTCAACTTTCATGGAATGCAACTTAAAATGTTAAAGGATTTTTGTTCTGAAAATTTTCTGAAAAATAGTATATATTGTCCACTTTAATATTATGAAAAAAAAAATCGTGCGCATATGTAGACCGATTTGAGAAAATAATTTTTTTTTTTTTCAAAAAAAATCCCCAATTGATTTCATACAAAAAACAGCTTAAGTGCAGACATTTTCTTTGCTTTATCAAACATTAAACAATGGGGAAGAATCGAAATAAATCTGTAACTTCTAATCGGCTGGTTGGATTTGCATGAAATTTCACATAGGCGTAGCAGAGGACAATGGCATTTTGAGCTTAGAAGCGGGATCCAATATTCGCATCAGGAGCGGATCTATGGGGGTTCGAAATAGGGTACTAGTGTCATGGAAAATGTTTAACCACTAGTGAATTTTTGTTCCTTGCCCGATTTCCAAGATTATTAAATCACCTTAAAGTCTTTGATAAATCTTTTAGAAAACAAGCTTGCATGTGCTACTTATCTTATATATTTTTTGAGTTATATACATTTGAAATTTCAAAAATCTCAATTTTACAAGATCTTGGTTAAGATTTTTCCATATATAGCCAAATATTTTCAACCGATTTTATTATATTTTATGTAGTTGGTTAAAAAGCAAAATTATCTATCGAACAAAGAAAATTTTGAGTCGTTATCTTTATTGGGTCAAAAGTTAACCGATTTTGAATTTGAAAGGTTCCAAAAATTAAGAAACAGACGGACAGATGGACAGACATTAGAATTCTTTCAAAAAAATCTTAGAATTCGAAAAATATTTTTTTCCACTTTTCGATTAATTTAAAAACCAAATAAAAGTATTATTAGAATTTTGATATCACCTTTCTCTGAATTAAGTGGCATTTTCGACCCATTTAACCCAAATGTATAGACGGACGGACATTGCAATTCTGCCAAAAAATAATTTAGAACTATAAAATTGCATTTTTTTTACTAACCAATAAATAGAAAAAATAGAGCGAAATCATCAAAATTTGGATATCACCTTTTTCTGAATTAAGCGTAATTTTCGTCCCATTTAACCCAAATGTATAGACGGACGGACATTACTATTCATCCAAAAAACATCTTATAATTCTGAAAATTAATTTTTTTACTTACTAATAAATGGGGAAATTAAACGTGATCATTGAAATGTTGATACCACCCTTCTCTGAATTATGCACAATTTTCGACCCATTTAACTCTAATGTATAGACGGACGGACACACATTACCGTTCTGCTAAAAAAAAAAAAATCTTAAAATTTTAAAACTGATTTTTTTTACCTAATAATCAATAAAAAAATAAAACATGATCATTAAAATATTGATATCACCTTTCCCTGAATTAATCGCCATTTTCGACCCCTTTTACCCCAATGTGCAGCGTGTTATTATTTAGAAGTAAAAGAAGACCGGTTTATTTAAAGAAAATTAACCTACGTTTTTAAAGACAATTTAAATCACTTATTACTTAAATTTTATAAAATAACATTTTTATACAAAACTTATAATAATTTAACTTTTTATTTTGAATAAAGCCTTAAAAGTTTAATAGTCCGTTTGACTTAAATTTTGTTAAACACTTTAAAGTACGTAGTTACTTTTTATATATATTTCTTTCAATTTTTAAGCCAATGTAAAACTATTTATTTTCTTAACACTCTTTAAATCACTTTACATTAACATAACAATACAAATATGTTTATCATAATTTATGATCTTCTTTTCATTTTTTGTTGTATATATTTTTCGCTTTTTCCTTCAAATAACAAAGTATGAAGGCCACAGACGTTTTAAAGAATTTGTTCTTATCCTTTAGTATACAATTGTGTCCAACATCTTTTTCAGGTTAATGAGTAAATTTCGGAGAAATAAATGTAAATGAGTTGAATACAAAACACTTGTTATATTAAGAATTTCAGACTTCAAGTTATATCTCAGTGTTGTCGTATATACATACTCAATTCTTTAAACTTAAACTATCACAAAATGGAAAATGGAAAACATTTTTTACACTAAATTCCTTTAAACACAATAAAAATTTTTTCTCTTTAAAAGTAAACAATCCTGTGCTCCAACATACACGCACCCACGCGAATATCTGTCAGACAAACAGGCATCTACAAAAATAAAATATCCTTATAGTTAGAACGAACAGGACTACATACGAGTAAATATGCGTGTCTAATGGTTATGTATACGTATGTGTCAGAAAAACAGACCACATACACACATTCAACCGTAAAACTTTTAAGGATGTTACGTACGTCCTTGCCATTATTGTCAGTCTGTTTATATTTGCATGAATATGTTTGTTTTTCCTTTTGCTTAATCTCAGGTATTACTCATTCATATTCTTTTCTTCTTCGCAATTGTGCGTCTATATACAAATATGTTTATGTACAGGTATGTCAGTGTATACATATTTGTTTATATACTTAATGAATATTAATTTCATACATTTCTGTAAATAACTGACGTTTATACAATGATGGATTTCTTCTTCTTTTTTCACAATTCCCGTTAATGTTTGCTTAAAAGAAATAAAATTATTCAGTATAAATTTAACTTAAATAAGAAAAAACATTAAAGAAAGTAGTCATATAATGGCTTTTTATATTAAACAGAAGAACACAAAATGTTATTACTTTGAATTATTCTAAATATTTTCTTTCTTTAAGGAAAATGCATACAATTATTATTATAATTTTATTATCCTTTTATCCTTTATCATTTGTTGATTTTAGTTTTTATTAATGTGTGTGTGTTTGTTTTAGTTTAAATTATTTAAATATTCAAGTCAGTAAAGTCGTTAAGGAAAAAGGGACAACTACTTATAATCGTGTTGTCTGTTGGCACGAAACATGTTTGTAATAAAACCAATTTTTAATCCAAAATATACTTGTACACCTTAAAGATTACAAATTGTTAACAAAATTTAATTGGGTATTATGAATTTTTAATAGTATTGTAATATAAAAATAAAGTTATAATAAAAATATGTGACTCAAATGGTAAAAGTTTCATAGAGTTCAACATGTGATTTTCGAGAATTTTAAACATGGTACATATTTCCGCCAACTGCAACATTTTTGTGCCAAACTAATTAATTACTTCATCCTGTATGGATGAACTACTTGTAAAAAATGTGATAGACGTAGATGCTTTTTTTTTGGTATTTAGTCATAACTGTTTTATTTTTTAACCGATTTTTTTCCTTTTTTAATACCAAACAAACCTTATATGAAAAATATATTTCAGCCAAATTCCGTCCTATTAAGACATTTGCCCCAAACCTTATATGGTTTTCAACAGACAGACGGATGGACATATAGTGATTCTATGTCAAAACGGATAGCAATCGGATTTGATATCTCCAATGTCAATGAGATTCAATACAGACATGGCCATTGGAAGTGTTTCTTAAATCATAAATATTTAAACTCATGTCCCTTTCCGGTCCAATAATATGACTGTTTAAAAACGAAACAAGCGAGAATATTATATTCGGCCTGGCCGAATCTATATACCTACCATCAACTTTTTCAAATTTTACGTTATATGGAAGGTGGGCGGACCACGCCCATTTTTATTTTCCAAGTTTATATCGACCCTCGAACTATCTGTACAAAATTTCGTTGTCGTACATACTTTTGTTAAAGAGATATCAGCAGATGAAGCTAAAACGGACACCCTGTGTTTCTACACGCAAAGAAAAAATATGGTGAATAGCAACCACAATCGAGTAATGTCATATTATGGTTGAATTTTATGGTTGTTTGTAAATTATATTATGGTTAGATGTAGCACCATAATACGGTTCAATAGCAATAAAAACATTGTTGATCTGCAACCATATTTTTGTTGTTTATGTACTTGATTTATGTATACAGCAATAATATGGTTAAGTGATAATAAAAATATTGTCGATCTGCAACCATATTTTTGTTGTATATGTACTTCATTCATGTATACAGCAATAATATGATTAAATCATAATAAAAATTTTATTGATCTGTAACCATATTTTTGTTTATATACTTGATTCATGTGTACAGCAATAATATGGTTGAATCGCAAACAAAAAAAAAAATACTTATACTGTCGAGAAACAATTATAAATAAAATGAAATTAAAAAAAGATTCGGCTGTGCCGAATCTTTGATACCCTTCACTATATTACCACCTTACCATCTTATCGACATCATATTACCATATTACCGACAATTAATAAAATTTTCGCCTTAACGTATGCTTGCATATTTTCTAAATCTAAATTTTTTTCAAACTACGAAAATTTGAATATGAAAAAAAAACAATCATAACAGGCTTTGCTTTTAAAAAAGAAACAACAACAATTCCATATATATTTATTTTTGTATGTACAAACTGACTGAATACACAAAGAACAGCAACAACACTGTTATTCATTATATTACTGCTGTTGCTAACTAAACTACTTGTCTATACAAAAAACAAAAAACGTCACTAATAGTCATTACAATGCTTAATATACATGTTTGTGTATGTATTTATGTATATTCTTAACAGATATGTTTTAGTTTTTAAAAATAAACAACTACAATTCCATATCTATTTATTTTTGTACAGACTGCATATACAAAGAACAACAACAACACTGTTATTCATCATATTACTGCTGTTGATAACTAAACTACTTGTCTATACAAAAAACAAAAAACGTCACTAATAATCATTACAATGCTTAATATACATGTTTGTTGGTGTATTTATATTCTTAACAGATTTGTTTTTGGGCCATAACTCTGTTGATTATGAACGAATTTGGTTTATTAAAAAAACCGAAATTTTATAAAAATATTTATGACTGATCTATATAAAAATAAAAATCTGTAGCTTGAACAAGGGCTTCAAAAATAAAAAATTCGTTTTCCCCGATATCTCAGTTATTACTGAACCGATTTATTTAATTTTTTCAGAACAAAAATTCAGAAAATAATTTTCGAGCCCCCTTTAAAAAATTCGAAGTCCCTGGTATATGCAGAGGCTTCAGAAACTAAAAAACCGGTTCTAAAAACCGGTTTTTAAAGCATATCTCCACCATTTATAAACCGATCTTCCTGATTCAAAAAACTGAAATTTTATAAAAATATTTGTGACCGATCTGTATAAAAATAAAAATCTATAGCTTAAACCAAGGCTTCAAAAAATAAAAAATGCGTTTTGTCCGATATCTCAGTTATTACTAAACCGATTTATTTCGTTTTTTCAGAACAAAAATTCAGACAAAAATGTCCGAGAATTCTTTGTAAAAACGAAGTCCGTAGTGTATACAGAGGCTTCAGAAACTGGAAAACCGGTTCAAAAAACCGGTTTTTTGAACATATCTCCGCATTGTATGAACCTATCTTGCTGAATTCCAATAGCAAAATTCTCGAAAGCATTTCCGATCGTTTGACATACATATTATATATGTCAGTTATCGGTGGGCTTCATAAACGCCATTTCAACCGACACACGGACGGACGGACGGACGGACGGACATGGTCCAATCGTCATTGCTTCTTACAAAGATTCCGAAAATATAAACTTTTTTGCTCTCCGACGAAAATTGTGGAAATTACAAACGGAATGACAAACTTATATATACCCTTTACACCTGTGGTGAAGGGTATAATAAAAGCCAATTAATTTATCATAGTTTTTATTAAATTTAATTATAATTTAGTTATGTAAAATAAATCACTTTGGTATAAAAAGATAAATTCAAGACCGGTGAATGATGAAACCTGAGAAATTTCTTGAATATTCGTGCAAGGTGACGCCTTTTTAGCATACTCCGAAAATAGCCTATTATGTAGTTTTCTTTGTATATTATACACTTAAAATATTTTCACAGTCTGAAACACTTATTTCTAGTTTAGTTTTAATTAAAATAATTTATTTTAAATAATTCACTTTTTTAAATATACATTCGGTATATTTTCTAATACATTTTTAACTTGCCGACAGACAACCAGCTCTATGCAAGAAGCACACTAAACTGAATAAAAATCAACAAGTATACTAATGCAAATAATGCAAATTGTTGCCAATACAAAACAAAAATTGTATTGTCAATTCAAAATTACAAACACAATAATATATTCAGGTATTGAAAATAATTTGTTTGCATGTGGAATTTCAGCAACAATAATGTGGTTCTAATTTAAACATATTGCTTAACATAATTGTTAATTGAGAACAAATGTATAATTGCTCCAACAAAATTGTTTTTGAAATAAAATATATTCAACAATAAGAATGTTTGCGATGGAAAAATTTCTTTGCGATTAAAATAATATTGTTGGGGCAACCATACTGAGAAATGTTTTTTCTCTGTGTGTATACAGATATAGACACATCAATGATAGGTTCGTGATCAGGTTTTCTAAATCACTTAAATCTTACTGTGTAATTCAGCGACAAGTACTAGCTGCGAAAACCTTACCTGATATATTTAATAGTGCTCTTCAAACTACTATAGACGTCGTAAATATTATTAAAAAAAAAAAAAAATACAAAAAACTATTTTTATATATTACTTTGCTTATATCCCTAAATTTTTCGAGTCATTAAACAATATTAACATTAAACTACAAGTAGACAAGTGAATAAATTAACTGAATATTATTCAATAAATGCTTTTATATGTAAAATTTCTTTATGGAAAGAAAGACTGCTGAATATATATTGGATTCGTCTGATGTTAAAAAAAATATACATATGAAAAGTATGATACACTTGGATTTATTTCACGATGAATTTTCCTGATATTATCCGGTGCTTAAAACCAATTCTTGCCAAACCAGCTTACTTCGTAATCCATTCAACATTGCTATTGATGACATACCCAATAATTTTCAAGGATAAGCAATAGAACGTGTGCCAAAGTTGACTTTGGATCTATGTTGGTTGAATATTTTCTGTTAAAATATTACACGATGCACAGACGGGTGAAATTGAGAAAAATTGCGATTAATTGAAAACTAAAAATTAATATTTTGAAAAAATAATTTGTTATAGGTAAAAATATATAAAATAAAGTATCATTATCTGTTAAAAATTTATTTATTTTTTTTTTCACTCTCTGTGTTTTGGTAACGAAATTTTATTTAAAATAAATACCTTTTGAGTTTTAACTACTTTTCATTTCTACTATACTAAAAATCAAAATGTGTCAAGGGTCAAAAATTGTCAAAAATTCTAAAAGGGTCCGTGAAGCATGAAGAGCTGGGAACCCCTGGCTTATGATATACAAAAATCTTGTTTTTCCATTTTCGAATTCTTTATTTCCAGTTCTATGCTGTGATAATTTTTTGTAAAAACCTAGCAAATATTTTAAGAGATATTCACATATGAAATTAAAATTTTCCATAGTGTTGTATGGAAATTAAAAAATATAAACTGCTCTCCTGAAAACTTTAAAAAAACTACTTATGTAGTTTTTCCTTGTTATATTTTTTTTAAATATCAACTCAAAAAAAAAAACATATTTTGAAATTAGTGTATAATATTTGAAATTTTACAAACAATTAGCTTTTTATCTTATTTTGCTTCATAACTAAATAAATGTTAATTATTAATTATTTTAAAATAATTTTTTTTTTATATACAGCTTTGATCTTTATATTATCGATTTTGACCTTTGAACTCTCGAAGTAAATAAATTTTCCACATGTTATTTTAAAGTCAATATATTTTTCTATTAAATGAAATAGTAATAAGAATTCTATAATATATAGTTTAGAAGTTATGAACAATAAAGTATGTATTCTTTTGGAATCAATTTGACAGTTATTTTTATTTTTAAAACATCATATTTTTGGACCGAAAAGGGTATACAGACTGAAAGTTTGTGATTTGAGCAACACTTGCCAGTAGTAATATCTGTAGCGAATTTCATTGAAATCTGAGATATAAAATCCGAAAATGCCTGTTTTTCTTCCGTTTTGATATGGAATAACTCCACAACTTGATCGACTCAGAAGCTTAAAAGGACTTAAAAGAAAGGCATTTTTTATGGGATCTAATACGAATATTTCAGCATTTTACACACGGAACATTAATCCCTATACACAGTAGGGCAGTATTGAAAATTTTTTAAAATTAATCTGTAACTTCTAATCGATTGAACTTATATAAAATTTTGTACAGGCAAAAAGGTGTACAATTTTAAGTTTGTAAGTGGAACCCCACAGACCTCTCAGCAGCAGATGGTGCTCAAAGTACGGTACTTCTGACATTAAACCGTTTAACAAATTTTAGTTTCTTAACCGATTTTAAAGATTTTTATATTTTATTAAACGTGTATGCGTGTAATATTTATCTCTTATCATTTAAGAGTTATTTGCTTTTGAAATTTCAACTGTCTCAATTTTGCAAGATATTGGTCCAATTTCTTCCAATAGCTGAAGAACAAAATTGTCTATCGAATAAAGAGAATTAAGTCGATATCTTTACCGAGTCTAAAAATAAGAGATTTTGAATTTAAAAATTGCAAAATTATACATATATAATTTTTCTAAAATACTATGACCAATGGACAGCTCATTCTATAAGACCCAAGGATTGGACAGTCACAGAGCAATTGGTTTGAGGTTCGAAAGTTAACTTCACGCAGAAAAATAAAAAAAAAGATCTTGCAAAAGAGTTAATTATATACAGGTTCTGTCGACATATTTTGTATAGACATTTTGATTTTAGCCTATGTGTTCTAAAATTCCAAGAATGGATCTAGAAACGGAATGCAATTTCGGAAAATCTTATTATTAAGTGATTCCATATCAAAACGGACAAAAAGCAGACATTTTCGGATTTGATATCTCTGATTTCAATGAAATTCGCTACAGATATTAAGTATTGCAAATGTTGCTCAAATCACTATTTTTCTGAGTAAAGAATCTTTCTGGTCCATAAATATGACGTTTCAAAAATCAAAAAGGGGTTGAATTTTTTCTAAAAGTAATCACACTTTATTGCTCATAACTTCTAAAATATACATTGTACAATTCTTATTTTTATTTCATTAAATAGAACAACACATTGACTTTAAGAGGACAAGTGAAACATTTATATACTTTGAAAGTTCAAAGGTCAAAATCGATAATATAAAGATTAAAGCTTAATATCTCAAAAAACGGTATTTTAAAATTCTTAAAAAATGCATATATCGATAATAAAACCCTCCTCTATATTTGTGCCAAATTTCAAGATGGAGCCTCTATTGGTTTAGGAGTTATAAAGCAAAATACAGAGAAAAGCACATTTTTCGTATGTAAAATTTAAAATATTTACAAAAATTATTTTGAAATAATTTTTGTTATGAGCACATATTTAAAAAAAAAAAAAATAAAATTTTATTTACAAAATTTGACTTCAGTTTATATTTTGTTACATAACTTCTGAACTAAAAGAGTTTCCAACATGAAATTTTGCACAAGCATGAAATAGAGTTGTATTAATATTATATAATTTTTTTAGAATTTTTAAAGCATTGTTTTTGGAGATATAATGGTTTATTTTTTGTAAGTCTTAATTTGACCTTTGAACTTTTGATCTGTTTTTAAATTTACACGAAAATTAAAATTTTATTTTCTATATTTGATTTTATTTTATTTTTTAATTTAATTTTATTTTTGTCCATAACTCCTAAACTAAATAAGGCTCCAACTTGAAATTTTATATCCATGTAGAGAAACAATATATAATTTTTTAAGAAATTCAAAAATACCGTTTTTTGAGATATAATAGTTTGAATTTTTTTTTATCTACAACTTTGACCTATGAACTTTTGATGTAAAAAACTTTGTATATAACGTTATGAAGGTACTATCTTTGTCTGAAATATGCAGCAACAACTAGAGATCTACCATGCATATTTCAGAAGTTATTAAAAGTTAAATAAGTGTTCATTTGTTAAGTTTTTAACATTTTTTCGCTTTATATATTTCCGACATATTTCCGGACCGAAAAGAAACGTTGGTCTGAAATTTAATGTTTTCGGAAAATCTTCCAATGGTAAATGCTTGTAGTGAATTTCATTGAAATCGGAGATGTCAAATCCGATTGCAATCCGTTTTGACATGGAATCACTCTATTATAACAATAATCATTCTGGATGATTCTTCGAGCAGCCACCTTCTAGTTGCTTGTGGCGATTTTATTTGTAAATTATTTTTAAAACGATTAAATATCAAATATTTTTGATTTTAACCCTGGGAAAAGTTTTATTTATAACTATATGCATATGTACTATATGCAAGATATTTGTATTTAATTAAACATGTTCAATTGTCTGCTTTATGTTTAAATATTTAATCCAGACTATACTTCTTCCAAACAGTTTGAAATGATTAATGAATATAAATATATCTTATTATTCTTAATATTAAAAAATAAAAGCAAAAGATTAATAAATACCTGCAATATTTAATACACTGTAAATTAAATAAATATTTTCATAAATCGTTAACAAATTTCAGTTTCAATTTGCTAACAATTATGAGTTTTGCTGTGACCTTTAAACTTAAAGTTCAACTTTTGTGTATTTAAGTAATAAAATGTAATTGAACAAATTCAATTTGACGTGTATATAATAATTGAACTCTGCCTGTACTAAACTTTTTTTTACCTTTTGCAACCAAAACGAACTTAATTGTAATTGTCGGTATGAAGAACCAATGAACTGTGTTGAAAATTAGGGAACGGATTTACATACATTTATATATTTAAAATAAGTCTCTAAAATATGCTTTTAGAAATTTACACAGATATAAGTGCATATTAATAATAATTTAATTGAAATTTTTAAAAACTTATTTTAGGGTCTTATTAAAATCAATAAATCCGTTAAGATCCGTTCTTTACACATAAATATATACATACATATTTTTCTGTTTGAAAAAAGAGTTTTTTTTTTGGGTATATGTTTCACTTTTTAATGTGCATTAGCCTAAACAAAATAATTATAAAATAAATTTTCATCCATTTATTATTTTATTTTTGAATGATCCCCTCAAGAGTAGATTTAATAAGGGTTTATTTTAAATATATAAATGCATGTATATCCGTGCTCTATTAATAATTGTATATGTTTGTTCACCTGTAAATAAGTAAATATATATAAGTAAAATTATAGTAATCAGATGTCAAATTAAGTTATTAGAATATACATTAATGTTATGAGTGTGATTTTATGGGTTACAAATTACATGCATATAGGTGAGTATGTATTTATTCATATTGCATGAGTTAAGACTTTTCATATATTTATATTTGTATTTCATTAATAAAATGTAATTTGATTGTAACAACATATGTAAATTTATTAAATAAATAAAGAAAAACTAGAAAACGATTAGATTAAAGAAAATGTTTACTTTGCACTTTCTAAAACCTCCCAAAAATTTAAGATATAAATGTCAAAAAGTTCTTCAAAATCTCTAATAGTAATAGGATTAAATATGCTATAAAAATATCAAAATATGCTATAAATATGCTCTAATAATATAATAATAAATATAAAAAGCTAATTTTTACACAAAAACAATTAAAAATATATTTTTTCCATAATTTTTTAATTATTTTTACGGGCATTTTTGTTGTAAATATAACAAAATTTATTATTTACAAATTATATAAAAACTGCTTAACTTATTAGATTTTATCTGTAATAACCCTAGAGTAAAGAGAACCGGTTCAAAACTAGTCACGTGACACGTTCTCAGGGCTAGTGACCGGTCCCAGTTCCGGAACTTTATATGAGAAGAACCTGTCACTTTTACATTAGGTTGTTATTGGAGGTGGCTAATTAGCCCCTTGGGATGTGTCACAGGATAAGTCCTAGGAATGTTCCAAGAGGACAGGTTTAGTAACGATTATTGTAATAAAAATTGTATAAAAATTCGGTAATTGTTTACTTTTTAAACGTTATTTTTTATTAAATTATGTTTGTTTTAATTTTATATTTTTTCGTTAATGTCGATGGCGTCACCCCGGCACGAACCCATGTTCATTTGACGTATGTTATGTTTCATAGTCTTCAACGCTTACCACTCAGCCACTGATTGTTATTGCGCGCGAGTTGCTATTTGCGCACTTAACGAGCATTTTAATAGTGAGTGTGTTTGTGTCAACTGGTTCTCAATTGGAACTTTGGTGACGAGTTAAGTGTCAATTGGTACTCAACTGGTACAGAGAAACCGGTCCACTACTGCAATTACCACAAATTTCCCACAGGGAACTTACTAAAACTTTCCATACATTTTTTCTCAAAAAGCAAAAAATAAGTAAAAAAGTAAGGTACGGAAAAATTCGGATTAGAAACGAAAAATAATATATTTATGTTTTAGAAATTGTTTTCCAAAATAAAATTTAATTATTTAATAAAATTATTTTTCTTTATTTTTTCTTTACTTTTAATATTTGAGTTAAAAACATAATCCCAAAAAAATTTTGTTTTAATTTATGGTTGTAAGGAAGATCGCTAATTTACGTTTGCGAATCATTCTACAGCATACACGTGATAGAATGTATAAGCGAGATAAAACAATTAATAATTATAGTGGAAGGCCAATGTAAGCGGCACGCGGCGCAAGCGGCAATAAGCTGATCATGTTTTCTCACACGCTCGCGCGGTTTGTATAAAAAAAGTTGAAACAAATTCAATTTTGACGCGCGGACGCGTGTCCAGCATAAATTTATGACAGTGTTTTCAAATTTTCCTTTGTCAGTTTTTTGATTGATTTTTAAGCTAGTAATAATGCTGCCGCTCGTTGCCGCTATTAATGAGAGCGGGGTCTATATTCGGCTGGGCCAAATCTTTTATACCCTTCACCACTTTACCGATAATAAAATATGCACCCTAATGTATGCTTTCATATTTTCACATTTATAATAAATTTTTTCCATCAACAAAAAGACTAAAAACTCGTTTTGGCCGATATTTTGGATACTAATGGACCGACCGACTTTTTTCATTTATTCAGCAACAAATTTTTGAAAAAAGATTTTGAATTTTTCTTGCAAAAAAGAAGTCGCTAGCTTGTATAGGAGCCTAGAAAAGCCGACAACAAATACGATTTTTGGAAGTATCTTCGGTTTTTTAGCGATATCTCGATTATTTATAAACCGATTTTGCACATTTTTATTAGTGTTCTTCTAAGGAATATTCCATACATTTTGATGTATAAAACATATATATCCGATAACTGGGGCATTCTAAAAACTGATTTCAACAGACAGACGGACAGATGGACATCTTTATATCGACTCCCCTATCAATAAGGATCCAGAATATATATACTTTTTGGGGTATTAGATGAATATTGTAGAAATTTTAAACGGATTGACAAACTTATTATACACATCTGCTCAAAATAATAGATACACCTAGTGGGGTTACATTAAACTGAAAAATTCTTCAGAAATACTTCGAATTTTTTTCTTTTCGTAAACAATTTGATCTGGCCATGATACTTTAATGAAAAGTACATAAAAATTAATTTATTTTTCGACTTAAATAACAAAAATTTTTACTCATAATAATAGATACAGTTAATTTATTTCTAATTTTTATACCCTTCACCACAGGTGTAAAGGGTATATATAAGTTTGTCATTCCGTTTGTAATTCCCACAATTTTCGTCGGAGAGCAAAAAAGTTTACATTTTCGGGATCCTTGTAAGAAGCGATGACGATAGGACCATGTCCGTCCGTCCGTCCGTCCGTGTGTCGGTTGAAATGGCGTTTATGAAGCCCACCGATAACTGACATATATAATATATATATCAAACGATCGGAAATGCTTTCGAGAATTTTGCTATTGGAATTCAGCAAGATCGGTTCATACAATGCGGAGATATGTTAAGAAAACCGGTTTTTAGAACCGGTTTTCCAGTTTCTGAAGCCTCTGTATATACTAGGGACTTCTTTTTTACAAAGAAGTCTCGGACATTTTTTTCTGAATTTTTGTTCTGAAAAAATGAAATAAATCGGTTCAATAATAACTGAGATATCGGACAAAACGCATTTTTTATTTTTTAAAGCCCTGGTTTAAGCCATAGATTTTTATTTTTATACAGAAAAACCGAAATTTTTTATAAAATTTTGGTTTTTTGAATCAGCAGAATCGGTTTATAAATTGCGGAGATATGCTTTAAAAACCGGTTTTTGAAACCGGTTTTTCAGTTTCTGAAGCCTCTGCATATACCAGGGACTTCGAATTTTCAAAGGAGGCTCGGAAATTATTTTCTGAATTTTTGTTCTGAAAAAATTAAATAAATCGGTTCAGTAATAACTGAGATATCGGGGAAAACGAATTTTTTATTTTTGAAGCCCTTGTTCAAGCTACAGATTTTTATTTTTATATAGATCAGTCATAAATGTTTTTATAAAATTTCGTTTTTTTTAATAAACCAAATTCGTTTATAATCAACAGAGTTATGGCCCAAAAACAAATCTGTTAAGAATATAAATACACACACAAACATGTATATTAAGCATTGTAATGACTATTAGTGACGTTTTTTGTTTTTTGTATAGACAAGTAGTTTAGTTAGCAACAGAAGTAATATAATGAATAACAGTGTTGTTGTTGTTCTTTGTATATGCAGTCTGTACAAAAATAAATAGATATGGAATTGTTGTTGTTTATTTTTAAAAACTAAAACATATCTGTTAAGAATATACATAAATACATACACAAACATGTATATTAAGCATTGTAATGACTATTAGTGACGTTTTTTGTTTTTTGTATAGACAAGTAGTTTCGTTAGCAACAGAAGTAATATAATGAATAACAGTGTTGTTGTTGTTCTTTGTATATGCAGCCAGTTTGCATATATACACATAAAAAAATATATAAATATGGAATTGTTGTTGTTGTTTATTTTTTAAAAACATAGCCTGCTATGATTGTTTTTTTTTTTATATATTCAAATTTTCGTAGTTTGAAAAAAATTTAGATTTATATATGTGAAAATATGAAAGCATACGTTAAGGCGAAAATTTTATTATTTGTCGGTAATATGGTAATATGATGTCGATAAGATAGTAAGATGGTAATATGGTAATATGGTGAAGGGTATCAAAGATTCGGCACAGCCGAATCTTTTTTCAATTTCATTTTATATTAAATCGAGTTCTATTGTACTTTTTTGATTATTTTTGCATAATAGAATAAGAAAAGTTTAATTCAGGTTAAACATATTATAAAGAAATAGTATTTTGACACAGAAAATGGGAAGAAACAATCAGTGAACCAAACAGGAGAGAAAATGGTTCAAAATACGAGATAAATGGAAAATCGTTATTTGAATGTGCAAGTATGGGTTTAGGAAAATATCTACGTTATCTATAAAATGCTTTTGTGCGATTAAAACTTGTAATAGACCAATGAAAAAAGTATGTGTAAATTAATTTTTATACACAAACTTGCCACATTTCTCATTAAAGTATATTTGCCAGATCAAATTGTTTACTAAAAGAAAAAAATTCGAAGTATTTCTGAAGAATTTTCCAAAGTTATCGTCACTTTAAAATCATCCCACTATTATCTATTATTTTGAGCAGATGTGTATATATAATAAGGTCCAATTAGCAGAGTATTTATTCAGTATCTACCTTAGTTTCTAAAATATCATTAATTTCTTTAAAATAAAAATGACTTTGACTTTGATGGTAACTTTTGAAATGTAAATTAAATTAAGTGTCAGACTTTTAAAAATTTAACTCTTAGTGTAAATTCCATAAATTACAATTTAAAGCGTTAAATTAATATAATGTTAAGATTTTATTTATCTGCACATTTTGTTCATTCAGCAATTTCTTTTATATCTTGGAAATCAAATTTATCTTGACATATTTAGTCGGTTGCTTACATACTTATTAATATATATTTGTACATAAATACGTTAGGAATATTCAGTGAAAGAAATTAATTTTTATGATAAAGTTGAAGAAAACGAAGCATGACGTATTTAAAACATGGAAAAATGCAGACAAACATTTTGCAGAAATATACATAAGGGTGGACCAAAAAGATATTTTAATTTTTCGAAATGTATTCTGCTGTTAGCCTTCATTAAGCTGAATCAAAGTAGATAAAAATTTAATATTTATTTTTTTTTTACTATAGACTCCCTAATGTCTACATGAGAATCTACATATGTAAATGTACATATATATGGACATCCATATGTATGTAAGTACATAAGTATACTTAGTCATGAATCTGATAATGTATCTGTGTATGTGTAGCATAAAACGATTACATGGTGTAAAATACAATTAAGAAATTTATGAATCTGGCTTCTGTTCACTGAAATGAAGTTATGAATTTTTACTTCTTTAACATTTCAATATAGAAAAGAATTACGTATATTTTTCCAATGACTTTCGAAAGCATGGATATATTTAAGAGCTTAGATGAAATTAAAAACGAAAAACAAACAATAAATTTGTGGTAAGTAAGTTTAGTTAGCAAGTAGGGATCGCAATTTCCCGGACTTTTTGATTTCCCGGGATAGCGGGTAAAAATTTTTTACTTCGCGGATCCCGGATTAAAAACTATAAGTAATATTAATTTCATCAGTTGAACAACTTAGACCCAAATGGACATATATTTTTGCATTAGCAGATTTAAAACAGAATTGTAAATGTACTAAGGAAAAGAGTGAATGCACAAAAATTTTAAAGATATGTATAAATATTATAAATTGTTTAAATATTACGATTACATTGTTTATATTTACTTTTTAATATATATGTGTATTTGTGGAAAATAAACATATTTTTGCTAAATAATTGTGTTAAAATTTATATGTAGAAGGATCGGAACCGATTTATATGATAACAAATTCGGCTATCACAAGCAAATTTTGTGAGTCAATAATACGGTATTGACAAACGAAAAATTCTGTTGTTGGAATGAAATTTGCTGATAGTACATGTAACCGACCATATTCGATTGGCAAAAAATTCGGTTGCCACAACGAACGAAACTGTTTTCTCTGTGTATCATTAGAATTTCCTTAGTGCAAAAAACTGTTATTTTATAGCGTTTCAGAAATGACAAAAAGCACTTCGGACTCATTACATGCTTCTTATATTAACTTTCTTAATATTTTGTAAAATTTTTATGAGATAAATTCCGTATGTTGTTCATATTACTGACTAATTTATAACATATGTTTAAGATGTCTACATGATTGTTTCAAGCAGATATAGTTTTTCACTTGCTGGGTTTTAGTACTAATATTTTATTGGGAGTCAGTTTATAATATGCTTTTTAAGTGCGCAATTAGCAACTCACGCGCAATAACAATCAGTGGCTGAGTGGTTAGCGTTGAAGACTATGACCATGGGTTCTTCGATCCGGAGTGCCGCCGAACGAAAAATTATAAAATAAAAATAATAATAAAAAATGTTTAAAACTTAAACAATTACCGAATTTTTATCAAATTTTTATTATATTAATCGACACCGAACCTGTCCTCTTGGACCAGTCCTGTGACCTGGCCCAAGGGGCTAATTAGCCACCTCCAATGACAACCCCATGTAAAAGTGACAGGTTCCTCTCATATAAAGTTCCGGAAATGGGACCGGTCACTAGCCCAGAGAACGTGTCACGTGACTAGTTTTGAACCGGTTCTCTTTACTCTAGGGATTTCACGACTGTTTCGTTTATGAAGTTGACGTTTGATTTTTGTTAATATTGATGTAATTTTTGAATATATGGGTATGACATTTTTTGTGTAAATGTAGTTTGGGTCTGTACATTATAATGTAATAAAAAACCAACATCTGATTTTTCAGTGGCCTTTTTCATTTTAGGCGAAGGTATATAGATTTTTACGTGCTTTTAAAATTGTGACATTAAGTTTGATGGCTGATTTAACTATATAGACTCTATGAACATTGAAATAATGCTTTTATAAGTGTACATATGAAATTACATACATACTTATGTATGTATACCTCTCCCTACCTCTCATTAGGGTGGAGGATATAAAAACGAAATATCCACGTCACACATTATGAAACATATAAAATACGTTGAATTCAGGTCAAATTTTAATTATTTGGAAGAATTAAATTATTATGTGTTTTTATGTGTTTATGCTTCCGTCTGGTCGATTGGCTCTCGCAATTTTAAAGATATCTTGATGAAATTTTGTACGAATAATTATTTCAACGAACATAAATGCCTTATGAAATTCGGTGAATAAGCTGCCAGCAAAAAGACCAAGAAAAATCACCCAAATGAAAAATGACTCAAAAGAAATGTAAAATTGGCGATTAATAAAAAACGTTCAAATATTTACAAAAAATCACCCTCATCCAATGTCTATTATGCCACTTTCTTGTAGTATATGATGTTATCTATCCGAATCAGACATTTTACTATTTTTGTACAATTTTCCTTTTTTTTTAACTTTTTTGTTAAAGTTCATCGATCTGTTAGTTCATAACGCATACACAGAAAAAATTATTACCGTCCTTTTTACAATTAACTCAGTTGTTTAATTTTGCATCAAAATTTAATAAATATGTTCAAGAAAAACTAAAATAAAAAATAAATTTTTATAAGATTTATTTTCCTATACACATTTTTAATTCATTCAAACATCTACTTAATTGATTTAATTAATTTATTAATTGGGAATTTTTTTCTGTTTTGTATTTTATATAGTTTTTAGTAATTGATATAATCATTTTGGTGAGAGGTGCAAATTTAAACAAGTTTATAATTGAACGAATTATTTTCATATATATTTGTTAATTGGTGACTTTTTTCTGTGTATGAATTTGCTTATTAATTTTTTTTTTTTTTATTTTATTGTTTTCGCTTCTTTGTTAAAGTTCTTTCTTTTTAACGAGCATAACAGGTATTCTAACGATTTTTTACATTCATTTAGCGGTTATTTTCAAACAAGTTATTAAGTAGGGGAAGGACTTTAATAACAATCAAATTCTCCTATACTATTTATACTATTTACCAAAAGCCATTAAGATTTTTAATCAAAACATTTTGTATATAACCTGCTTGATTCATTGATTTCATATGGAAAATCGATATATTTGAAAGACCCTACACGCGTTGCTATATTATTACGAGATGGGCATCTTGCTTGATGCTGTAAAATATTTTTTATGAACAATATTTTGGCGATTTAAAAATTTGATAATATTAAAAAAAAAATCAAACTCAATTGTTCTACGTTCAGATTTAGTGTTTAGGTATATACTTTCCTTCTATATACATCATTTTCTATGTATAAAAATGTTTTCGCCAAAATAAACAATCATTTTTATTTGACAACTTAGTAAAAAAATATTTGTTTATAAAAACCAAAGTCTATCTAACTAAGGTTGTATTAAACGCAATGTCACGAATATAAATTCAAAAATTTAAGAAAGATCTCAAATTTAATCTTTTAAAACATATCTTTAACTTTTTTAAATAAAAAATTTTATGCATTGCTTAGCTTAACATGTACGTGAACAAAAATATAGCCAATATTTAGAGGATTTTGGTCCGGATTAAAAAGACGTCTTCACTAAATCAAATTCTTCTGAAAAGGAAAACTTTTTACTTTACTTTCTTATGGATGTTGTAAAAATAAATAAATAAATAAATAAATAAATAAATAAATAAATAAATAAATAAATAAATAAATAAATAAATAAATAAATAAATAAATAAATAAATAAATAAATAAATAAATAAATAAATAAATAAATAAATAAATAAATAAATAAATAAATAAATAAATAAATAAATAAATAAATAAATAAATAAATAAATAAATAAATAAATAAATAAATAAATAAATAAATAAATAAATAAATAAATAAATAAATAAATAAATAAATAAATAAATAAATAAATAAATAAATAAATAAATAAATAAATAAATAAATAAATAAATAAATAAATAAATAAATAAATAAATAAATAAATAAATAAATAAATAAATAAATAAATAAATAAGTAAATAAATAAATAAATAAATAAATAAATAAATAAATAAATAAATAAATAAATAAATAAATAAATAAATAAATAAATAAATAAATAAATAAATAAATAAATAAATAAATAAATGAATAAATAAATAAATAAATAAATAAATAAATTTTTTCATGCTGAATTTTTTCATGCTAAATTCAAGATTTTTTCTTTTTTTACTAAAACTTCTTTTTAATAGTGAAAACAAAAGCTGGCAAAACTGCGAGTAAACAAGGCCATGGATCATAAAAATCGTTGCACAAATCTTGATTGCATTTACAGTGCAAAAAAAAAAAAATATCTTTCGTCTTAAATAAAAAATAGATGGATTAGATGGAATTTAACGTGCTAGATAAGAATTAGATTTCCTTTTTTTCTATCACGTATTGATTTTTTTTATGAGAATTACTACTATGACCCCGCCTTCAGGCAATCAAACTTGTATAACTTGAGAACAGTTTGTTCAATTAAGATTTAACTCCAATATATAGCGATTTAAATTGTCTTTGAGCTGAATTTACATAATTTTTTTTCCAGTTAATATTTCCGTAGTTATTCGGAAATTAGTAGCGAAAATATTAATTTTTTATTTTTTTTAAATGGTGAAAATTTTGATCCATAATTCTGAAATTCTTGAGCGAATGAAAAATATTGTTGGCACACCTTGAAAACAATTTTGATATGCATCATTTATAAAAATCGTGTAAACGGTTCTTGAGTTATAGCCTAAGTTTTACAAACCATTCTCGAATTTTATAGTGTGACCGCTGAATAAGTTGTTGATATTAGTCATGCCCATAAAATAAATCAGTACGTGATAGAAAAAAAGTGAATGCAGATTCTTGTTTAACTCGTCAAAATCAACCTAGTCCACCTATTTTTATTTCAAGAAAAAATAAAAAAAATTTTTTTGGCCACCACTGTATTTTTACTCAATTGTATGTAGCATGGATATTTTTATTTAGCTGTGCATCAATTTTAAAGATACATACCTTATTTTGTTCGAAGCATTACCAGCTTTAAGACAAAGATGATAAACTATAACATTTTTGATGTTTTCATTTATTAAAAAAAAAAAATTAAGTAACAAAAAAATCTAAAATTTTACATGAAAATGATTTTTTTTTTTTTTTTTGACACTTATTTCAAAATAACCGAAACTATTGAGAACATGAAAAAAATGGGTGATTAGAAAATATTTTTAGTACGCATCTTTTGATGTATCACTGGTCAATCGTATATACCGTTCTTGAGTTATGAGGAATTATACTAGAGTAATGGCCTTACTTTGGGCGAAATATTAGACACGCCCATAATAAAAAATCTAGACCTGATGGAAAAAAAAACTGAAAGCAGATTCGTGTTTAGCACATCAAAATACATCAGGTCCAACTAATCGTCTATGGGGGAGGATTTTTTTGTCGACCAGTGTAAATAAATAAATAAAATCACCCAAAATATCAAAGATATGTTATCAAAAACGAATTAAAGTTCAAAAATCACCGCAAAATTACAGATTATATTCATATAAAATATGACCCAAAATCTGTATGGACATTTTTTTGGGCAATTTAGCTTTGAATCATTTTGCTGGCACCATCGGGAATTACCCTAAAGTGTATAAATTCTTATAAATAAAATGTAATTTTGATTAAAATGTAATTTTGATTTCTATGAGTTGGAAATAATGATGAAATGATTCTTTCTCAATTTTCGATGTTACTATTGTGCATGTTTCAAAACTACAGAAATCATAATCCTGAAAATTTTTTTAATAAATTTAAAACTAAAAAACCGTTTTCGTATAAATGTATATGAATCATAATGAATTACTTCTTTTGAGCTTATTATTCTTTTTATTATATAATTTCATTTTGTTTGGGAAAAACATGAAAAAATCGCACAAAACCTTGAAAAAATTCATTTCATTCTTTGATCCATTTCACCAAAGGTTAATGCCAAAACAAACATATGGATATTTATGTAATTATATTACATCCTTTTTTAAGTTATTGCATGACTAGCAGTCAGATATTATTTACCAAAAAATTATTCTTAAAAGTACACAAGCGAAAGAAGAAATATGTACCAATGCACATATACTTGTGGCCTTTTTAGTCCCAGCTACAGCAGCAAACGTATATCATTATTCATGTTTAGCATAAACAAACAGACTGAAAATGACTCATCATGAACATAACACACATATGTTTTTTAATAGCAAGGAATATATTGCCGTAGACTCTGGGAAAAAGATGCAATAAAAACCAAAATGGAATAATCATATAAAATGTTTTTTTTTTATTTTTTAATATTGCTGAAAAAATAGTATGCTGAATTGTACAATTGTTAAAGTTTAATTTATTGCTATTGTTTGCCTGAAAGGATACTTACACACATACGAATCAGTCAACAGCACAATTTTGCACATAAACCTACATTTAAATATAAGTATGAGAATGTACAGTAGTGGCCAAAGATTTTGGAACTGGGATTTTCGTTGAATTTTTTTTTATTTAATCTTTATATAAAAATTAATCTGTGTTTGTTTGTACCATATAGACAGCTAAATCGCTGGACCGATTTTCTTAAAATTTTTGCAAAAATATCCTGAAGGTCCCGAAAGTAAAATGGGTTACTTAATTTTTCGAATTTGTCTTACTTAATTAAGACAAATATTTGTGCCAAGTTTCGTCCCCCCAACGTTGCCCCGTTCGAGACCTATCCTGCTTTCAACAGACTGACAGACATAGCTAGATCGACTCAGAATCGAACCAGGACCCAGAAAATATATACTTTGTGGGGTCTTAGATGATTCCTTCGACATGTTATACACGGAATGACAAAATCAATATATAGTGATGGTGGTAGGTATAAAAAAAACTAAAAAAAAAAACGAGGATATATTTTTTTAAGATCGGTTTCGGTTTTAAAAGGTTTACTAATTTAATACTTGTAGCATTAAAATCCTATCAAATTCTTAGACTTTATGTTAAGATTAAAACAATGAACTCATTTTTTTCACAAAAACCAAACTTCTGTAAACAAAAGCTTCGCTTTCATTCTTAAAGGAAATTTATCCTTAAATAATATTCAACAAAAATGTCAATAAAGAAGGCTTTTAAGAATTAAATTTTTGTCTAACAAATTACCAAATTACATTTTAACAATATTTTTTTTTTTTTTCTGTACCCATAATTTTAGTCATCACTGTTGTTATATATAACAAACGACAATCATGAACCCAAAAATCATGTGTTTCAATTTTACTCTTATCATCCAAATATTAACTTTTCTAGATTTCATACCCGACATGCATACATGGAAATAAAAATTCTCATACGAACACCTACAAACTTGCATACCTATACCTAAATAAATACATACACATACATACATGTATAATTGTAAACATACACATTTATAGAACATAAGCGAATGTCAACCGCATTAGATACAGTTGAGCCTTAAAATACGATTATCCTTGTCACGTTTAACTTTACACACCAAGTGTTTAGGGGTTTTGTTTTGCATTTTAATTATCCAGTTCCATGATGTATCACTCTTTATATGTATTACACAGCTGTATGTTGTTGAAACTAAACAAGGCAAGGATGCAAGTGTATGAAGTTACTTAGTTGTGTATAAAAATTAAAACATGTGAGAGCGTATGTATTCGGCGGTATTTTTTTCCGATGTAGGAAGACGAATATAGCGATTCAAAATCTCTAGTCTGGTACATTTGAGCCATAAACAAGCGCGAATGTTATATTCGCCGAATCTATATACCCACCATCAACTTTTTCAAATTTTACGTTATACGGAAAGTGGGCGGTAAAATGGGCGGACCACGTCCATTTTTTGTTCCTGAGCTTACATTGGTCCTTAAACTATTTGTACAAAATTTCGTTGATTTTCACCTTATATATGGGAAGTGGGCGGTAAAGTGGGTTGACCACGCCCATTTTTTGTTTCCAAGTTTATATCTACCCACAAACTATTTATACAAAATTTCGTTGTCGTACATGATTATGTTTCAGAAATATCAGCAGAAAAGTATGAAACGTACACCCTGTGTTTCTAGTTTTTAGCCCATAACTTTTTTGCCCATTTTCAATACCAAACAAACCTTATACAATATAAATATTTGTGCCAAATTCTAACAAGGACCCAGAAAATATATACTTTGTGGGGTCTTAAATGATTCCTTCGACATGCTACACACGGAATGACAAAATCATCTTTTTGATGGTGGGTATAAAAAAGTTGAACAGATTTTTTCAAATAGCTTTTAAAACCTTCCTTAGTTTGAACATATAAAAAGATAATTACAAAGAACTGCGCACAGTGATCCCAAAACGGAATTTTTTGGAAATAATTCTGTAACTTTAGAACTGCTGGATGTATTTGAATGAAATTTCACATGGTGTATGACAATTGATTTGGAGGAGGACAGGTTCGTAGCGGGTCTGGAGGAAGAGGGGTGGACCTACAAAGTTGGTCACCTCGGGTATGAACATTTTTTAAAAAATCGCCTAAATTTCATTTATGATTTTATTGAAAAAAAATTGTACAATTGCACACGGATAGTCCTTATAATTCTCTACAAAAAATACGCTTACATGTGTAGGTTATCTCTTTTACTTTTAGAGATATTTGGACCAATAATTTTGACCCATTTTTGGACATGTTTTTTTTTAGTTTTTTTAATTTGTGTCCTAAAATTTTTCTAAAATATCCTGCGGATTCTGTACAAAATTCTAAACAACTTTTGTGCAAGGATCATATACCTATATAGTTTAGATAAAAAGTTATATTATTTTGAATTAGAAAATTTAAAAAAAATTGTGATTTTTTTCAAAAAGGTGGTGACATTTTTTCACTTTAAAATCCATTATTTTCCATACATTTTTTTTCATGTTTCTAAAAGAATGCCTAATATAAATGCATGTAAAACAAATCCGAGGGCAGTTGGATTTCCCACCTCGGATATTATATAAGAAATAATTAAAAGAGTTGACCACTTTCGGAGGTTCTCCTCCTACCCACAGACCAGCTAGAAATTTGTAATCCTTCAAAGTATTTGGAAAATACCTCAGTAATAACTGTGTTAAATTTTTTAGGAAATTTTGTCTTCTTTTCAAATATGTATAAACAATTTTACAATACGAAAATTTGTTGAAGACTTTTTGCAAAAAACACTGAGAAAGGATGGATTTGTGATTTTTTGCACAATTTTCGTTTTTAATTATGCAATAAAATTCTTGTTAGTGAATATTTTTGAATGAAATTTCACACAGAAGTCTATTTTTTGATGCTTAATTCAAAGCGCTATTCACTTTTTTAGATTTGTCTACAATCCCGTAATTCCCAAAAAACTGTAAAAAATTGGCAAAAATGGGATTTTTTTTTACTTTTTTTTCTATATCTTTCCAACCGATAACGGGGAGCAAAAATTTCTATTGTGAAAAAAATGAAAACACTTTAGACTAAATAAAAAGTATAACTTTTTTTGATTTTGGAATTAGTTGGAAAGTAGGTCAAATTTGGGAAACCCTGGTTCTCGTAAAAATGGATTTCTAAAAGCTTTTTTTCCTTTAGAGTATTTTATGTTTAGTTATCTTTCAGAAAAATATAAATACTATATGTGTTACTTAGGAAAATGTTTATATAACAGAAAAATAATGTTACCACTTTTTTTTGCAAAAAAACGGGAAAAATCAACTTTTTTGAAAGTTTAAATTTAAATGCTTATAACTTTTGTGTCCGTAAATATTTTTTGAAAATTCTTTCCTTACACAATTTTTCTATTTGTTTTTAATGAAATAAGATAAATTTTAAAACAATGGGGCTAAAATTGGACCCGCTGTAGCGAAAAAACTTCACCAAGACAGGCTAAAAAGTAAACATTTTAATTTTTTAAGCTTAATATCTCTTAAACAAAAAGAGATAATATAAGCATGCGACGATGTTTTTTGTAGATATCGACTAGCAGAATCCTTCCATATAAAATCTTTGAAATCGGTTCAGATATAAGGAATCAGGATCGTTTTTAATAAATTTTTTACCCGAGGTGTCCAACTTCGGGACCCTGTGGACTCGCCCCCAGTAAGTCTATATGGTCCTACACCTCTACTATCACCATGTGAAATTTCATTGAAATCGGAGCAGCCGTTCCAAAATTATTTCCATTTCATTTTTTGAATCGCACACTGTGGCACAGTGGATCCAAACGCAAAATTTTTGGTAATAAATCCTCTTATAGAAGAGGACCTAAGCTTTCAAAAAAAATATCTTCTGGTCACCCTGTGATAACACGTGACCAACTACAGAGTGTCAAAATTGACTACCTCGAAAAATCGTAACTTCTTCAAATCGAGTCCGTTATCAAAGATTTTAATATTTCTGTAAAGTGCTTGACAAGATAAAACTAACTCAGCTATGTTATCTCTTACAATTAAAATGATATTTACGTTTGAATTTTAGATTTTTTTCCTTGAGTTTATTCCGATTTTCGGGAAAAAACTTTATAAATATCTCAATTTGTCTAGACGTTGAAAATGGTCGAATTAGCACTCTGAAATAAATATGGAAAATGGCTAATTTTATACAAAGATAACAATCTTCTCTGAAATAAATTTTTTTTACATATTTCAAAACTAAAAAATATAGGTTTGCATTCTACATCCAGCGTTGGTCGAAAAAGTCACTTTTGTCGATTAATAAAAAAATGTTACGTGAGTTTTTTTTTTTTTATTTGTTGACAATATTTAATCAGGAAATAGATTTAGATCGATCTGACACTAAATTTCTTCCCGCCCTGACAAAAATGAATGAAGCAGTGCTGATTTTATGAAAAAAGTCAACCTTTTAAAAGACTTTTTTAAATTGCACAAAAAAGCATCACTATTATTTTTTATGTAGTCTATACAATAAATATCAGTCTTTCATTCCTGCAAAAATCATTTTAAAGACTTTACAAACCAATTTTTGGCAATTTTTTAAAAAGTAAGTAATTTACACTTAAATTCAAAATATAGTATCACCCTTGTTGGCAATATAATAGTAACGCCATATGTAACATTTTTAAATTCAATAAAATTAAGATGTTTTGTTGATTTCAAAAAATTTTTGTTCTTGGATTTTATTATATTTTCTTAAATTTTATAAAAAATAAGTAAATCTTAAAATTAAAAATCGTAATTCAGATAAAATACTTAAAAGAGATTGAATACACTAGATTTTAGGTGTGCAAAATAATAGTACCATCGATTTTTTGGCATATTTTGTGGAATAGCCTTTATTGGCTTTGACAGTGGCGCAGCGGCGGGCACTGAGTTTACTTATAACCCCTGGTTCTCTCGATGGGAATATTTTTCCAAGCTGACTGCACTGACGTCCACAATTTCTGCAAATTTACCGGTTTCTTTTTAAAAAGAGCATTTTTTACATCTCCCCAAAGATTTTCAATATAGATCAAATATGGTGACGGAGTCGGTCTCTCCAAAATATCAATTATGTCAATTTGCTGGTTTCTTAGTAACATTTTCCTGCTAAAGCACCAATTTGAGTGGCATATTCTTCTCTGAATAAGACAACATGACTGTTTTTACTATTTCCACTTACATTGGGGCATCCATGTTACCTCTTATCCAAAATATGGACCATGATATGAAAAACATCCCCAAATGTTGATTTTCACACCACAGTGCTTGACGAACTTGAAAAAATTTGGGTGATATTATTTGTTATTTGGTCCCGTCACATATATTCTTGTCCCATATGTACCAAAAGGAACTACTTTGGACGCATTTGTGCAGAGAATGGTCGCCATTTCGTATGGGGCCAGTAGGAGTAAAGTATAGCGTAATAAGCGCGATTGTGTGCCTGTCTGTAGTTAAGATGGGACTTTTCTTTGAAATCTTGCTTACAGGTTTTTGTTTTTGGAGATGTCAAGAAATAGTTGATGAGCAGAGTTTACATAATTTGTTGTTCAGTTGAAAATGTTGTTGGCATACATCGTATGCACTTTTGGTGTATCATTTATCAAAATCGTGTTCTTAAGTTATAGTCTAAATTTGACAAACCATTCTCGAATTGTATAGTGTGACCGCTGAAAAAGGTGATGATATTAGTCATGCCCATAAAAAAATCAGTACGTGATAGAAAAAAAGTGAAAGCAAATTCTTGTTTAGCTCGTCAAAATCCACCTAGTTCATTTTTTTTTTTTTTTTTTTTTTTTTTTTTGTTACAAGAAAAAATATATATTTTTATTTTTTTGCCCACCACTGTATTTTTACTCAATTGTATGTATACATGGGTATTTTTACTTAACTGTGAATAAAATCAAGATTTGTGTATCAATTTTGAAGATACATGCCTTATTTTATTCGCAGCATTACTAGCTTTAAGATACAGATGATAAACTAAAACATTTTTGATGTTTTCATTTATCAAAAGAAATTTTAGTAATAAAAAAATTTAAAATTTTGCATGAAATCTTTTTCTTTTAAAAAACTGCTACCAGTTTTTTAAATAATTTTGTGGCATCATAGCTACTACTGTCATAAACATTACGGTGTATGTTATATTTGTTATTTAAACCGCTCAACTATTTTATTCACACGTTGCAAGTTCATCTTAAAATTTTACAAAATTAATTTAATATTTCCATGCAACTGTTCTTGCTACTACTCGTGACTTTTTTTTATAATAAACCTGCGTTGCTGTTTTACTCAAGTCAATCTAAATAACAAATTGCATTAGGAAACATTAATTATATTCTTGTTTCAAATTGTATTGCGGCATGACACTAAATATGTTTAGCAAAAACTTTTATAATTGATCGTACATAAATACTAGCATGAGTTGGCGAAGGTAGTAAATGTTAGTATATTTTAAAAATGTGCATAATATTTTCAATATTTTAATTTAAAAAAAAGAAAAAAATGTTTCACAATATCAGCATCTTCATACATTTGTATATAAATATGTACATACATAAAATAATACTTACATATATAAAATAAAACGAGAAAAAAATGATAGTCGGCCAAGCCTGACCATATGAAACCCTACACCATTGGGTATGAGTATAAAAATTCAAGAAGGGAACTTATATTAGACCTTTGGCCACCCAGCAGGAAAATATGTTAGTGCTTCCTCCCAATAGGCCTTTCTGAATGCCTCCGAACAAACTTTAAACACATTCCTTTTTGCCTTCTGTAAAAATTCCTTAAAGAATACCTCGACTTTCTTTAAAAAGAAATCCGGTACTAATTCTTGTTTCCATTCCATTAGATGCGAAGTAGAAGGTGTCACTCACCTACTAACTTTCTCATTACAAACATAACTGTTAAAAAATTGTAACTACGAGACTTACAAAGCTCAAACTCATTTAGTCTTGTTTTAAGTGTCGATAAAGAAGGTAGTCCGCATGTCTTTTTTATATATTTCATACTCTTTTTTAATAGCATTGAAAATATAAGACAGCATATTTATTTATTTATGAGTCCTTGCCTTTTCGCTTCTTTTTGGAAGGGAGAAATGAAGGCCTTGCCTCCAATGACTGGTACTGTTATTTCTACTTATATAAAACTTATTTGTGTAGAATATTAACTCGATACTAATATTTGTATGGGATTTATGCACGTTAATGTGATTTTCGGAAGAGAGGTTTAGATGGGGGCTATGGTAAATTATGGACCGATCTTCAGGAAATTTGGTACAAAGATTGATATTTATAAAAAACTTCTTTGTACCGAATTTTACTAATATATTTGCTACATTAAAGGTATTTATTAGCGTTAAGCCCTATTTCGAGAGGACATTTGTATGGGGGCTAGATGAAATAATGGACTGATCATAACCAATTTCAATAGGCTTCGTCCTTGTGCCAAAACTTCATCAAATTGTGACCTGTACTTTGTTCACAAGGTTTACATAGGACAGACAGCCAGCCAGACGGACGGACATCGTTAAATCGACTCAGAAAGTGATTCTGAGTCGAACGGTATATTTTAAGGTGGAGGTCCGATAATTTTTTTCTGTGTGTTACAAACATCAACACAAATGCATATTACCCCAATCACCTATGGTGTAGAGTATAAAAAATATGAATGCAATTTTAATAAAAGGAAATAAAACAGGAACACAAAGTTCATTGTGTAATTTTCTTTGTATGTATAACCTGGCTATTATTTATTCGTACTCATATGTGTATATTTTGCTTTATACACACACCATATTCATTCATACAAACCAATAAATTGATTTTTTTTTTTCGATTCAATTTATTAATTTAAAACACATTCAACACAAAATTATACATACACCGAAAAAAGTCAAAATAATTCAATTATTAATATCAATTACTAATAACTATAAAAAATTAAAAACATAAAATAATTAAACAAATCAAGTAGAATCAAGTAATCTTACTTGAATTATATAGGTTATAATTAAATTTTGATATTAAATTAAACAACTGTGCAGATTGAAAAATATTAAGTAATATTTTTTTCCTGTGTAAAAAGAAAATATCTAGTAAACATGGCCACATATGTTTATATTTGCTGCAAGTACCAACAAACTATTTACCAATATTCATTCATTTCGTATCTAAGCACTATCATCTTAATATTTATCTATTCATGCAAAATGTAATTTGGTATAAAATAGACCATAAACCAATATGTATAAGATACAAATACATATGTACATTAAAGTGCCTTGTTTTGTATGGGGATGAAAAAAGTTGCAAATGTACCTCTCTAAAATTAATGCTTGATATGTTTAAAACTAATTCCCAAAATATTTTGGTTCAATTATTTCATTTACGTGAGCTGAACCATTTTTAAAATACCACCATAAATATGGTTTTCGATCAACAGTATACAAAATTTTTAACTTTTTGTCAAAAAAAATCTCAACATATGGAAAAACGACGTCTAATGCATACTGAGCTAAAAATAATTTAAAATTTGTTTTCATTCTCGCGAAATTAAAATTTAAGTAAAATTTTTAATGATTTTATTTTAAATAGTATTTTATTAAAGTTTGAATATTTTGGCCATTTTCCATCGCAAATTATATTTGAGGGCATCATTGAAAGCTCTCATTGAATTAACCCTTTAGTTGCACAAATAATATTTTGCAACCATAATTGGTTAAGTTAATTTTAACGGCAAATAAATGGTCAGTTAAGGATATACATATATGTGCCCAAAACATAAATTGATCAAGAAAGGTGTAAAAAGCTCCTTTTCATAAACTTATTATGTTTTTCAAAAAATTATCAATATTTAAATGTAATAAGTGCTTACATGTGATTTATTTGCAAAACTTTATAGTTTAACCTTTTGGGAACTAAGTGAATAAATTTGACCCTCTAGCTCTTAATGGGTTAATTACGTGTTATATTCAATAATAACAGGATAGACTATTCCTATGGTACATTAAAACCTAATATATTTTGAAAATTGTCCGAAATATATAAAAATATATGTTTGAATAAAGAAAATATGATAAAAAATGTTAGTAACATTTTAATATTCCGCGACTGAAAAGAGACATAATAATTATTTAAATGAAAATTTAAATTCGTAGTATGTTTCTATTATAATTTGAAGTTTATTTTCTTATAACTAAAATTTTAACAATGATGAAAATTTTAACAGTGAATAAAATACGTCACTTTAGAGGTGTTTTGAAAATGGTCCAGCTCACGTAAATCTTAACACTGAGATGAAATATTTTACGAATCATATAAGAACATAATAATCTTCATTTCTAGAGGGGTACATTTGCAACTTTTTTTCGTGAGGCACTGTAATGTACATACATTCATGAAAAACATTTTTAGAAAAGACTATTTAATACTTAGACTGCTATTGCTACAGATGCTGTCTGTTTCTATGAATTCAGTGTACAGTGGGATAGAATCAAAATTTTTTTCGAAATAAATTTGTAACTTTTAATCGGATGGTTTGGTTTGTATAAAATTTTACATGAGTAAAACAAATTTTAATTTTTTAAGGGGATTCCACAGACCTCTTAGCGATAGGAGCTCAAAATAGGGTACCTCTGACATAGAATGTAACCGATTGCTAAATGTTTTTCTTATCGATTTCAAATATTTTTACATCTTCTTAAAGCTCTCGATAAGGCCTATGAAAATCATCGGACTTATAACAATATGGACAAAAAGATATTTACTTTTGAATTTTTGATTTTTTGACTTAACTTTATTTCGTTTTTCAGGAATAAGTCTTGAGATGTATGAAGAAAAAATATTTTTTAAATATTTTGTAATTCCAAAATAATATGCTGAAAAAATTTTTGGATTATCTCAATTTGTCTAGACGTGAAAAATTTTTAAAGTCAACACTGAAATTAGTATTAAATTAAAATCAAATTCCAAATTGTAATTTTTGTATACAAATATAGTACTATTCTTTCAGTTTTTCTCAAAGTTATTATAATAAAAAAAATGTATTTACACATTTTAAAAGACAAGACTCCGTAAATGGTAAATAAAGAAATTTTAAATTGATTAAGGTTTACACCCTACATCCAGCATTGTTCAAAAATGGAACATTTTTGAAAAAATTTTAATTTTAAACGATCAATAAAAAAATTTCACGCGAGTTTTTTAAATTTTTTGTTGAACCAAACTGCTTTGAGCCCGGCCAAAAACAAATAAATTGCACAAGGAATCATACGAGGGCGGATCAATAAGTCCGTGACTTTTTGAATGAAACACAGTGTTTTTTGCAAAACAAAAATTTATTTTTTAACATAATCTCCTTTTAACTCAATACACTTCGTCCAACGTTTCTCCAGTTTTTGTATCCCTTCCAAAAAATAGGATTATTCGAGGTCCTTAAAATAGGCATTTGTTTGGTCAATAATTTCATCGTTGGAGCTTTAGGTTTGGAAATAGGAAGTAGTCACTAGGGGCTAAATCCGGAGAATATGGCGGATGAGGTACCAATTCGTAGCCCAATTCATAGAGTTTTGCCATTGAGAACGCACACGTGTGAAAAATAACTTTTTTCTTGGTCATATGGGGTCGTTTTCTTTTTAAATCCTCATTAAATCGGTCTTATAAGTTGGCATAATATTCGCCATTTATTTTTTCCCTTTTTGAAGGTAATCGATGTGGATTATCCCGCGTACATCCCAAAAAACTGTTGCCATCACTTTATTGGCCGAAAAATGGGTTTCACCCGGAGAAACCCATTGTTTAGACTGCCTCTTGGTCTCCGGAGTACAGTAATGGATCCATGTTTCATCCACAGTTACAAAACGCCGCAAAAACTCATTCGGATTGCTGTTAAACAACTCTAAACAATCCTTTGAAGTTGTCACACGTTTATGTTTATGGTCAATTGAGAGCAAACGTGGCACCCATCTTGCAAACAACATTTTTAAACCCAGCTGATCATTTAAAATCGAAACCACACTGCCATATGAAATGCCTATGGCATCAACAATCTCACGCACTTTTACTCTTCGGTCGGCCAACACCATATCGTGGATTTTTTCGACATTTTCGGGTGTACTGACCTCAATTGGCTGTCCAGAACGTTCAGCGTCATTTGTACTTGTGCGACCACAACGAAAGTCAGTAAACCACTTTTTTACCATTGAAATCGATGGTGAAGAGTCCCCATAGTATTTATCGAGCTTTTCCTTGGTTTGATTGACGGTTTTTTTTTTCGCAAAAAATAATGTTTAATGAGTACTCGAAATTCACTTTTTTCCATTTTTAGAAAAATACACGAGGTTGTATGATTTGAACAGCTGTTAAACGCAAAGTAAGTGACGACACTTGCTCAAAATTTGACAGTAGTCTATTAACAGATGGTACTTGATGGGAACAGTGTTGCATTTCATATAACTACGAGGGAAGTTCGAAAAGTCACGGAAATGCTAATCCGCCCTCGTATTAGCATAGTATTTTAACTATATATTTTAACTTTCTCAATAATAATTAACCAATTTTTACAAAACATAAATCATGGGAAAGCTTATCTTACGCTTAAACTAGTTAAATTTATTTGATATTTATTCATTTATTCGGCCATACCAATTTGGTGTCTTTTAAAAATGTGGTTCTTGTATAAAGCATTAAATTTTTTTAATCGCATCCAAACTTAAATTATTTACACAGAGCAATAACAGAGTTACTGATTTTTGGCCGGAATTTAAGTGTAATTTTGAAAAGTTCTGAATGTTCACCTAACATCCAGCAGTGGTCAAAAATGATCAATTTTGGATGAGAAGTTGAACTTTTTAAGTTTATAAAAAAAAATTATTGTTGATTTCACTACTTCTGTGAATTAAGCTATATGCTTATGACAGCCTCCCGGTAAACTTAGTCACACGAGGCAATTTTCAGAAAATACCCATATTTTCAATTATAAAAATTTCGACTTTTAAAAATATATAGTAAAGTTATATATATTTTTCTGATTTTCATATTTATCAATTCTCTATTAAATATTTTATATCATGTGCAAAAATTTGTTCGTTACCTATAAGCATTTAGAAAATATTCAGTCTAAAATGTTTGAAATATGTCCATGTAAACATAAAAATTTTAAAATAGTAAAATTTGTTATACATAGTTTTAAAGAAAACACAATTTCCTTTAAAATTATATAATTTTAACTTTGAAATTTTTTTTTTTTTTTTTTTTTTGTTATCGAAACATTTTTTTATTGGCACAATTTAGAAAATTATAGAGAATTTCAGCATATTTTTAAAAAAGTTAGAAATTTAATTTTAAAAGTTAAATATCTTTCAATAAACATGTTTTTCCTTATTTTGCTTAGGAGAATTCAAAAATGTAAAAATATTTAAAATCGGTTTATATTTGTAAAAGTTATAAACCCCTATATGTTTTTCACCCTCGAAGTGGTCAACTTTGGCCCACTGTAGCGGCGTCAGTGATGCAGCTACAGACTCTAGCCAACAATGTTCTGAAAGCCTAACTATTCCTCTATCGATGTTTGTTTAATCGCTAAAACAAATTTTGGTAAAGTTCTGACTTCGTAATTATTCATTTTAGGCCTAAGATAATATGAGTACTAAGTTTCAATTTCCTACGACAACTTCTTCTATTTTTGTCCCATTATTGTATGGGATCAAAGCACTGTGAGCCCTAGTTACTGATTTTGTGTTCATTTTTTAATATTCTCATATTTTAATGAATACTGTTTTTAATTGCTTAAAGTTTCAGAATATTTTTAAAATTAAGAAATATATTGATGACATTATTATTAAGTAAATTTTAAAATTTTTAAAACATTTTTCAGATTATTCTCTTACTTATTTATGTTATATTTTTTGTATTGTTCCTCTTCATACATATCAGATTTTAGTGTAGTAGTGTAGAAAATTTACATCCATATGTAATATCCCAGCTAGCATTTGGAAGATTGTTTTTTCAAAAATCACCAAACCAAGTCTTTTTCGAGTACTTTTGGTGATCAAAAACTTACACGGTTAAAAAATGATTCAAGAATAAATCGCGCTTATGCTTAAAAAGTGTTTGTTTTAAAATACAATAACAAATTGTTTAGCAATCGCAAATGGATCATCCAAGCGTTTAAAATGTAAGTATTTTAACCGTTATTTATGATAATAATTTGAGCATGTAGAAGATTGAAAGCTGCTTGCTCGCAAGCAGATAATGCAGGTGTTTGAAATGTGATAATTTTTTTGTGTTGTACGATCATATTTTGCGCAGATAGATGATCAAACACTGCTTGGTATGATGGTTTTTTATAAAGAATAACGGGACATTATTGCGTATTGTGAAGTAAATGTTAAAAAGTTAAATTTTTGTCTATTTATAAAAGTTACATCGAGGTGTTAACATCGTTAAATAAATTGTGAAAGATATTTGAAAAGTGAATAACTTAAATAATAAAAAGTGTAATTTAATTTAATGTAATTAAATTTAAATAAAAAAAAGGCAATGTCAGCTAGACAAATAAAAAGATGGACTAAAAAAGAAGCCGAAAATTTAATTTCGCCAAAAAATAAAAAATATAAATCTGAAAAATGCATACAGAATCAAATAGAAGAAAATATTCAGGAATATGAAGAATCAAGTTAAAATATTAATAATTTTGATAGTGACACTTTTAGCGATTCAAGTGAAAAAAGTGAAGAAAATGAGTTTAATTTGTGTGAAGAATTGGCTAAATGGGCTATTCAATTTCAAGTTAGCTTTGTTGCAATTAATGCACTTTTACTTTTATTACTTAAATGCAATATTAAAATTCCAAAAGACGCTAGAACTCTTTTAAAAACGCCTAGTTCTGTTGTTGAGAGAATGGTTAGTGAAGGCACATACATTCACTATGGATTAAAAAATGTACAAACTATGTACAAATAATTTATTTTAATTAAATATTTATGAATGTAAATACATCTTATATTTTTTAAACTTAAACACATTAAAGCTACAAATGAAAAATGTACAAAATTAATTTTTAAGTTTTTGTTATATGTGAAAGCAATTTTTATGTTATGTAATTTTAATAATTAATTTCTATGTATTATTTTTTATTTTAAATAAATTTATTTAAATAAACACTATTTAAATCTTTTATTTTTGTTAAGAAAACACTTTGAATACCGACTAATAAAATACTCGAAAAAGAGTCAAATACGATTAGCAATACGACTCGAAAACCAATCACAAATGATGTAAAAAAGACTCTCAAATGAATAAAAAACCGACTGATAAATAAATATAAAAAGACTCCCAAACAGATTGATAAGTGACTCTAAAAAGACTCGAAATATAACTGGTAAATTACTCACAAATAGAGTAAAATAAGACTGATAAAAGACTAGAAAACGATTCGAAAAAGACTGTAATACCATTAAGAAAAAGGATCGAAAATTACTCTAAACTAACAAAAAAAGGAATCATAAATGACTCATCAAGAAGAGTCGCGGTAAGGTACAATTTTCTCCCGACAAAAGTATTATTTGCGATCAGAAAATGAGCGCATATTCCAGCTTTTTATTCGCGCTGAAGTATCATAAATTACTCGAATTCGATTAAAATTTTAAAAAAATGCTAGCTGGGATAAACAGTTTAGTGTTTTTTTTTTAAGGCAATAACTTATTTAGTCTATGTTAAGGATAAAAATGTCATGTTTAACTACAAATATCTATGTTTAAAAACATGTTTGTTCCTATGTATCAGTTTTTGTCCTTTTTCGTTTTGCTGTCAATAGTTCATTCTAGTTTAAGTTTTCATGTTTTTATAGGTTGTATCGAGGGGAAAAAAAAGCTTTTATTTTTTTGTTTACACTTCAATTTAAATCGGAATATTTTGAGGTTACAGAGGAAACTATAATAGTTACTTGTTACATTTTTTGCTGTCAATATCCTGCATCTTTATTCATTATACCCTTCACCAAAGGTGTAAAGGGTATATATAAGTTTGTCATTCCGTTTGTAATTCCCACAATTTTCGTCGGAGAGTAAAAAAGTTGACATTTTCGGGATCCTTGTAAGAAATGATGACGATAGGACCATGTCCGTCCGTCCGTCCGTCCGTCCGTCCGACCGTCCGTCCGTCCGTCCGTGTGTCGGTTGAAATGGCGTTTATGAAGCCCACCGATAACTGACATATATAATATATATATCAAACGATCGGAAATGCCTTCGAGAATTTTGCTATTGGAATTCAGCAAGATCGGTTCATACAATGCGGAGATATGTTAAAAAAACCGGTTTTTAGAACCGGTTTTCCAGTTTCTGAAGCCTCTGTATATACTAGGGACTTCGTTTTTACAAAGAAGTCTCGGACATTTTTTTCTGAATTTTTGTTCTGAAAAAATGAAATAAATCGGTTCAATAATAACTGAGATATCGGACAAAACGCATTTTTTATTTTTTGAAGCCCTGGTTTAAGCTATAGATTTTTATTTTTATACAGATCGGTCACAAATATTTTTTTAAAATTTCGGTTTTTTGAATCAGCAGGATCAGTTTGTAAATGGCGGAGATATGCTTTAAAAACCGGTTTTTGGAACCGGTTTTTCAGTTTCTGAAGCCTCTGCATATACCAGGGACTTCGAATTTTTAAAGGGGGCTCGGAAATTATTTTCTGAATTTTTGTTCTGAAAAAATGAAATAAATCGGTTCAGTAATAACTGAGATATCGGGGAAAACGATTTTTTTTATTTTTGAAGCCCTAGTTCAAGCTACAGATTTTTATTTTTATATAGATCAGTCATAAATGTTTTTATAAAATTTCGTTTTTTTTAATAAACCAAATTCGTTCAGAATCAACAGAGTTATGGACCAAAAACAAATCTGTTAAGAATATAAATACACACACAAACATGTATATTAAGCATTGTAATGACTATTAGTGACGTTTTTTGTTTTTTGTTTTTTGTATAGACAAGTAGTTTAGTTAGAAACAGCAGTCATATAATGAATAACAGTGTTGTTGTTGTTCTTTGTATATGCAGTCTGTACAAAAATAAATAGATATGGAATTGTTGTTGTTTATTTTTTAAAACTAAAACATATCTGTTAAGAATATACATAAATACATACACAAACATGTATATTAAGCATTGTAATGACTATTAGTGACGTTTTTGCCTATAAGACAAGTAGTTTAGTTAGCAACAGAAGTAATATAATGAATAACAGTGTTGTTGTTCTTTGTATATGCAGTCAGTTTGTATATACACACATAAAAAAATAAATAAATATGGAATTGTTGTTGTTTATTTTTTAAAAGCAAAGCCTGCTATGATTGTTTTTTTTTTCATATTCAAATTTTCGTAGTTTGAAAAAAATTTAGATTTAAATATGTGAAAATATGAAAGCATACGTTAAGGCGAAAATTTTATTAATTGTCGGTAATACGGTAATATGATGTCGATAAGATAGTAAGATGGTAATATGGTGAAGGGTATCAAAGATTCGGCACAGCCGAATCTTTTTTCATTTTTTATTTATATCTAACTTTGTATTTATGTCTGTGCGGCCTAGTTTATAATAGATTTTTTATTTACTTTGTACAGTGGTTTGGAAAAAAATTATTAAAAAAAAATAATAATAATGATATATAAATAAATAACTGAAAAAGAGCTGAAAAACTCATGATTTTAAGTTTGTGTTGTCATTGGAATAAAGTACTGAAGTGCTGAAAAAGTGATTCAGACGTCCTTTTTTCAACTTTTGGTTGTCATTGGTAGGATGTTATTCTTTTATGTTTCCTGTTCATTGCTTTTGAAGTACAAATTTGTTTATAAAATTTTTAAATAAAATTTCAGTTTTAGTCTTATCAAAAGATAACAAAAAATACTTTAAAATTTATGAAATTTAAATTTTCTTAGAAATTAATTAACCTTTTATTTTATTTTCATTTTTTGGAAGTAATACACTGGTCGACAAAAAATTTTTTTTCGAGCTCCTTCAAAAAAAAAAAAAAAAAAATGTGTAGACTAGGTGAAATTCCGCATGTTAAACTCGAATCTGCTTTCAGTTTTTTTTTCCATCAGGTCGGGATTTTTTTTTATGGGCTTGTCTAATATTGTGCCCTAAATATGCCGATTACTCGAGTATATTTCACTATTACTTGAGAACGGTATTTAAAGATTTATATAAGTGATATACCACGATATGCGGAATAAAATTAGCTTTAAATCGCTCTACTATCAAATTTATATCCGCTCAATAGTTTAGGAGATATTTAAAAAAAAGTGTTGAAAAAATTTTTTTTCATGCAAAATTCAAGATTCCTTTTTTTAACTAAAACTTTTTTTTTAAGTGAAAACAACAAAAATATTTAAGTTTATCACCTTTATCTCAAAACTGGAAAAACTACGAGTAAATAAAGCCACGTATCATAAAAATTGATGCATAAATCTTGATTGGATTCACAGTTAAGTTTGGATACCCATGCATACCTATAGCTAAGTGGAAATTCACTAGTGGGAAAAAAAAATTTTTTTTTCGTCTTAAATAAAAAAATAGGTGGATTAGATGGAATGCAACGTGTTAAATAAGAATCATCTTTTACTTTTTTTTTTCTATCACGTATTTATTTTTTTTTATGGGCATGACTACTATGACCCCGCCTTTAGACAGTCACTCTTGTATAACTCGAGAACAGTTTGTTCAATTAAGATAAATTAAACTTTAATATATAGCGTCTTTGAGCTGAATTTATATAATATTTGACCAGTTAATATTGCCGTAGTTATTCGGTAATTAGTACCGAAAATTTTAAAATTTATTTTTTTGAAAAGTGGTGAAAATTTTGATCCATAACTCTGAAATTCTTGAGCGAATAAAAAATATTGTTGACACATCTTGAAGACAATTTTTGTATGCATCTTTTGATGTATCACTTATCAAATCGTGTAAAGGGTTCTTGAGTTATAGCCTAAGTTTGACAAACCATTCTCGAATTTTATAGTGTGACCGCTGAATAAGATGATGATATTAGTCATGCACATAAAAAAATCAGTACCCGATAGAAAAAAAGTTAATGCAGATTCTTGTTTATGTCGTCAAAATCCGCCTAGTCCAATTATTTTTGTTTCAAGAAAAATATATATATATATTTTTTTTTTTTTTTGTCCACTACTGTATTTCTAATCAATTGTATGTACTTAACTGTGAATAAAATTTAGATTGCAGCATCAATTTACAAGAAGATACATTATTTGATTCGCAGCATTACCAGCTTTAAGATAAAGATGATAAACTGTAACATTTTAGATGTTTTCATTTATTAAAAGAAATTTTAGTAACAAAAAAATATAAAATTTTGCATGGAAATGATTTTTTTGAGCACATAAAAAAATTAAGTTTGGAGAATTTGAAGATATTTTTAGTCCGCATCTTTTGGTGTATCACTTTGATCAATCGTATACACCGTTCTTGAGTTATGAGGAAATATACTAGTGTATATTTACGGGCGAAATATTAGACACGCCCATAAAAAAAAATCCAGACCTGATGGAAAAAAACTGAAAGCAGATTAGTGCTTAGCACATCAAAAAACATCAAGTCCATGGGGGAGGATTTTTTTGTTGACCAGTGTTATTAATAAATCCAAAAAAGATCAAAATATGCATTTACTTATATTTTTAAAGAGGTTAAAATGTTCTTTTTGAAAGTACTTGATCGTTGTTTTTTTTAAATCCAAGATGGAGAAAAAAGGAAGAAAAACTGTAATCATATTAAACGTTTTTTTTTTTTTTTTTTTTTTTTTTTTTTGTACGAAAAGTTTAAAATTTGATTTCATAGTTAAGCTAAAGGATGCAGAGAAAAAACAGAGAAAATCGTAGATAATCCTTATTTCCAATCAAGAATCAAATTTTATATGAAGAACATAAAAGAATTTAGAAGTCCACTGTGCAAATTGGAATTGAGGATATTGTAAGTGCGGATATTGTGTGGTAATCAAGGAAATTATTGTTTCTTGTGGGAATTTATTTTTTATAGGTATTATGAGCTAAATTCAGGAAAAGTATTTAAAAAATAAAAATAAAAATTTGTATTCAATTCACATTTAGCTATTTGATATCATTGTTTCGTGTTTTTTCTTTGGAAATGTATTATGAAAAATCATAATTATGACCTTTAAAGTGGATGGAACAATTATAATCTGTATCGACCATATAAAACTGGGAGTACAGGTGAGTTTTTTAATTCACAAAAATACAAAGATTTCTCGATAATCAATAGAAACCCTGATAACCGAAGAAAAAGTTGATTTTCAGCCTGAAAGATTGCAGACAAAATAATACGTATTTTAAAAGCAAATCTGTAGATTTTTGTATAATATGCAACTCAGTTATTAAATTGCTGCGTCTTTTATCAGAAAATTAAAATAATAAAATATATTTAAAAATTTAAAAAATTTAAAAAAGTTTTAAAATAGAAACACTAAAAAAATGTGGATGGAACGAAAATTATTCCATATCACTGATATTATGGCAAATTATAGTAAAGCTTTTATGGAGGGTGTTCCAGAAAATTTTAAATATTTTATTAAAAACGAATAACAAGCAAATGTTTCTCTTAAAATTAAAATTTTAATATATTAATCTTTGATAGGAGTCTTCAAAAACGGTGATTCATTAGTTTATTTTTATTACCTAAGTTACACGCATTAATTTTTTTGTGTGCAGTCCTTATATTGTAATTTATCTCATACGAAATAGGAACAAGGAAATTAAATTCAAACCCAAGGGTAAGACGAAGTAAGTGATTTATTCGTTCCAAACACTCAAAAATCTAAGCTAATAATAAATTCCGTTAAAATCAAAATGGGTCTGGCCAGACTCATATGTAATGAATATGATAAAAAACATAAAAAAATTGAAATTTAAAAATATTATCTTATTTTTCCTTAAAAAATTTGAAAGTAAATAAATGGGTTTTAAAAATTGGCACTTGCTTAATAAAAAAATGTAGGAAATGCAAGTTTAGAAGTGACGTTTAAGAAAATGTTTAATAACTACATAATATATGTTCATACTTATTTATAAATTTTTAAAAAACTTTATTCAATTCCTCCAATAGGGAATAATTTTGTAATTTCATTTGTTTTTCCTGGGTTTCCAAATACATTTCAATATATTTAAGCTTAAACTTTACGAACGATTGAAAATGTTTATTTCAAATAAATTTTCTATTTTTTTCTAAGTGCTAGTTTTATTAGTTATATTGAAATTACACTAACAAATGTTTTAATATTACTTAAAAATTACGGCTTCGTGAAAAATATTTTTTATTTTATAAATCCGAATTTATCCAGAACTTGCGAAACTTGTGCGAAACAATTTTTTAACATGGAATATGAATAAAAGCATTTAAGTAGCAACACAGAAAAAAATTGCATAAATGTTAAAAATTGTTTAATAAATAACAATAGGTACTTTTTCACAGTTTTTTCATACAAAATATAATATTTTTCCTAGATAGTGTTTTGTTGCTAAAGTCACACGTTAGGGTAAAATGTGTCAAAAGTGGCGCTTAATTGAATTTTAAAATTTAAAGTTTTGTAATAAAGTTGGATACCGAATAAAAATAGACAAAATTATGTATCAATATCAATTAAAATCTTTAAGCTCGGTTGTGTTGTTTTCTTATAAGGAGCTGTCAACTTTAAGAATTTTTTTACATTTTAAAAAAATAGTAAAAAATTCAATTTTCATTAGCTTTCAGAGTATTTATTTGAAATAGAAATTCGTTTAAGGTAAACATTTAAAATGAAACCATCAACCTCAGATATTTAAGTGTACTTTTTTTCAAGTATTTAAAAATTATATTTTGTCCTAATATTTTTGTTATTTTTTTGAAAATTGTTCTAAAATACACTTATTTTCAACTTTCATGGAATGCAACTTAAAATGTTACAGGATGTTTGTTCTGAAAATTTTCTGAAAAATAGTCTATATTGTCCCCTTTAATATTATGAAAAAAATCGTGTGCATATATAGCCCGATTTGAGAAAATATTTTTTTTTTTTTTTTTTCAAAAAAAAACTCCAGTCGATTTCATACAAAAAAACAGCTTAAGTGCAGACATTTTCTTTTCTTTATCAAACATTAAACAGTGGGGAAGAATCGAAATAAATCTGTAACTTTTAATCGGCTGGTTGGATTTGTATGAAATTTCACATAGGCGTAGCAAGGGACAGTAGCAGGATCCAATATACGCATCAGGAGCAGAATTATGGGGGTTCAAAATAGGGTATTAGTGTCATAGAAAAGGTTTAACCACTAGGGAATTTTTGTTCCTTACCCGTTTTCCAAAATTTTTATACTAACTTAAAGTCCTTGATAAATCTTTAAGATAACATGCTTGCATGTACTACTTATCTTATATATTTTTCGAGTTATATACATTTGAAATTTAAAAAATCTCAATTTTATAAGATCTTGGTTAAGATTTTTCCATATATAGCCAAATATTTTCAACCGTTGGTTAAAAAGCTAAATTATCTATCGAACAAAGAAAATTTTGAGTCGTTGTCTTTATTGAGTCAAAAGTTAAACGATTTCAAATTGGAAAGTTTGCAAAAATTAACAAACAGACGGACGGTTGAACGGACACTATAATTCTTTCAAAAAAAATCTTAAAATTGGAAAAATATTTTTTTCTACTTCTCGATTAATATGAATACCAAATGAAAGTACTAAAATTTTGATATCACTTTTCCCTGAATTAAGTGGAATTTTCGACCCATTTAATCCAAATGTATGGACGGACGGACGGACATTGCCATGCAGCCGAAAAATATTTTAGAATTCTAAAAGTTAATTTTTTTATTAAATAATAAATAGAAAAAATAGAACGTGATCATAAAAATTAGGACATCACCTTTTCCTGAATTAAGTGCCATTTTCTACCCATTTAACCCAAATATATAGAAGGACGGACATTACCAAAACGTCTTATAATTCTAAAAATGTATTTTTCTACTTACTAATAAATAGAAAAGTTATACGGGATCATTAAAATGTTGATACTACCCTTCTCTGAATTATGCATAATTTTCGACCCATTTAACTCTAATGTAAAGACGGACGGACAGACATTACCCTTCTGCTAAAAAAATCTTAAAATTCTAAAATTGAATTTTTTTAACTAATAATCAACAAAAAAATAAAACGTGATCATTAAAATATTGATATCACCTTCCCCAGAATTAAACGTCATTTTCGACCCCTTTTACCCCAATGTGCGTCATAGGCAATTTCATACAAAATTTTTATTTATATATGTTAGGAGTTAACGTGTAGAATTATGCATGTTAACTTTAATGTCGATAAAAGTGCTCCCAATTTATGATCAAAAATACAATTATGAATATAAAAATTACAAGAAATGAAAAAATAGAAAAATTAAATTAAATTCATATAAAAAATTTGTTAATTTTTAATTTTCTAAAGAAAAACCCGAAAAATTTCGTAGTGCAATTTACAAATAAATATAAAGTGCTCCCAAATCTGGTTAGTGTAGTTTTTTTGCAGTCAACGTTAACACTCATCGGGAGCAACAAAACACAGATATTATTAAATTGTGCATATGATGTAAAGTTTGCTTTACTATACAGAGTTCATTTTGGAAGCTAAAACAAATGTTTACACATTCAAATATCAACGATAAATGTATAAAAATGGTAACTAAAAAAATATATTGATTGAAAATATGAATAATTTTGCGTTAAGAAAAAAATAAGTTTTGTAACTAAAAACCATTAAAAGTGTTACATTTTTCCAAGAAAATTTCAAACATTTTCTTAGAGTGCGATGACAAAAATAAGACTTTTCGTGAAATTTTTCGAAAATATTTTATTAGACCTTCTGAAAATTTTGTTGAAGACCCATTTTCAATTTTAATCTGCTTGTATAAGTTCTTGTAATACTTAACACCACCATAGGTGGTTGGAGTATTATACGTTTGTACAGAAAAAATATTCAGACCCCCACCTTAAAGTAAACCAATCAACACAGAATCACTTTCTGAATCGATTAAACGATGTCCGTCCGTCCGTCCGTCTGGTCGGCTGGCTGTCTGTCCATGTTAACCTTGTGAACAAAGTATAGGTCGCAATTTTCAAGATATCTTGATGAAATTTGGCAGGAATAATTACGACGAAGCCTATTAAAATTGGTTATGATCGGTCTATTATTTCACCTAGTCCCCATACAAATGTCCTTCCGGAATAGAGGTTTAACGATCTTAAATGCCTTACATATAGCAATATAATGCCTTAGATATAGCAATATATATAATTGACCATAGTTCTCATATAAACCCCTCTTCCGAAAATCACTTCAACGTGCATTAATCCCATACAAATGTCAGTATCAAGTAAATATTCGACACAAATAAGTTTTGTTTAAGTAGAAATTACAGTGCCAAATTTTATGAAGTTCGGTCCATAATTTATAGTATCTCCCATATAAAACCACTTTCGGGAATCACCCTAAAGGAATTTAATATAGTTTAAAAGCTACATTCATCTGCTCTCTTAATCAATTAAAAAAAATCTAAAATTTACTTACAATTTAAAGAGCCACGAGACCTTTAGTGCAGTAATTATCCTCAAAACAGTTTTTTCGAAATAGCAGAGATCAAATGAACACAAAGTACTTATTTTGTTAATATATAATTTTTTTTTTTTTTATAAAATTTTAAAATATCAGACTTAAGTAGTAAGAAATTTAAAAAAATTTTAAAACGTTTACACAATTTTCAATCGGTTTTCTGCACGGGTTCCTTTTGTTAGATTAGCTTCAAATTTTTCAACAATAAAACTATGTTCACATTTGTCAAATATTTTACAAAAAAAAAAAAAAAATAGTTTGCCGTTGTTTGATCTTGCAAATGTTTTGTAAGAGAAAACAGCGTCAAACAATATTCAGTAAAATATCAGCAATGATGATTAATGATAAGTAAAAAAATTTACCATTAAAATGGAGAAGTTATAAAATATTTTATATAGTGGTTACGTCATTTTGGTCAAATATTTGACTAGTCTGAACGTACCTTAAGTTTTAAATATTAAAGAGTAGAATTCGTTCTATTTAAGTAAAAAAAATAATAATTTTAAAAATGTCTCATATTACGAAGATATAGTTAGTTTTAGTGTGCTTGATATCCTATTAAGATCTATATAGCTTAACTTTTCGTGTTTTTCAGATGATGCATTCTAATGAAATATACTTTATTTAAAATTATTTAGGTGATATCATTAAGAAGAAAACACAACTTTAATAACACTGGTCAACAAAAAAATCCTCCCCCATAGACGAATAGTTGGACTTGATGTATTTTGATGTGCTAAACACGAATCTGCTTTCAGTTTTTTTCCATCAGGTCTGGATTTTTTTTATGGGCGTGTCTAATATCTCGCCCATAGTAAGGCCATTACTCTAGTATAATTCCTCATAACTCAAGAACGGTGTATACGATTGATCAAAGTGATATACCAAAATATGCGGACTAAAAATATCTTCAAATCATTCAAACTTAATTTTTTATGAGCTCAATAGTGTCGGAGTTATTTTAAAATAAGTGTCCAAAAAAAATAATTTTCATGCAATTTTAGAATTTTTTGTTACTAAAATTTCTTTTAATAAATGAAAAAATATTAAATGTTACAGTTTATCACATCTATCTTAAAGCTGATAATGCTGCGAATAAAACAAGGCATGTATCTTCAAAATTGATGCACAAATCTAAATTTTATTCACAGTTAAGTAAAAATACCTATTTTACATACAATTGAGTAGAAATACAGTGGTGGCCAAAAAAAAAAAGTTTTTATTTTTTCTTAAAAAAAAAAATAGGTGGACTAGGTAGATTTTGATGTGTTAAACAACAACTTTTTTTTCTATCGGGTACTGATTTTTTTATGTGCATGACTAATATCATCACCTTATTCAGCGGTCACACTATAAAATTCGAGAATGGTTTGTCAAACTTAGGCTATAACTCAAGAACCCTTTACACGATTTTGATAAGTGATACAACAAAAGATGCATACGAAAATTGCATGTCAACAATATTTTTCATTCGCTCAACAATTTCAGAGTTATTGATCAAAACTTTCACCACTTTATAAAAAAATAAATTTTAAAATTTTCGGTACTAATTACCGAATAACTACGGAAATATTAACTGGGCAAAAAATTTTACTAATTCAACTCAAAGACAATTTAGTTGGCTATATATTAAAGTTCAATTAAGTTTAATTGGACAAATTGTTCTCGAGTTATACAAGTGTGACTGCCTAAAGGCGGGATCATGTAGTCATGCCCATAAAAAAAAAATCAATGCGTGATAGAAAAAAAGTAAAAGTTGATTCTTATTTAGCACGTTGAATTCCATCTAATCCACCTATTTGTTTTATTTAAGAAGAAAAAAAACATTTTTTTTTTCCCACTAGTGTATTTCCACTTAGCTATAGGTATGCATGGGTATCCAAACTTAACTGTGAATCCAATCAAGATTTGTGCATCAATTTTTATGATACGTGGCTTTATTTACTTTTAGTTTTGCCAGCTTTGAGATAAAGGTGATAAACTTAAATATTTTTGATGTTTTCACTTAAAAAAAAGAAGTTTTAGTTAAAAAAAGAAAACTTGAATTTTGCATGAAAAAAAGTTTTTCCGACAATTTTTTGGAAATATGTCCTAAACTATTGAGCGGATAAAAATTTGATAGTGGAGCGATTTAAAGCTAATTTTATTCCGCATATCGTGGTATATCATTTGTATAAATCGTGCATACCGTTCTCAAGTAATAGTGAAATATACTCGAGTAATCGGCATATTTAGGGCACAATATTAGACACGCCCATAAAAAAAATCCCGACCTGATGGAAAAAAACTGAAATCAGATTCGAGTTTAGAATGCGGAATTCCATCTAGTCTACATATTTTTTTTTTTTTGAAGGAGCTTGAAAAAAATTTTTTTGTCGACCCGTGTAATTAAAATCCATTCAATATTTCTAGAAAAATTGGTAATTAAAATTTATAACTGTGTATTTTTGTTTGTAATTCAAAAAATAAAAGCGAGTTTTCTAGCGAAAAAACAAAATTTATTCAGGGAGGATAAAAAAAATCTAAAAAAAAAATAAAAATACATTGACTAGATCCACGTCTGTATAATTGGTTTTTTCTTTACACTTTGTTCTGAAACATTTAAATATAAACTTTTATTATATTGCTGGGATTCATAGCTTTCATTTGACATCCACATTGGGTTGTTATAATTTTGGTATATATTTTTTTAAAGTTGTGTATTTGCGTCCTTTTGAGAAAAAATTTGACGTCCTGGAGATAAACTGAGTACGCCGTTTTATTATATTTAGCCTCTAGTTTGATACATATATCGAATCTTTCATATGTGAAAATTCACACAGTGTTATTTTTCTCTTAAATTTAAAAATATGTCAAACTTTTTATACTTCCTCCTTAATGTCTATTAATTTTGTCCGTATATTAACACACCGGCTAAAGGTTCATTTTAAATTTCTTTATTTCATCTTCCAGAAAAAAACAGAAATACTAAAAACTTTGTTTTATTTGAGACTAAAATTAAAAAGTTACTGTAAAAGTTAAATAAATCTTTTTCCTATTGGTTAGACTTTTTTTATTGAGGTCAAGTTTTAATTTTATTTCTATACAAAAATAAAAAAAAGGTTTAAAATTTTGTTTTCTTTCATTTTATTTGTTTAAGTATCTTGCAAAAAAAAAGCTTGACCTTTACAATTGGCTTGAAAAAAAGATAAAAGAAATTTGTAAAAAGGTATAATACAATATTTTGTAAAAAAAAAACAGGCGGGAAGAAAGTGAATGTTATAAACAGTAAATTGTAAATAGCGAATGAAATAAAAAATAATGGTCCAAAATTTATGATTAAAAGTTTTTTCTAAGTACTGGCACTAATTTTTATTTTATTCACCATCACCATAATATTGGGGTGTAATAAGTTTATCATTTTGTTAGTAACACTTAAAAATAATTATTGTTAAAATTTATTTATTATTATTTATTAATTCCTCTAGTTATCTTCCCCTATCTGTCACGCTAGGCTCCGATTGCTGCAATTTTGGGGAGATAAAGTACATAAAATTCAGCCCCGACATTTAAATCACATTAATTTGTTTAAAATAAATAAATATGTATGTAAAAACATATTTTATATTCTTTCCCTTCTATTTTCTAAACTCTGACCCTCATTCTTACATTTAATAAACAAATGTAAATCCCAAAGAAAAAAAAAAGCTCCCTTATAAAAAAGCATCTTAACCGTAATTGTGAATATTAAAGAGTCCTGTAAAAACAACTAAAAAAAATTAAAAGAAAACAAGGAAAAAAAAGGGATAATTGTTGTTGAACTCTTGTTCTATTTTCGTTCCCAAAAATGTTTTATTTTTTCCCTTTATTTTGTTACTTCAAATAAAAAAAGAAAACACACAAATAATTTTGTGTAAAATTTAATGAACTAAAAAAAAAGAAATAAACATTAATATATCCTTTACACAACATAAAAAAATTAAAAGAATTAAGAAAAAAATGAAGAAAACACTTTTTTAAGTACATAAATTTTGAAATAAATAAAAATAAATTAAAAAAGCCAATTTCAGCTGTTTGTACAATTTGTTGGAGCAGAAGTTACCAAAAAAACATTAAATATTTCATTTTAACTTTTAAGGTGCTTAACTAAATTTAAACACTTTAAAAAGCAACAAATTTATTATGATATATAAAAAAGGTTTTAAAGGTAAAAAAGGAAAAAATAAATTTATTATAATTTTATTTAAATAAAAAGAAAGAAAATAAAGCCAATTGCTAGGGTCAAAGGTTTTTAAAATTAAAAGTAGCCAAGAATTTGTTCTTAAATATTTAAAAGTCTTCATCTTATTCATATTGAAATTTAAAATTTCACAGAAATATGATAAATTTAAAAAATTATACTCAAGTAAATTAAACAAATAAAATCGTTTAATTTGTCATATTTTTTCTGTGTATATTGAATTAAAATTATACAAAATAATCTAAAATCATATTACAATTACGAAAAATTAATATTCAGTTGTTTTATTAATTGAAATTCAACTTAAAAAAAGTTTATATTTAATTACTCAAATCATAGCATATTATATTTGTACTTTATTAATTAACCCATTAAGGCCCTGCGTTGCGTTATTGCACGTCCAATTTGAACGCTTATCAAACCTACCCTAAATAATATAAGTTTTAAATAATTGTTTTGGAATAAAGATTGATTCAATATATAATTGACTTTTTTCAGGCTTTTTACAATATATAGTGTTTTCATATTTTAAATATTTTTTCAAAAAATTGATTTTTCTCACTTTTTGAGTATTTTTACAATTTATTTAAAAAAATGTTTGTAAAATAAAGCATATCATAGTGAGACTTTTATGGAATGTAGTTAAGACATGAGAGTTTGAATATCTTTACTAATATTGAACTTTATTCTATATCTAATATGCTTTTTAAGATTGAAAAGTCGAGCGTTGCGAAAATGCAACGTTGGGCTTTAACGATATATTTTTTGAGTAGTCTTACTGTCAGGCATAAGTATGCGTTCTGTATGAGTGATATATAAGTTAAATTGCAAATGAGGTTTAAATTAGGTTTAAGACTTACTTATAAAATATATGTAAGACTTTTGCCATCATTATGGGTGGAATAAATAATTACAGCGAAGATATTAATAGGAAGGATCAAAACAAAAGTAATAAATTAAAACTTTCTGTTGAATTCTTAATTTACATATATCAATAATGATACCTTAAGTGATCAAATTATATTTGAAAATTTATCAAGTTCATTACCAACAGAAGTTTTAAGGGCAATCGTAAACATGAAAACGAATTATCCTGATCACATTTTAACCTATTAAATGAAAATCAAACAGAATTCAACTTATTGATTCATTGGTCTGAAGATCCTGAATTATTATAAAATATATAATAAGAAATATGAAATTCAAGAGATTTTAACGTATTAAATGAAATATTTTTGCGTGCAACAATGTGAGTTTAGGTAAAATAGTTAAAAGTTTTCAAAAGGTCAATATGCAACGTAAAAATTAACATTAATTAGTTTCAACTGTTGCTACAGAACAAAGGTTGGATTATTATAGATGACAATTCTGTAAAATGTTTAACAAAGGAATACGCATTAAACTAGGCTATAAGTTACAGTGCTACACAATTAAAATATATCGACCATTCCAGGAAAGAACGCCCGAAACTTGATGGCTTTCAATTTCGATAAAAATTTGTATACATAAACTCCATTGAGCCTTTTATCAATTTCAGTTTTCAGTTTTGTGAAATTGCAAAAACTTGCGATTTTATTTCGCTTTTAATTTTCTCAAAAACCAAATAAATTTCAAAAGTATGTAACTTTGAATAGCAATATCTCTGGAAAGACTTTGTGAATTTTAAAGATTAACGGCCTTAAAATTTCGCATATGGCGGCTTTACGACGAACGTTTTAAAAATAAGAAAGATTTTTTAAAAATGCATTTTAATGCAATTGCATTTTTCAAATGCATTTTTCTTTAAATATGCTATAAAAATTTTTTAATTTTTTAACATAAATGAAAAGTTTAGAATCTTTACATTAAAATAAAAGTGTGAAATTTTTGGGACGCGAAAATCTTATATGCATAATCCAATTTTTATAAAAACAGGTTTCAAATTTTTCATATAAAATTGAAATTTTTTCTTGCTTTTGAAATTTTCTTTAAAATTTTTAACAAAATATAAAAAGTATGCAATTTTAAATATTCATATCTCTTGAAGTTATTGATGGATTTCTGTAATTTAAAAAGTATTTAAAAGGCCATTGTATATTTTTTGTGTAATTTAGTCAGCATTTCAAAAACCACGTCTTCGATCCATAATATTTTAAAAATATAAATGCAGTTTTTAGATACATTTTTGTTAGTTGCGAATTTATTAAATTTAAATTTTTCAAAAGTGTATTTAAAAATGCTTTGTTTATTATAACTTAAAACAATAAATAGTCTGATACATAAGGTTTTACTATTTTTCAGGATTTTTTAAAAAATAACACAATAATTTTTTTTTTTAACATAATACATAAAGATACTCATAATACCAGAAAAATATAATTTTTATATGAAAAAATTTAAACTATTTGAAGAAAAGGGGAAATTATGCAGAGTACATGTGTGCGTCCCAAAAATTTTAGATTTTTATTTTAATGTAAAGATTCCAAACTTTTCATTTATTATAAAAAACGAACAAATTTGAATAGCATATTTAAAGAAAAACGCATTTAAAAAATGCAATTGCATTAAAATGCATTTTTAAAAAATATTTTTTATTTATAAAATATTCATATTTAAGCTAACATAATTACAATTCAAACACCGAATTTTTTGAATTTAGCGAATCTGAAAACGGAAATATTTATAGACACCCATAGACCTTATACGTATAAAATTTTATAAAAATCGGAGGACACTTGGTATATTTTTGGGCGTTCTTTCATGGAATGGACGATATGCATTTATTCTATATGCTGAGGTCTTGATCAAAGAATGTAGGTCTTGTCTTGTGAAATGTAGTATTTTTACAACCTTTAAAAACAGCTAAACGGTACAACCATTAAGAGGTGTTTAATACTCCAAAGAGGAAAAACGGGCGCAGTAGACATTTACAACATTATGTTGAACAAATAAAGCATTTATGTTGGGAACGTGAGGTGCTATTGGCTACATTGCGTGTAGGGCATTGGAAACCTGGACTCCACTTTAGTAAATGCTGTGCCACTAATAGAACGTAAACTGTTTATTGTAGAATGAACTGATAACTTGCAGTTCATCACTTGTGATTTTATGTTTTTACAAATGAAAACTTATAAGATTTGTTTAAAATTTTGTTTTAATGTCATTTAAATTTATTTTATAATGTAAAATTTAATTAAAAAAATCGACAAAATAAAAAATTGTCTTAAACACATATCGTTAAGGACCAGCGTTGCATTTTCTCAACGGCCGATAACTCGGCTCCCACCGATTCGATTTGTTTAAAATTGTGTTTTTGTCTTAATGAAGCCAACACAATTACATTCTGTAAGTTTCATATTTCTAGCCCAACGGCATCATGGTCTGGGCCTTAATGGGTTAATACAATAAAAAAAATTAATTGAAAACCAAAAAAATGTTTATATTTAGTAAAAATAGAAATTTGAAGACTTGTATAAAAAAAAGTAATTAGAATAATTTTATTTTTTAAAAAATTTAATTTTTTTCCGCAAAAGTATACAGCAAATAAAGCATAACACCGGTCGGCAAATAAATATTTTCGTTTTCCTTAAAAAAAAAAAAATTTACTGGACATGATAAACATGAATCTGATTTCAGTTTTTTCCATTATGTGGAAATTTTGTTCATGGGCGGGTCTAATATATCGCCCTAAATAACTCGATTACACGAGTATATTTCACTATAACTCGAGAACGGTGTTCACGATTCATATAAATGATATACCAAAATATGTAGAATAAAATTGGCTTTAAGTCGTATCAAATTATCAAATTTTTATCCGCTCAATAATTTTGGAGTTATTTTGAAATAAGTGTCCGAAAAAAATATTTCATGCAAGATTGGTGCATCAATTTTGATGATACATGACTTATTTTTTTTTTTTTATCAGCATTACCAGCTTTAAGATAAAGATGATAAACTGAAACATTTTTGATATTTTCATTTGTTTTCGGACACTAATGTCAAAATAAATAAAAATAAAATATACTTTGGTAATGACCTTATTATTTGGGAAATATTAAACACGCTCGACCAGTGTAATTTGTCTCAATATACATGAGCAATTTATGGACAAACTTTAAAAAATTTTAAATAACTTTTTGATTTTTAAGCGTTTTATAAAATTGATATCTCGTTTTGTTCTAATAATACACCCAGAGAAAAATAGAAAAACATTCGTGTTTAAAACTATACTATTTAGTGTCAATAGTGAAATCAAAGCTTGAAAATTAAATCACATTAATTACAAATTTGGTAAAAGATATAAAAAATAAGAAATTAAATTTCTTTTTATACCCTTCACATAAAATGAAGTTTATATATAAGTTTGTTTTTTATACGATCTATGAATATATATCCAAGACCTCAAATTGAAAAATGTTCGTGATCAATATGATTAAAAATAAGTTTTGAGAATGTATGTCTGCCGGACTGTCCGTCTGGATGTTTGTTTGTATGTTGAAATGGATTTTTTTAAGCCCACAGTCTAGTAAATACATTTCTTTTTCAACATGTATGTCGTATATAGTGTGGAGATGGTTGGTGTTGGAATTCAGCGAAATTCGTTCAGAAATAGCAAAGTTATAAACGATTTTCTGGAGCAGCTTCGAAATTTTTTCAATAATTCTTTTCCCAAATTTAATACAATAATATATAAATGTTTTTCTATTAGAATTGTTTTTTATTGCTCCGAAAACTTTTTTATAATATTCGCCAGATCCCTTACATAATGTTGAATAATATTGCTGCAAGAATCATATAAATATATGAATCCGTTAAAAAGTTATATTAATCTGAAGTTGGAACTTTAAAAAAATTTTACATTTCTGGGTTTATTTCCAAAAAGGTGGCAATATTTTTCACTGATAAAATTTGTTTTTTGTTCTGGGTTTTATCATTTTTTTAATGTTTTCAAAATAAATCTTAATGTAAAGGCGTGTATAGTTTTTTTCCCCCATTCTAACGTTTTATTTATATTTTTGCTTAAAACTTAATAGAAACTTGGCATCCTATAGCCAAATTATGCTATTTTTCATACATTTGTACGCAATTTGGCATACGCATACCCTATGGAGCCATTTAAATGTCTCCATTTTTATTTTTTTAATTTTGATAAATTCGCGAATTTATTCGCTTTTTTATTTTTCGAAAAGTCAAAAAAATCGCAAAAGTGTCTAACTTTAAACAATAATATCTCTAGAAGTTGTTAAATGATTTTAATGATTTAAATTGCATATTTAAGAAGAATATTTTAAATAATATTATCATTTAAAAATTCATTCATAATGCAAATGTGATTTTAGTATGCGTTTTTGAAAAATTTCTACCCTTTCAATTTTTTTCTTCTTCATATTATGTAAAAATTGCAATATAAATTGTTCTGGGACAAAATGGTTCACTATTTAAAAAAAAAAATAAATAAATATTTCTTCAAATTTTCTTTTTTTTTGTATTTAAAATCAAAAGGGTAGAAATTTCTTAAAAATGCATCCGAAAATTGCATTCTTTTCGTGAGTGCATCATTAGCAAAAAAAATATTTTTTATACATACAATATAATTTACAATATTTATCGTAATAAACTTTATATTAGTTTTTAAATCAATAAAATCCGACGTATACTTAAGGTGTTATAAACATTTAAAGCTACATATTACTAAAAGAGTATAATCAAAAAAAGTTAAAAATCAAAATTTTTTGAAAAATTTTAATTTAAGTATGAATGAAAAATTAAAAAAAAAATATATATATATATTAAAAATAGTAGATTTTATTGTCCCAGAACAGTTATTTTTGCATTTTATAGAAAAGATATTGCTTTTTAACATATTACAAAAGAAATAAAATCGAAAGGGTAGAAATTTTTCAAAAATGCATCCTAAAATTGCATTTGCATTATGAATGCATTTTTAAATTGCAATATCATTTCTAAATTACTACATTAAAAGAGGACATAATCAACTTCTACATGCAGTTTAAATCAATAAAATCCATTAACAACTTTTAGAGTTATTGATGCTTAAAATTACACACTTTTCCGATTTTTTTGACTTTTCGGAAAATCAAAATCGTGATTAAATTCGCTAATTTTTTAAAATTCAAAAAAATAAAAATGGAGATATTTAAATGGCTCCATAGATTATAGGCGTATCAAATATGAACAAAATCGGATGACCCTCCGTAAAAAATTGGCATTTTTTATAAATCTCTCATGGAATGGACGATATATGAAATTTCTTTGCTGTCATATCATAAATTAATTTTTGGCGATTTTTCAAAAAAATTACATATCCGAGATGGCCAACATTGGAGGGCCACTCACTTCTCCCCTGACCCGCTAGGAAGTCCTCCAAATCAATTCAAAAACACCTCAGCTCTGACCATGTGGAATTTTATTGATATACCTCCAACGCACAGTGGGGTCAAACGCAAATTTTTTGGTAATAAATCTGTATCTCCTAAACTACTGGTTGGATTAAATTGAAATGTATGGAAGAGTTGCAGAGGAGGACCTTAGCTTTGAGAAAAACTTGTAGTCACCCTGTGATAACACAAGAAAATCTACAGGGTGTCAAAATTGACTACCTCGAGTATCTAAAAGTTTAAAAAAATCTTAACTTATAAAAATAAAGTCCGATTTTAATGATTTCTATATTTCTGTAAAGTGCTTGGCAAGATAAAGAAAAAATAAGCTTCCTCACCTAAGTTATCTCTTACAGTTAAAAAGATATTTACACTTGAATTTTGAATTTTTGATTTTTTGCCTTGACTTTCTTTGGTATTTCGGGAATAAGTCCTGGGATATATAAGGAAAAAATTTTTTAAAAATATCTTGTAATTTGCTATATATTTCAAAATAACATGCTGAAAGAATTTTTGGATTATCTCAATGCGTCTAGACGTGAAAAATATTCAAAGTCAGCACTCTGAAATTGGTATGAAAAATGGCTATTTTTTACAAAAATATAGTACAATTCTTTCACTTTTTTCTCAAAATTCCTTTAAAGAAAAATTTTTTTTCTTTATATATTTCAAAAGACAAGGCTTCATAAATGGTTAATGTAGAAATTTTGAACTGATTTAGGCTTGCACCCTACATCAGGCATTGTTCGAAAATGGTGAATTTTGGAAAAAGTTAAATTTTTGTCGATTAATAAAATAAATGTCACGCGAGCTTTTTTAAATTTATTGACGATAGTTCATCACTTTCATCACAAAAATGGATTTAGAATGATTTGACACTAAACTGCTTCCCGCCCGGCCAAAAACGAATGCAGGAGAGCAGATTTCATGAAAAAAATAAATTTTTAAACGACTTTTTTTAATTGCATAAAAAAGCATATTAGAATGATATTTTCGATATTATTTCTTATGTAGTGTATAAAATATATATTGATCTTTCAGTCCTGCAAAAATCATTGAAAAAACTTTACAAATAAATTTTTGGCAATTTTTCAAAATTAAAAAATATAAAAAAGATATAAAAACCAAAAAAATAATGTTTTGTAAAACAAAACTCCGCCTATTTTCTAAAAACTAATAAAATATTACAAGAAAATAAAAATAGACTTATTTACCAATTCATTGATGTATAATATGTATATATAGATCGTTTTAAAAGCAATATATCATAGTCTCAAAGCTGACGACTTTCAACAGATTCACTGTTTTCCAAAATTTCCATATGTACGTATACGTAACACACAACTGTATTGGCGCGTTTTGGTTGTTGAACGAGATAATATTTGTAATAATCGCTTATATTTATTAAATATTGTTTATTTTTGAAAAATTGCCAAACATTTATTTGTAAAGCTTTTGAAATGATTTTGCAGGAATAAAAGATCTATATATATTTTAGACATTGCACAAGGAATAATGGCAAAAATATTATGCTAATATGCTTTTTTATGCAATTAAAAAAAGTCATTTAAAAAATTCACTTTTTTCATAAAATCTTCGCTCCTGCATTTGTTTTTGACCGGGCGGAAAGCAGTTTAGTATCAAATTGTTCTAAATCTATATTTTGATAAAATATCGGCTATAAATTTAAAAAAAGATCGCGTGACATTTTTTTTATTAACCCATAAAAATGAAATTTTTTCCAAAATTCACCATTTTCGACTTCATTTTTATAAGTTACGATTTTTTTAAACTTTTAGATACTCAAGGTAGTCAATTTTGACACCCTGTAGATTTTCTTGTGTTATCACAGGGTGACTACAAGTTTTTCTCAAAGCTAAGGTCCTCCTCTGTAACTCTTCCATACATTTCAATTTAATCCAACCAGTAGTTTAGGAGATACAGATTTATTACCAAAAAATTTGCGTTTGACCCCACTGTGCAACGGTTCAATAGTTACTGAATTATTTCCAAAAAAAAAGCGTTCTGGAGCCACTGTGTATCATCTAAAAAGTAATAGAACTGCGGCACATTTCTTCCCGAACGATGACTCTTCTTTGATACTATTTTACTATTTAGTCAAAATTTTTATAAAAATATTGAGAGTATTTAGTTATAATTTCGACAGAAAATGTGTACATTTTCTTCTCAAAATGTCTCTAATTCGACATTCAAATTAAGCACTTAATAGTGCCATTAAAAAAGTATTAAAACAGCGACACACTTCTTCCCGAACGGTGAAATTTCTTGGATAAGAAAATGATATCATATTCGCCTACTATTAACAACAACTTTTTAGTTAAAATTTGTATAGAAAATGTTGGCAGGGTATGTAAATAAAAAAACTTTCTATTACACTCCTTAAGATATGCTTTAAAATATATATCAATAAATAAATACTCCCACAAATCAGCAGAACCTTCGGCTAATTCATTCATTCCAAAAAAGAAAAAAACTTAAATTTATTTTAAATTCCATTTTTTATTAACATTGATATTCTTTATTTTTGAAAGTATTTCTTACATACATAATACATTCTTGTATCTAATATTAAGATGCCATTTGCTTTGTTTTCTGGTTTGGTAATCATGGGGGGATATTAGAAAAAAATATTTATTTATTTATTTATTTATTTTTGTTTTTTATTTATTATTTAATTTATATAGATTTTATTTATCAATACTATTTAATTGTTTTTTTATTTATTGTATTTCAATATTAAATATTTATTTTAAATTTTTTTTGTAAAATACTAATATATTTTTCTTTGTATTTATTTAATTTTATTTTAATAATTTATATGTTTTGTTTTTTTGTTGTTGTTCAAAAGTCTTTTATTGTATTCCTTAATATGGTTTTTTACGATAATATTTTATTTTTATAAATTTTATTCCGTTTAATTCAATTTGAAATTAAGTTTCGTATTGTTTTTAATAGTCGGTTTTTATTTATTTTTTAGGTTTTTATGTGGAAAATATTATCAGTTAACTTTTTGTTGATTTGCTTGCTTAAATATTGAATGTGTTTTATTTATTTGTATATATATTTTTTTTTTTTTTAATTTTAAAACTACTTTTAATATGAAAAAAATATAACATGTATAAATTTGTTTTATTTATAATGAAAGTGGGAATAAAACATATAATAAAGATATAAGATTAATTATTTTTAAAAACAAAATGTTACAAATTCTTATGAAATGCTGAATACTCGTATTTAAAAATTCTTTTGTCCAACATTTAACATTTTGTTTTACTAAATTAATGCCATAGTTTTCATTGGTTTATTTCTTATTTTTTATAATAATAATAAAATTTAAACATTTATATCAGTCAAATAGTTGTTCAACATCTATAATATTATTTATGTATGCAATTTTTGTTATAAATAGCGTTTGAATAATAATTAATATACATATGAATCTATAAAAAAAATTCTTAGCTGAATTAAGGTTTATATAAAATATGATGGTCATTTAACATATACTAATATAATATGTATATATGTAATAAAGATATTAAGTTTTATAATATTAGTTATTTATTGTTTTTTCATGATATTCATCAGCTTAACATCAGCTGAGTTATGCATGTGAAAACCTTAATGTTGCATTAAAATTGTAAGTTTAATGAAAAGCCTAAAAATGCTACATATTTATAAATGAATTCAGCTTAAGATTGCATTTAAATTGCTTTTTTATTTTTTTAGAATATCATATGACTAATAAAAATAATATGGCAACTCAAATAGTATTTGTAATTATATAAGCAATGTTCTCCTGAAATTATATTCCATTATATGAATAATCCTTTATTGAAAAGTTTTAATATAAACCAATAATATAGAGTTTCAAAAACAAAACATTCATTTGTAGTATTTTTTAAAAAATTGAACTAACAAATAAACGGCACTTTTAAATCACTTAACTAGTTAATGTTTTAGATAGCTTCACACTGTAATTATTAGTTAAAAAATAATTTAATAATGTTTCTAAATAAAATATAGATATTTTTAACAAAATAATATTTAGCTGCATTGTAAACATTTCTTAACATTACCATCAATACAAACAACATTTTAAAATATATTTTTAAGTACAAAAGATAATTTAAAAAAAAATATTTAATAATAAAATTTAATGTTGTTTAGTGATTTTTTTCATTTCCAGAAAATGCATCTTCATTAGGATTACAAAAAAAAAAAAACTAAAAACTAAAACCTGTCTGTTGAAATCAGTTTTTAGAAAGCCCCAGGTATCGAATATATATGTTTTATACATCAAATTATAGGGAATATTCCTTAAAAGAACGCTAATAAAAATTAGCAAAATCGGTTGATAAATAACCGAGATATCGCCGAAGATACCGAAGTTGTCGGCTTTTCTAGACTCTTACAAAAGCTAGCGACTTCGTTTTTTGCACGAAAAATTCAGAATCTTTTATCAAAATTTTTTGCTGAATAAATGAAAATACCGGTCCATTAGTTTCCGAGATATCGTTTGTTCTTAAACATATTGGTCATAAATATTTTTCTAAAATTTCGGTTTTTTTAATCAAAGAAACCGTTTTATAAACAACCAAGTTATTGGCAAGTCCTTTTTTTAATTTATTTAATGGCAGCTTTGCATATAAGCTACATCAAATTTGTTTTTTAAACTTTTTAAAGCCTCTGTATATGCTAGAAACTTTTTTTCACAGAAAATTCGATTTTTTTTGCTCAGGGAATAAATTCAATCAGTGCATTGGAATCTGAGATATCGGCCAAAATGTTTTTTCGGACTTTATAAGGATTCTATATAAGCTTCGGAATTTATTTTTTTGAACTAACCAAATCGGTTTATAAACAATAGAGTTATAGGCAAAAAACTGAAAAAAATTATAAAAAAAATGTTCTTGTTTTTTTTTATAAGCAAACATTTTACTTAGCAACAGAGTATTAGAGTGATTAACAGTGTTATTATCGTATTTGTTGTCGGCTATTGTTATTTTATATATATATATATATGCAGTCAGTTTGTTTGTATATATACAATAAGATATAAATATGTATATTGTTGTTGTTTTTGCTAAGGAAGCAATGATTGTTATGACAGTTAAAATTTGAGAAAATTTAGATTAGTATAAGTGTGAAATTATGAAAGCATACTTTAGGGCGCATATTTTATTATCAGTAAAGTGGTGAAGGGTACACAAGATACACAGCCGAATATAGACCCCGCTCTCGTTTTTATTTATAATTTATATTAAATAATAGATTGATACAATAAGTCGGGGTTCACACACAACAATTTTTCTTTCCGCAATTCTGAGTTCGTAGGCGAGAGAGGTGAATGTAAATATTTAGTATTCCCTTCTGGAATGATAAGGTCTGCGTGAAATAAGTAAGCTTTAAGTCTCTTACAATATGTAGACAACATAACTGGTCTTGTTTTCGTTTATCTCGTTGCTTGCAATGAAAAGGAAATTAGGAAATTTTTTCGTGATTTCCGGAGATTATTTGTGCAAAAGTTGAGAATTTAAATGTGAGTCAAAGACGACCTCTAATTTACTCAAGGAATTTGCAATCAATCGACAAACACGGCAGACTGTACGCCTTCATAAAGATAATCAGTTCTATGCCCTAAAAGAGCACGGGGAGTTGATGGGGAGAGATGTTATGGGTCTTATTTACCTAAATTATGCCATGATTTTAATTTCTATTTAAGAAATGTTTTTATTTTAATAAACATTCGCCTATGTGATGGAAATCACACGATTGTTATTTCACATGCGTTTTGAAAATCGCCAAATTTATTTCAGCATATGCTGCAGTTAATGCGTTTTACTTGTTCGATTTCTCTCAATTTGATCAGCTGTTTCTATTAAATCTCTTATGTACGAGAAAACTAATAAGAAAGAGAATAATGGATTAAATTTTAAATTTAATACTTTTACTTAAAATTTGTGGAAAATATTACTAGTTTTTACCTAAATGAAAATAAAACATATTAAATTTTATTTATACGCCATATTTATTGTTTTTTGAAGCCATGTTTAAGAAAAATAGACAACTTCACTTTGGTATAAGCATGCGATTTGAAATCGCCTATTTTCTTGTGAATGTGAACCACATCACACCTATTATGCGATTTGAAATCGTAATCGCCAATTTTATGCGATATGCGATTCTCATCACATAGCCGATTATATCTAATCGTCTAATGCAGACCAATGTCTCCTGAGGAGAGGACCTATGAGGTCTCAAAAATGGACACGCCTAATATGCATTTGCCCTGAGGAAAATTCACCACAGTTGTCGACACATTGGTAATTTAAGGTATACTTTTCGTTAAAAAATTTAATATAAAACAATAATTTGATACCAAAATGGTGCCAATTAATTACCGATTTTCGTTAAGATTTGAACACATTGACACTGACACTCTGGGTAAGTTTAACGTGTGGAAACTTTGGTTGCTAATTCAATTTATATTATATTTATCTCATACAGTATGCACGCTCTTTCCATCAAAATTTCGCAAAACCTTAGTTCAGATTTTTCTTCTAAATATCGGACCAAATGTTTATGAAATGCCTTATTGTTTAAACAACAAAAATAAATATAACTGAATTTGAACATTTCTTTTGGTCCATATTTTTGGGGACTGATAGCGTTTTCACGTTTAGCCAATATAATTAGTGACCATATCAAAATATAGTCGAGTCAATATAATCATTTAGAATAACACTACTTCAATATTAAAGAAAATATTGTAATTAAACTCTAATAATCCTATTAGATTTTCTCCATAATATTTTTATGAGATCGTACTATCCAATATTACCAGGGCAATAAAAAATATGCAAAATTATATTTTTTTCCTGAGCTTCAAATGAACCAAACTGTTATTTATCCATTTTAGAGAATTTTAAAAATGTTTGCAATGATTTGTTACAGAATATTTTTGCATATTTCAGATTCAGAATAATTTAGCAATCTAAATAAAATATTTTTTACTTAAGTACATAGTTTTTCATAAATTCCACCTAAGAGAAAATTTTAGATAACACAATGTAATGAAATGTGTAAAAAAAATTGCCTCAACAATTCCAAGGTAAAAATGAAAGTGTACCCAGTAGACTAACAAAATCCCCCAAATGCTTTTTTAAAGTTAATTCTAATTTCGGTTTTATGAACTCTTGAAGTTAGAGTCTAAAGTAAGATTTAAATTTAAATGTGTTTAATTCTCGATTTAAAGTAATAAATTTAAAGGTAAAGTATTCAATTAGATGTTTATGTTTATAAATTGAAAAAATCTGTAAAAGACAAGGTCGAAGGTCACACAAATATTTAAGTAATAAAACTTAAAATGCAAAAAACTTGCAAAATGAATTTAAAAATGAAATAAAAACACTGATGATTTTTTTTTTTCTTTTTTTGTTTAATATTTTTTAAACAATTTTCTTTTATATGTTATATAAGTATGTATTTGTTATACGATTTTCACAAAATTCTAAATATATTTTTAATATGTATAGTAAGATAATATTTAAGTAATAACAATATAAACGTGTTATGTAATAATAATTCATAATAAAATGTAGTATTAATTAATTTAAAAAGTAACACAGTTTTAATTAATATATTTAATACAACATAGAAAATAAAAACTGTGTTACTTTTAAATTTTGTGAATAATATTTATTATAATGCTGTTAATAATAATGATGATCTTGATGGGGAGGAATAGAAAATATGTATAAATTTTTATTAGTTTTCTGTTTTATAAAGTTATAAATATTTAATGAAATGGTATGGTATATTTTTTTCTAATATTATTGTTGTGTTGTCAATTGTTAAACATAAATTAATTTCCTTTTGTTTTTTTATTTGTTAAAGTTTTATTTAACTTTTATTGTGGGTTTTTATTTTATTATAAATAATATTTCCTGTTCTCCTATTTTAATTTTATTTTCTTTACATTTTTTTAAATATATTTTTGTTATAATAAATATGTATATATTAATGTATATATAAATATTTATATAAGTTTTTTGTTATATTTTATAAATGTATATAAAACTAATAAGGAATCAACAACATTTCATTTTTTTAATTATTTATAATAATGTTTTTTTTTTTTTTATTTATAAAAAATAATATAAAAAATAAAAATAAATGATTATTTTATTGTTTTAATTGCTTTAAAACATTCAATGTATTAATAACAATAAAGACAATAAAATTTATTTATCAAAATTGTTAAAAAAAAATACAAAAAATAAAACAGAACAAAAAAGAAAAAAAAACTATAAACTATCACAGTTCAATATATAATTAAATTACACATTGATAATAGAGACGACTTTGTTTAACAAATAAAATGAGAAAAAAAATATATTAAATAAAATTTTATTAATTAATACACAAAAGGAATAGGAAGATAATTTACATATGATTTAAAAGGCCATTGTATTTAATAAAAAATAAATATTGAAATAATTATTTAAATAAATAAAAATAAATTCCAAGAATAATTTTTGGAAACATTTCTTGCATTTTAAAAATTTTCAGCATTTAAATTTTACTTATAGTTTTTTTTTTTTAACATTGAGAACACTATAAGACCCTATATTTAGAGAAAAGTTTTTTAACGTTCAAAATTCTTATGAATTTCAAAATTGTTTTCTCAAAAAAATGTTTTTTGCAAAATTATTTTTAAAGTAATATTTTAATTTTTAAATTTTCGACAAGAATTACTTTTAATTTAAAAAAATTAAAATGAATTTGTTATATTTTTAAACATTTCATTGGTATTCACAAACAACTTTTGAATTTAAAATGCCTTTTAATTAATTTTTTCATAAACATTTGCTGCCTTATTCATAACAAAATTTTAAAATTTATTAAAGATTTTTAGAAAAATTTTCAATACAAATTTTATTAATAAAGTGCTTATAAGTTTTTAAATGTTACTATGAATAAGGCAATTAATCTTTAAGAACAAATTTAAAATTTGTTTTTGAATAAGAAGGTTTGAACTTATTACAATTTTAAGGTTTTATAAAAATTAAAAATCTTGATTTTTTACTTATAAAAAAACTATTTTATTTTTCTTATAAATTGATTATAAGTTTCTTTTTGCTTTATTAATTATGCTGCTTTTATTACTGCTTTTCTTACTTTTCGTCAAATAAGTTTTATACAAAAAAAAAAAATATTTCTTTTTAATAATATTGGTTGATATATTTTTCTGAATTATTTATTAATTAAAACTATTTATGGCATGTCTAGACTATTTAACAACTGAAAATTAAAATGAAATAATGAAAAACTATTATATAATTAAATGGAAAGTAATAAATAATAACAATATATGTAAATATGGATGTATGTAAGGTGTTTGTGTAAATATGTTAATATAAAATGAGGCTAGAAAACATTTATATTTCTTACAATACTTAATATAAACAAAAGTGAATTTAACAAACATTTCAAAAAAATATATATTTTTTTAACAAAAATTTTGTTTAAAGATATTTTTTGTTATAAAATAAAAAATTAAGAAAAAGGTTTAGAACCCAACTTTAATACAAAGAGAAAAATAAACTGTTATAATAATAATGTTGCTTATTTTTCTCTTTCTACCATAAAAAAAGTGTTATAATTCTGTTACACCAAAGCTTATGCAAAAGCTATTGTATAACATTTTTTTTTCCTTTAGCTTTGCTTTTAAGTAGTTTTCTCTACAAGCTGTTATATTAAGCTTTTCACTTTTCTATACAAGTGTGTGCTAACTATACTACTCTATATTACATACATACATACATAATTATAACACATTTATATTTTTATATATATGTATGTATGCATTTGATTAATTTCCCCTTTAACCCTTCAACGTGATATTTGCTTTTTAATCAAAGCCTGCAAAAGACGCGTCTTTGCCTTTTTCTCCTTATATTGAGCATAAGTCTCCTCTATAGTCTTACGATCACTTTTTAACATTTTACGACCATTTTGCTCCTCAAACACAGTCTCATATTCACGTATTATACGCTTTAATAATTTCTTCTCTTCACGTGTCTTATCCAAATTATCCCATAACTGTTCTATGGATAGGAAACTAACATTTTCCTGCTGCGAGGATTGTGTGTTAACTGTTGTAGTAGTGGTCGTGGACTCATCTGAACTGGCCGTGGTAGTGGGCGGTTGTTGCTGTGAGTCTGTTGTGGGTGAGTTAGTGGTGTCAGTACTGTTGTTAGATGAATATTGTAAGGGTGTTGCTTCGAATACCATAGCTTCATGTTCTAAAATTGTGGGCAATTCAGGTGCTCCGCCTAGGCAAGAACCGGTTAGGGTAACACTACGTGATACCAAACGTTTGAGTTGACGATAACGATCATATAGGGGACGTGCTGCATCACGTTCATCTTTTGTTGAAGGTCTTCCGTAGAGGGATTCGAAGTAGAGAAGACCATGTTGTACAGCAGTCTTTTCTTGGACCAATTGATCGGCACTAAGTTCATCTAAGTTATCAGAACGATTTGTATCTTCACGTTTTTCGGCAAGACTCTGTAAAGGAAAAGAGAAAACAGAAGGTAAATTAATAAATTTTGTTAAATTTAAAGAAAATTTCATTATAGTTTTGAAAATAATTTAATTGTAAATATTTCTGATTTTTTCTGACAAGAGTCTTTTTTAGAGGCTTACTAAATTAAAGCTAATAAAATATATAAAATTTTGCCAAATTTCCCTAGAATTTTTAATAGCGGTCGACGGCAAAACTTATCCAAATAAAAATTTATTTTTTAACTACCCAGCGAAAAAACGATCAAGTGCTTCCAAAAAAGAACATTTTCACCACTTCAAAAGTACTTTGTAACTTTGTCATTTTAAACGAAAGTCTTTAAAGTTATATTCAGAGCCTCAAATTGAAAAATATTCATGATTGTTATGATTAAAAATAACTTTTGAGAATATATATCTGGATATCTGCCCGTTTGTATGTTGAAATAGATTTTTTGAGCTCCATAGTTCAATAAACAAAATTCTTTTTCAACACATATGTAGCATATAGTCTCGAAAATCTTGGTATTGAAATTCAGCGAATTCTGTTTAAGAAGGGTAAAGTTATAAACGATTTTCTAGAACATACTCCATAATATTAATGCCCAAAATGAATAATATTTTCTATTTTACATACAATAATATATAAATGTTTTTTCTATTGGAAAGTTATGAGATTAAATAGTCTAGAGGAAGTGTTCTAGACTACAAACCGATAAGCCTGAGTTGGCATCCCCTGGACTGCTTGTAAATTTCTGTTTTATAATTTATATTCAAACAAAAAATAAAATTTTGAAATGTCATATTAAAGAATTGTCAAATATATTTTTAATTAATTATGTTTCTTTGAAATTTAAAAAATTTTTAATATTTTATTCGCCAGGATTCGAACCTATACAAACATTTCAAAACTCCTAGATTCGAATTCTTACCCCCTATACCAAAAAATTGTTTAACTTTAATTTGTGAAAAATTACTTAAACGACTTTAAGCTGCTGTTAAATTTGTTCGACACAGACATCTAGTCTTACAATTAGATTAGAAATGTAAAAGCTCTTTCTCTCATACGAATTCATAATTGCTATAAGAAAAATTGCTGTATGTGAACCCCGACTAACTGATCTGAAAATAAGCGTCAAAGTAATAAGTACCTGTCATTTGATGGTAAAATAAATTAAATTAATAATAACTAAATTAATTTTAGGTCAACAATCAACATTAGCAGCGCATTTTATCATAATTTCATAAAATGTATCCTACAATATTTTAAATTTTGAAAATTTTCATTGAAATATTTTGAAATAAATCTAAAAAATTAACCACCACAGTCACGTGCTCAAAATTATAGACATAAAAAAATCTTAGAGTTAAAAACTAAACATAAAGAAATTTAATAAACAATAATTTTATTAGCTAACAATGTATAAGTAAATAAATATTTATACATATACAATAGATACATATTTTAATAGACATAAAGATGTTTGTGTAAAGGAAGATACTACAAAAAGTTAAAACTAAAACGAATTAAAAATACCCTGAAAGTATTTAAATAAACAAAAATTAAATTTTTTAACTTTTAAATAATATTTAATATTAAAAATAAAAAAAAAAAATATAAAATCTTTCATAAGTAATATTATAACTAAATGTATTGGAATGCTTTAAAATACAAATCAATCAAGTGCTCATCCACCCAAATAGCCGGCATAATGAGTAAGTGCAGACGTGATTTTTTCATTTAAAATAAAAAATTTCAAAATATTTATACAAACTACGTCAGAGACTCTATAATCATAAAAATTATTTTAAACAACAGCGAACAGCATACAAAAATTTATGACAAATTTTTTGTATTCATATTTCAAAATCACTGTTTTTTTATGTAGTATAGTACATATATACTATAGATTGAAAACTTGCCAAATTATTTTCAATTAACAAATGGGCAAAACAAAATATTTTTATATAATATATAAATATTTACATTTTTATTATTTTATATAATATAAAATATATTTATTCATATTTTGTTGTATTTTTATTTTTAGATTTAAATATAGTACACACCTTTAACTTATTGAAACAAAATAATATTAAAAAAATATAAAATGTTTTTTTATTATACCTGTATGAATTGAATTACAATTTAAAAAAATAAAACAGATTATGGATCTGAGATATTTTTAATTGTTTTTATACCATAAAACAATTTAATTAAAAATTTATATTTTTATTTTAAAAACAGTAGAAAGACCTTCACATTTATTTATTTATATTTGTTTTATTTATTTGATAAAAAAAAAATTTATTTTCAGGATGATTAATTATATTGTTTACACTGTTTTCATATCATTTTGTAAACTATAATAGAAATAGATTTTGTAATAGTTTAATAATTGACAAAATGGATTTTCTTAATAATGAAACCACAAGCAGTGAATAAAATTTCTAAAAACAAAATTCACAATTAAAAACAATGAAAAAAATCCAAATGATGACAGCTTAAAAAGCTTTTGACATAAATAAATAAATAAATAAATAAATAAATAAATAAATAAATAAATAAATAAATAAATAAATAAATAAATAAATAAATAAATAAATAAATAAATAAATAAATAAATAAATAAATAAATAAATAAATAAATAAATAAATAAATAAATAAATAAATAAATAAATAAATAAATAAATAAATAAATAAGTAAATAAATAAATAAATAAATAAATAAATAAATGATAAAAGTTTACAATAATTAATAAAGAAAAACTTATAAAAATTTCACGTTTATGAAATCATTTCATTCTTTAAATTTTGGAAAAATTTCTGCTAATTTAATATTGATATTTTTTGTCGGATAGCTTCCCCCTTGTCTGAAGTATATGCTTTTATTTTAATATTTTTTGGCAATTATTGTATTGTTTTTATTTCATTTTTATTGCAATTTTTTTGTTTCGATCTTAAAAAATCTTTTTGTTTTTCAAAAGAATTTATACAAATGTTTTTCTTTTTACAAGAAGAAAAATATTTTCACAACAATGCCTGCATTTTAAAAATTTTTTTATTATTAATTTTATTTCTTTCTTTTTTTCTCTACTTAAAAGTGCAAGAATAATTAAATAATTGTTTATACGTTCAGAGGTAAATAACAAATTACACATACATATTTATAAATTCATTTCCGGTTGTGGCAAAATGCAAACAATTTTAATTGAATTATAGAAATTGTTAAATATTTTTATTCCAAAAATATAATGTAAAAAGGAATATTCCGTGGGGGTTTTCCCTAGCTCCTATATTGGATTTATGGGAAAGTTAGAGGACCTAAGCTTTGAGAAAAATCATCTTGTAGTCACCCTGTAATAATATGAGATAAGCTACAGGGTTCTCGAGTATGTAAAGGTTTTAAAAAAATCGTCACTTCTACAAATTCGATTTTAAAGATTTAAAAACCTTTTTATAGATTTAAAAACATTTATATTTTATTTACTTTAATTTAAATTTAATTTAAAAATATAATTGTTATATTTTAAAAATAACAAAGAAACGAATGGACAGACAGTCTGACGTCGTTATTCCTACCTATAATAAAATAAAATATCGAAAGTTATACAAACAAATTATATATACAAAAAAAGCCGGCAAAAATAAATTTATTCAGCGAAAACGTTTATTTGAATTTTGAAATAAATATTTTACTAATTCTATGAAATAGTTTTGTATTTTTATTATTGGAAGTAAGTAACAATAATTTATGTGGTGCTTTGTTAAATATATTAAGAATTTAGCAAAAAATTTTATTTTGATATCAAGCTTTTAATTTTATATATAGTACATACATAAGTATTATTTTAAAATATCATTTAAACAAAAGAAAATTAGCTAAATAATTTTAAGAAAATAAGCGAAAGTTTTCTTAAAATACAGTCGAAGCTTTAAACTAGTCTAGACTAAAGACTATAGTCTAGAATATAAAATATAGTCCAAAATACAAAATATAGTTCATTCAAAACTATAAACTGTAGTCCAACCTATAAACTATAGTACAGAATACAAAATATAGTTCAAACTATAAACAATAGTCAAAACTATAAACTGTAGTCCAACCTATAAACTATAGTACAGACTATAAACTATAGTTTATAAACTATAGTCCAGACTACAAACTATAGTCCAGACTATAAACTATAGTCTAGACTTCAAACTATAGTACAGACTATAAACTATAGTCTAGACTATAAACTATGGTCCAGACTACAAACTATAGTCCAGACTACAAACTATAGTCCAGACTATAAAGTATAGTCCAGACTACAAACTATAGTCCAGACTATAAAATATAGTCCCGACTATAAACTTTAGTATAGACTATAAACTATAGTCCAGACTATAAACTATAGTCCAGACTATAAACTATAGTCCAGACTATAAACTATAGTCCAGACTATAAATTATAGTCCAGACTATAAATTATAGTCCAAACAATAAACTATAGTCCAGGCTGCAAACTAAAGTCAAGACTATAAACTATAGTTCAAACTATAAACTATAGTCCAGACAATAAACTATAATCCAAACTATAAACTATAGTCCAGACAATAAACTATAGTCCAAACAATAAACTATAGTCCAGACTATAAACTATAGTCCAGACTATAAACTATAGTCAAGACTATAAACTATAGTCAAGACTATAAGCTATAGTTCAAACCGTAAACTATAGTCCAGACTACAAGCTATATTCCAGACTATAAACTATAGCCCAGACTATAAACTGTAGTCCAGACTATAAAATATAGTTCAGACCGTAAACTATAGTCCAGACTGTAAACCACAGTCCAGGCTACAAACTAAAGTCCAGACTATAAACTATAGTCCAGACTATAAACTATAGTCCAGACTACAAACTATAGTCTACACTGTAAATTATAGTCCAGATTATCATTTTAAAATTGAAATAGGTTAAAAAAAAAGCAAAAATAAAATAAAAAAACCTCTAAAATAATTTTAAACCCCTTTAATGACTCTTATATAAGTAAATTGAAATTTAGCATTTGTTATAAACAAATGCTACCGAGATAATTGAGTTTTTCAAGGGTAATTATATTGACAATAAATCTGTTTCATTTTTGTTTGTTAGTTTATTACAAAAATAAGTAAATAAATGAAGTCAACAATTTGAAAATATAAAAGAAAATGTATTGTACTTAAAAATGCATTAATACCCCCTCTTTGTGTTATCTTAATTAGTATTGATAACAATAAAAATCAAGCTACATGGTAATAAATTTTGAAATAAAATATTTATAATTTAAAGATACATTTCGTATCAAAATAATGATAACAGTTAAAATTGGGTAACAAAATAAAAGAATTATACTGTGGAAAACAAATTAATAATGTCAGAAATATAACTTTTTACACTATGTTCGATTTTTTTCACGTAAATTTATAACCCAATGGACTACTTTACCCTCCCTAAGTAAACTAGACAGTAGTTAGTTGAAGAAAAGCAGTGATAAAACATAATGTTTAAGGAGTGTGTTTCAGAACTGCAGGGTATTATTTTAGAAAGGTGAACAAAAACAAGCCTCTTTATAAATTCTCACAAAGCCAAAACAAAAACAATATATAAAACACATCTATTCCTATATATAGATATGAATATATGTGTATATTTATTTACATGTACTATATTCTCATATAAAACTACGCATAATAAACACATGCCAAAAAGAAAAAAAATATATAAAAATCAGAAAAACAACTACAAATTGTTTATTATGTCTATGCTTCTTCTCCTACCATAAATAGTTCGCTAGTATTTTCCTAGTATTATTTATCACACATTTGTATGAATAACAATTAAAATTATTTTGTAAACAAAATCATATACACACATATACATACAGACATACTAGCACCTTTTGCAATAATCAATCATTAAATCACACAAAATTTTAAATGAATTTTTAACAAACATTATTTAATTAAAATAATAATAATAATAATAAGAGAAATGAAGTATCAACAAAAGAGAGTAAAATATTCTACTAGACTAAAAGAGTAATTATGCCAATGTTTAAAGAGTAAAATAATCTAAACAAAAATATTCTCTTGTTTTTTTTTTCTTTTCAGTACAAATTCAAATGAATAAAATAAAGAGAAAAACTTACTTGTTCTATTTCCAAAAGAGTTCCTTTCATTTTCAATAACTTTTCCTCAGCATCCATGCCACCGCTGACCTTTAAACCCAAAGCAGCCATTGGATCTGCTTTTAGCTCATGACGCTCTTTGCGTAATTTACTCAATTCACTTAAAATATTTTTCATATATTTATCATTCAAACGATCCGCCTGCGATGGTTTATAACCACAACGCACTTCATAGGAATCCTCCAATTGTGTTAGTTTCTTCTTTAAAGCAGTTACACGTTTATTAATCTGTTTCATGCGTTCTTCGGGTGATTGGAATGATTTAACATTCGGTATAACCTGTTGCATTAATTCACGTGTTTTCATATTTTCCAAAGAAGTGAAAGTACGATAAGTGGCTTCCATGCTATCATCATCATCAAGATCATTGGCCAAAAGTTGAGCAGCTGTTTGATGTTGTTTGTGATAGGGCTGGGCAAAAGGTTTAACTTTGGATAGTTTAGCAGCCGTATCTATGGAATCGGCTAAATGAGGACGTACGACAGCATAGCGTCTACTAAGAACTGGAGTTTGATCTTCGGGTACTGAACGATCCCATGGCAGTGCTTCTTGGGCTGAGGTGGTTAACGGAAGTTTGTGTAAACTATTTTGACTGCTGTTCTTGCTGCTGTTGGCTGATGTTTTCTGTTGTTGTTGTATGTTGTGTGTGCTGCTTTGTATGTTGACATCATCTGTAGAGCCGTTCGAGGAGGCGGTTGGTGATATAGTTTTGGCCAAAGTTTGGTTAGACGCATTATTGAAATCAATTAAATTATTGTCATTCAAATCGTTGGTATTGTTACGCTCACAAGAATTTGCCAATGATTGTGAAGATGATTTTTTACTTATGAAACCACGTCTTTCATTTTTCAAAGTTGACAAATCATATTTGTAAACATTTTCATCGTTTAACTTGGCAGGCAAGTATCTTATTGCATTCGATGAATTGGTCGATTTTTTTGTTATACCCGAAGCCTTACGTCCGGGTGGTGCACGAGACTTACAGAAACGCTCACTGCTGCGGCGACGTTCATGTTCACATTCACTATCATCACTGTTATCACGATGTTTGCCATTGCCACTGAAACATACCCGTATGGGTGAGTGACGTTGTGATCTAGCGGGACTAGTCTCATAGCGTGATCTCCTAGTCATATCCTTAATGGGTACACCCACAGTCCAAGCCTGACAGCGCTGTGCTTGACGATTAGCCAAACCGCCATCATTTTCATCGGAGACCTTTGAGTTAGATAAATTTTCACTTTCCTTCAATTCCTGTTCGTATACCTCATAGGGTGTACGTTTGAAATCTTCCGATGATACTCTTCTAATGTTATCGGAATTCTTAACAGTCTTTAGGGGATTAACACCCAAATCAGCTGGTGATGAGGACACATTATTATTGTTTTGCAATTTACCATCGCTGCTATCTTGGGGCAAGAGTTCTTCGCTATTCGATCGTTGCAATTTACGATCTTGTGTAGTCGATGAGCTGCTGTCGAGACGTTCTTTGCGTTTACGTGATTTTTGCCATTCCAAAGGATTTATAATCTCGGGTAGATATGTGGAGCTAAAACGTGTTTGTTGTTGTTGCTGTTGTGAATTTTTATTATTTTCCAATTGTTCTGGTAATGATGATGCAAGTTGTTGTTGTTGTTGCTGTTGCTGTTGTTGATTTTGATGCTTTGAAGGAGATTTTGTTTCATGTTTATTTTTGATATGTTGTTTTTTACAATCATCAGGAGTATTAGCACCGGATGAAGACGGCGATGCTGCAGATGATGACGAGGACGAGGAGTTAGACGATGACGAAGATGATGAGGAGGAAGAGGATAATGTATTACAATTATTAATATTACGACAAGATGCTGACGAAGATGAAGAACCAGTAAGACGACTTAGGTCGTCTTCGCTTAGTCCAGTATTAGGATGGCGCATGCCGCACTAAAATTATAAAGAGATAAAATAAAATAAATTAGTAAATTTGAAGAAAAGCATTATAGTTTTGTTTCGCTTTTTATAATAATAATTTTATAAAAACTATAAAATTTTAAGAAAGAATAAACTATTTTCATAGAAATTATATTAATATAACTCATACGCTTCATTAAAGTTGGCAATGTTACACAGGAATTATTTTCACTAATATAAATTACAAAATACTATTTAATAATTTAATAATTTTTTAAAGGAATTTTTCATATTTTTGTCAAGTAACCTATGGCCGAAGTTTGTTTAAAAACTGTTTGCCAAAAATGTTAGAAATTCATACAGACAATTCGAATTTTTATTTTTCTTCATATTTTATTTAGCAGACTAATATAATTGATTTTTAATAGAGATCTAATTTGGATCATAAATACAACATTTTATTCACTAAAGGTTTTAGAAATTTAGCTTGAGAACGTCTAATGTCCTAACAACAATGTTTAGCAATTTTAACTTCAAATAACGTTGTCTGCCTTTGCTTTTTATTTTGAAAACATTGAAACCTTCATTTTGCTTGCATTTAAAAGAAACCACCCTAAGTCATGTAATAATTTTTACAATCTTCAAATAGCATTTAACAAAAATTGCTTAATTAACTTGATAAATTCTAGTTTTAATAAACTGTTAACAAACAACAAAAGTCACGTTTCAAACCTTAAACAATATTAATTACTTATAAAACAAAAAAATTTACATAAACAAAATGTAAAACAAATTTCAGTTATAATAAAATATAAATTTTAAATAATCTCCAGGCTATAAAAAATTAAGAAAACTAAAATTAAAAAAAAAAAAAAATAAAACAACAAAATAAATAAAATCAAATCAAAGTTCTTAAAATTTTAATATCAGCTAAATAATAAAATAAATATATGAAAGACAAGCCACTTGAAAAAATAAACTAAATAAATTGTTAAGCATATGACTAGATTTTCAACTAACCCTAACATAATAAACTAGTAAAAATTTTAGCTTTAACTAAAGCAGTAATAAAGTTTAACTCATAAACTTTATAAAATTAAAAAGAACTATTTAAAAATCATTATTAAACTAACAGGAAACTAATTAAAACTAAAATTATACCCCGGTGCGTATGAGTAATATTAATTGACAACTATTTTCAAATTATAAAATTTTTGTATAAGATTTTATTTAAAATTTTTATATTTAACTATAAATATTATTATTTAAGTTAACTATGATTTTTTTTAATTGGTTTTAACATTTTTCCTTATTATTTATGATGAAAAAAATTAATCATTTTATAAAAATAATAAATATTACTCAATAGTTTGTTTTTATTTATTATCTATAAGTACCTATACAATTGATATGATTTGTGAGGAAATAAAAATAATGTTTTCATAATTAAAAGCACACGAAGATTAAATTGTTTTATTAATAAGAAATCTAGTCTAAATATTAATATAATTTTATATAAAAAAAAAACAGAAAAAATTATCAATCATGTGTATATGTGTTAAGTAGTTCTTCAAGTGCTTTCTACCTGGTTTAATTCCAAAAATAAAATAGATATGAAAACAAATTAAGGAAATATATAATAAGGGAATTTTTTACCTTTACCCAGTGTCCAAAGTAAAATTTTAAAATATTTCATATAAAATTTGTTTTAATAATTAAAGTAACTAAATTAATAGTTCCATAAGCTTTCATTGAACTCATAAATTTAAAAAATTAAACTTTGACCTTGAGCTTAAAAAGGTTTAATATATTTAAAATTTTCTTGATGTTAAACATTTCCAATTATATATAAAAATAATTCTGGTTTTATTTTGTAACATTTATTTAAATCAGAGACCAGAAATTACGAACAAAAAACATAAAATTTTAAGTTTTCATTGAAAAAATAAAAAACACTTAAGTTCAAAATAGAATATTTTTCTTAACTGTTCAAAAACAAAATAATAAAATTATTAAAACAAACATTTTAAGTAAAGTACAAAATAATTTTGTACTTAAAAAAAATGTTTTTAAAAAAAAGTTTTTTTTTATGTACGAAAAAACTTTTTCTTTGTATAATTTAAAAATATCAATTTAGAAATGAATTCATTTTAAACAACTGGAAATTTAGTAGTTGTTTAGTAATCATATTGGACTTTAAATATAATAAATGACCAAAGTCGCTGCGGATTATCGAAAAAAAGCAACGTTTTAAATGGTATACATTAGGGTGGCCGCGAAATGAAAAGTATAGATGTTCCTATCTTAAATAAAAATTTGATTCATTCTAAGGTACCGTTTCTCAAAATTTTGGTCCTGAAATTATCCTTTCGTGAGCAAGATCAAAATGAAAATAGGTTCTTTTTTCAATAACAATATACAAATTTGGTATCGTAAGAAAGGACTTTAGATCGAGCATTTAATGACATAAGAAAAATTTAGGACCAGATTCAAATAAGATCAAAATTTTGGTTCGTCCTTGTGTTGAAGAAAGCATATGTACCAAATTTCATCAAATTACCTTCAAACTGCGCATAAGCTTTATATGGACAACCAGCAAGAAAGCCGACCAGACGGACGGACATTGTTAAATCGACTAAGAAAGTGATTCTGAGTCGAACTGTGTACTTTAAGGTGTGGGTCCGAAGATTCTTCCTCTGCGTTACAATTTCTGCCAAAACAAAAAATGCACCAACATACCTATGGTGGTGTAGTGTATAAAAACAGAAAAACTTGTTTTGGTATAACTGCTATAAGATTATATTGTATTATTTTGATCCCAATTTTTTAAATATTTGTGTAAAAAATTAAAATTTTTAATTTTTTTGTGAAAAATTGCAACATTTTGGACCTGGTCCTAAATTTTTGTTACGTCATTAAATACCAGCCCCAAAGTCCATTCTTACGATACCAAATTTTCATATTGTTCCTTCGGCAGATATAGGAACCAAACTTTTGAGACGCGGTACCTTAGAATAAAATAAATTTTCATTTGAGATGAGAACATCGTTATCAGATAAAATACTCCATACAAACATTCATATGAATTTATCTTAGTTTGTGATGAAAACTGTTGATAAATATGAAAAAAATCATTTAATTTGTTCATTATTTGTCTTAAAAATTTGCATTTATTATCAATATTTTATTTTAAATTTCATAAATATTTGACTTTGAAATGAAAAATTATTGTACAAAAAGAAGTTTTTTTGTGTTTTGTTTTCTTTGGAAAAATTTTTTTTGAGAACTTTATTATTTTGTACTTGAAGAAAAACATTTTTTTTTTAAAAACTTTTTTTATATTTTTTGTTTTAGTACGTTATAAAATAATTTTTAACTTCAATGAAAACATTTTTTTGTAAAAAACAAAATAAAAAATGTTTCCGGTCTTTGATTTAAATATTAAAAAACATAGAACCTGTGGCCTGGACCTTGAAAATGGTAGAAATTTAAAAAAAATTTTGAATTTTCCATGATTATTGAAAGCATTGTATTGATTAGTATGTTTCAAGAACAATTGATAAATCTAAAATCTATATTTTTTTTTTACTAAATATTGTGTTTTATTTTTTTTTTATCAATGTTGAAGGTAATTTTAAAGTAATTTCAAATCAATTTGAGATATCACTATATTTTTCACTAAAGGTCTAGACTATATTTTCTTTTTTTTTTTATTGACATTGATAAAATACCTATTTCGAAAATGTCAGCTAATGTGTCAATATAATAAACTAAAGATAATAATTTTCTTGGTCAGCTAAAAAACTTTTTTTAAGTTTGAGATAAAAGTCTAAATATACTATTATTTTATTAAGAGGTTTAATTGTCAAATCAAATTAGGGAAATGTGTAATACATAAAAATATTGAGAATATTGTTTAAAATATTGGCATAGAAAATAGAATCACAAATGTTACAGTTAGAACAAGAAAATGTTTTTGTTTTTTGGATATATGCACGTTAAAGTGATTTTTGGAAGAGGGGTTTATATGGAAGCTATAGTAAATCGTGAACCGAAAATTTGCTACAACGATTGATAATTGTACAAAACATTTTTGCACCGAATTTCATTAAAATATTCGTATATTTAAGGCATTTCCGAGTGTTGAAACTCTATTCCGGAGGGGCATTTGTATGGGGCTAGGTGACATAATGAACCGATTACAACCAATTTCAATAGGCTTCGTCTTTGTACGTGCTAAGTTTCATTGAATTATCTTCAAAATTGCCTGTACTTTGTGCACATGGTTTACATGGACAGCCAGCCAGCCAGACGGACGGACATCGTAAGATCGATTTAAAATGTGATTCTCAGTCGAACTTGGGTGTTGGACAACTTTTTCTATGCATTACAAACATCAGCATCAGCACATAATACCCCTACCACCCCTATGGTTAAAAAAAAATTACCACTTTTCGAAAAAGTATAATTTTTCAAGAATATTTTTTTAATTACCAGCATTAATAAAAATAGTAATTACATAAAAACGAAAGTACCAATTTCCAAAAAAAAAAAGTTATAATCCATAAAAGAACTAATTAGTACAAAAAAATATTAATTCTGTAAAAAATAAGGAAAAAAAAAAAAAATAAATTTCCTAAAAAAATAAAATAATAAAATAATTTAAAATTAATAATCAATTTTAAAATAGTACCAATTAAATAACAAAGAAATTTTGTACTTAAAGTTTTAACAAAAAGGACCAAATTTAAAAGGGTGTATTAAAAAAAAAAAAAAAAAAAAAAAAAAAAAAAACGTACAAATTTTGAAAAATTGTTATGTTCAAAAAATTCATTTCAACATACAAAATTTATAAATTTTGAAATTAAAACCTACCATAGCAGAACAACAGAAGTTAGAATCCATAGAGAGAGTTTTAAACTTTAATTCTTATGTCAAAAACAAAAAAAATATATATATATATATATATATATATATAAACCTATTTTTTTATTTTTCTGCTTCAGAGTTGTTGGTAGTGAATGTAATTTTCAAAAATGTATTACTATAAAAGTAAAAATTTTCCAAAAATGTAAAACTATTTAAAAAGATACCACCCAGAAAAAATTGTATTAGTTCTACAACTAGTTCCAGAACGCATGAAACTAGCCTATACTCGTTCTACTTTGGCGTTACGACTAATGATTTTTGTTTGAAAATGTCACCTCCAGAACTAGTTCTGTAGAAGCGTTATCAAGCCAGTGCCTATTCTATTGGACGGTTCTAGAACTAGTTCTTTAATCAATGATTTTTGTTCAAAATTGTCACATTCAGAACTCATGTCATAGAAGCGTTAGGAAATGGTTTCAGAACCAGTTTTTTATTTTTTATTCTTTCCTAGAGGCTGCTTTTTAAATCAGTATAATTTTGTTAAACTCTTTATTATTATTTATTTTTTTTATTAAGTTTTTGAAATTTTTTAAATTTTGTATTCAAGTTTTTTAAACAGTTCAAGGAAGTCATTTGGGAACCAGTAATTTGTTCAGAGAAGTGATGTAGAAGTCATACAGAATTAGTTCTTAAGCACTAGTTCTCAAAATCATTCCTTAAAACGAATTTAGAATCATAATAAGATTCTGCTCAATGTGTTTCAGAATTAGTTGTGAAACCACTAGTTCTAAGGATGTTATTAAAAAATCTAAAGAGGTTGTGATTACACCAGTTCTAGAACTAATGATTTTAGAACATGTTCTAAAATTATTCCTGGGTATTAAAAAAAAATAGACATAATATGAAAATAAATAACAATATGTGAAAAATGTGCCAATTTTCCAAACAAATAAATACTAAATAAAGAAACTATATATAAATATATATAAATTAAATACAAAATTAATTAAATTTAATTAAAAGTTAGTTAAATTAAAAATTGATTTAATTTAAAAGATTTATTAAACCAACTAAAACTAATTTTTGTGAAGTTTGTATCGATAGGCCATATTAGTTTCCTTTTAACGGACTCATAGTCTTAGTAACTCTGTTCTCTTAATTAAGTTAGAGTATAATTTGTATTTGTATTTCTTTCCACCATTTATCTAGTTTAGCTGATCTCTATACTGTTTTTTTTTTTTTTTTTTTTAATTATCTCCATGTATTTTTCCCTTAATTAAACATTTGCCTTCTCATCTTTTAATTTATAACAATTACTTTTTATTATTTACTTTTCCTATAATTATTGTCTTCTACAGCTTTTATCTAAATTAGTCAGCATGACTATGTAAATAAGAATATTAAATAATCTTTTTTTTTTTAAGCAATTATTTAAAATTTAAAATAAAAACGTTTTGTTTTAAGTTTTTTATAACCAGCCATATATAAAACCAAATATTGATTGATAATAATTAATGGCTTGCTAATACAAATTGAATCATATTTATACATAAATTATTAACTGCCAACTTGAGGTTTTTGTAAACTTTGGACTCAAAGGCTTTTTGTTTTAAATTGTTAGTTAAACGTCATTTATGTGTAAAAAAAAAATTTGAAATTAAAAATAAATATAAAGAAAAATTGTCATAGTTTAAAAATTATGTTCGTTAAATTAGTAATTAACCCCTTAATGCCTCAATTATTTTTCACTCGTTTGAAATAATAAACAAATAAATAATAAGTAATTGAATTGGGTTGGGTTAAAAATGGATAGGAAAATTTTCTTATATAGATGATGATGGGTAATGGAAAAATACTATATTATTGATTATTATTTATTTAAGTAGTGATTAAGGAAACAAATTAAGTAAATTAATATAATACATACATATGGGCGATTCCATGGAAAAACATAAATATATTTTTTAACAGAGAATTAAAGTATTTGAAAAAAAAAAAAAAATAATAATTAATTAAGTCCCATTTAAATTTTTAAAACGTACATTTTTTTCAGTTTTATTTTTTATATTTTTTATTGTCTATGTATTCTAAATAATCATCAATAAAAATCCATGTTATTTGTTGAACGTGCCAAGCACTAATTTATCCAAATTAAATTATATTCCCATTTCCCATGACGTATGACAAAAAATAAATATTTATTAGTAAGAAAATAATAAAAATCAATATTTTAATACATATTGTTAAATGTTAAACTAATTAGTGTAAATATTAGTTAAAAAAAAGGTTGTTAATTAAATTTAAAAATTAATTATTTAAAAAAATAATAATAATTTTTCAAAATTTAAATAAAATAATTTAAAAGTGCATACCAAAAAATATGTGATTATCCTTGGTGCCATGATTAGTAATTTTGTTAGATGTTTCTGTATTTGGTTTTTGTAAATAACTTCTTTTTTATTATTGTAATTCAATCTTTTTGTTTAATAATTTCAAGTTCATGTTAATTTAAGGGTTAAAGTTCAATATATATTTTTTTTCTCTCTACGTTACTAGCTTTTGTGTAATGCAAATATTGAAAATTATTAATTGAATTTAATTTAAATCAATTGAAATAAATTGTTAGTATTATTTTTTTCTTTTTTAACAAAACTACAAAATTTATATAAGATGAGCAGCAGGAATTAAGGTTTTGAGGTGGTTTTAGTAAGTTTTTTTAATAGATTTTTTTTTTTTTTTTAATTTTAAATTACCATTAACAGCATAATTTTATAATTTTTAGTTTTATTTTATTATAATAAATATTATTTTGTTTTTCCTTTTTTTATTACTTTCTAAAATTAGTTTTTACTAATTTTCATTGATATATATTTTTTATAATTTCATATAAATTTATTTCTTTTTTAATTGTAATAATCTTTTATTCCATCATATATTATTTTTTTCTTTATTTCAATAAATTTTTCTTTGGTATAATTTAATTTAAATTATTTTTTTCTTATAATTTTTTTCTTTTTTGGTCAATTTTATCTACTTGCTCACTGTGCAAAATCTAAAACTTAAATAAATTTATTTTCTCCGCATCAAGGCAAAATATATGCAAAAAAAATTATTGAAAAGTCAAAGAAATAAATAAAAAACAAAAACACACAAATAAAATAAAACACAAACATGGTTATGACTCGAGACTCTACACGAAAAGTAAAGAAATTTAAAGAAAGAAATGAGCGAGAATGTTTATGAGTATGTATAGGATAGCCAGGTACTCTTTTAGAAGCAATATTTCGAAGAAATGTAATTATGACATCAAATAAAAACAATAAAATTGGATAAAAACAAGAAATATAAAAAAACCTAAATCGGCTGATCTACCTACTTGTTACACAAACACCACACATTTACAGAATTTTATTTAGTAAAAATGCTCACACATGTTTGTTTACTTTCCGCTCTTCTTAACAATTTTGTAAACAATGCTGATGATCTTGTTTTTGTTATTTGTATTTATTGTGTTTTAATTTTTTACTTTTGTTTTTGTATTTTTCCTCTTTTATTTGTCATACTATTTGTTTAAAATGTACACTACAATTTACTTTAAGAACAGTGGTATGAGTGAGGCGAAAAAATTGGTAAATACAAAATGAGAAAAATATTAAGGTGTATCACTCTTAGGCTTTAACACTTTTTGTAAAATGATTTTTTGGATTGCTTTTTTTTAATGTTCGGAATAATTGAAAATTTTTTTAGGCCCATTGTGATACCGTATATGGGAAGAATGCTCCTCTCCCTTTCTATAAATAAAACTAACGTTCCGTTGGTCCACCTTGAAACCAACCCGTACTCCTAACAAACCTAATCAGGTTTGACAGTTCCATGTCATTGAGATAATTCAGATCATGGAAGACTTGTCTACCGAGGTGTCTCAGTCTACGCCCTTTCAGTGCTGCATATTCTCATAACAAGTGTTGTACGGATTCTTCCTCTTTCTTATCTAAACAACTTCTACAAAAGCTATTTCCTGGATAACCCATATGTTCCGACATACGCCAGATCATACAGTGCCCTGTGATAATACCTACAAGAAGCCTTATCGATGACTTGTCAAGAGATAGTAATGCTCTAGTTCTACTCCAGGACCAGAGAGTCCTTGACAGTCTTACAAGTGGTGAGACCTGAGTTCCATTTCATTCACTGCCCATTTATCAAGAGTATTGGATACAGCAACAAAGGGGATGAGAATGTCTTCGCAAGCGATTGCTCCGTCCAAAGATGATTCATTTACTGCGCATTCATTTGCCATTTCGATACCTCGTATACCTATATGCCCCGGAAACCATTAAGTTAAGGAGTCGTAGAAAGCATGTAAACATCGGGGGTGTTATTGTGTAATTGGATTCGTAAAAAACGGTTTTAAAAATCAATGTATTTTAAATACAGTTTCAAATGTATTTCTTTTCGAATCGAAATAAACAATAACACCGCAGGGTGAATTACCCAGGGAAACTAAATTCGGTTCAAATACTAAGTTGGATATAAGATAAAATAATTTTTTGAGAATTTAAACGTAAGAAAAGTTTAAGCAATTTAAGTATAAAATATTTAATTTTTATTTTAAAATGAAATTTCCAAACTATTTTAGACTATTTAGACAAACTATTTTTCTCTTTAAATTAAAGAAAAAAAATTAAAATAACCTGAAAATAATTTCAGAATTTTCAATCATATTAAACAAAAAATTTTAAAATTTTATAGATTTAAAAATTTTTAAAGTAATTTTAGTTGATAAATGTTTAACTTCTTAAAAAAAAGTCAACTTGACTTCAAAATTTTTAACATAAACTGAAAAATACTTTAAATTTGGTTGAAATATTAACTTTTGGAAAATAAAAGATTTTAATTTTTAGAGAATTGAGAATTTTGAGTTTAAAAAATTAAAGTCTAATATATTAAAGTTTCATTTTAAAATAAAACTTTCCAAATTATTTAGACTTAAAAGAAGTTTTCACTTTAAATTAAAGAAAAAATTCAATATAACCTCAAAATAATTTTTGAATTATCAGTCATATTTTTAATAATATTTTTAAAATTGAATAGATTAAAAAGATTTTAAAGCTATTTTCATCGAAAAATGTTAAACTTTTAATTAAAAAAATCAACTTGAATTAGAAATTAGAAAAAAAATTTAAATTACAGAGAAAAAAGTAAAAATGGACTTCAATTACGAAATTGCTCATATTAATTAATTTTTAATTGATTTTGCTCCAATCATCAAAATGATAATATTAATAACTAGAATAATTGATTTTATTATTACTTCTAGATATAATAAGCTGAAAATTGTTGGAAATTGACTTAAATTTACTCTATTTCTGTATTTTTATAGACAAATCGTTAATTTTTCTTTATATTTTATTAACAGCTCTCAATCGATTAAAATACAAAATTGTAAACCAATTAAAAAATTAATTATATTAATAAATAATAAAAATAAATTCCAATATAAAAGTTAGTTAATAATTTTATTGAAAAATAATTTGAAATTTTTTTTTCTGTGTAACTTAAAATTTTTCAACATAACAAATTGTATTTTTGGAATTTTTAGTCAAATTCGAATAAAATCAATAAAATTGTATATACATAATTAACTTATATACATTTCAAGCTTTAAATTTTTAATTTACTTAAATAAAAGAAACAATTCAACATAACCTCAAAATAATTTTTTAATTTTCAGTCATTTTTTTAATATAATCAACAAAATGGAAAAATTCTAAGAATTTTTAATGCAATTTAAGTTAAAAAATATTTAATTTCTTTCAAATAAAAGAAAAAATTCAACTTAATCTAAAAATGTTTAACATAACCTCAAAAATATTTTTTTGAATTTTCACTAAATTCAAACAAAACCAATAAAATTTAATAGCTTAAAGATATTTTAAGATAATTTAAATAAAAGAAAAAATTCAACATACCCACAAGTTATATTTTTCAAATTTACGGCTTAATTCAAGCTAAAGCAATAAAATTTAGTATAATGAATACATTTTTATACAATTAAAGCTTTAAAAATGTGACATTCTCTTAAATAATGGACAAAATTCAGACATAACCTCAAAATCATTTTTCGTAGTTTAAAAAAAAAAAAATAAATAATAATGAACGAAATCAACAAAATTCAATAAATTTATTAATTATCTACACATTTTAAGTTCAAAAAATTAATTTTCTTAAAATGTAAGAAAACAAATTCAACACGACCTCAAAATTATTTTGTTTCAAATTTAATTTTGAAGATTGGTACTTTTTAATACATTGCATTATTGCAAATACTGTAAAGAAGTTACTCAATACCTTCAGAGTTTAGTTTTTTAATGATATCGAATTAAAATTATAATGGCTAATTAATAACTCTGTATAAAGATACATATTAATTTTTAAAGAGTTAAATATTGCGACTTCTTCATTTTCTAAATCAAGTAACGTTCCATTTGCTAAGTCTCTGAAAATCCTTTTAATTACCCTGACCCATGTGAGATTTTCTTATTTAAAAAAAAAAAATCTTATTTAAACACTCTACCCAAAAAAGATTTTATTAAATTCTGAATTCTTAAGTTTAAGCACCACTGTATATCTCGTTTAATTGTATTTCTACTACACAATATATTTAAAATAAAATACAAAAAATAAAAAATAAACGGAAAAAAACAAAAACAATATCAGGAGAATGTTTAAATTTGCAAGATGTGACGAAAAAAAATTGAGCAAAAGTAAAAACAAACAAGAGAGAAAAAAAAAAAATTTTTGTTTACATAAAAATTCTACAACAAAAGCACAACCACCAATATACAGGTAGGCAGGCTGACAAGGCAGGGTTAAAAAAATATAAATAAGCCGGTTGCCTTCCATATACATATTTACACAGATACTCAAGCATGTGTACAAGACGTACATGTATATGAGTGTAATCAATGTGTATAAATAAATGTGAGTGAATGCAAAAAATAATAAAAAACAAACCAAAGTTAAAGACACAGGTTAAACCTGTTTAACCCTTGTAGTACACACATATACTACATATCAAAAACAAACAATAATTTTGTGGGTCAATAATAAACAAAAAGGAGTAAATGAAATGACAAATTGAAATTATGTATTAGAACAATTTTAGAAAACAAACTTAATTTTTAATTATTTGTTTAGTTATAATTTTTTCTTAATGTTAATTATTTTATATTTAAACACGTGCAACACTTATGACATTTTACAACCTTTCTGTTGCTAAATGTTAAAACTTTAAAACAAAATAAAAAAATTAACAAATTTCATGTAGTCTATCTAAACATTATAAAAATTATAGATGTTAATTAGTTTTATAGTGATACTCTTTAGATGGCTGGATTGACAACTACATTTTTTTTAGACTGCCTGTCATGGATTTTGGCATGTTGTGGTTTATGCTAATTACTTTGTTTTGATATTATTTACTACATAAACGTATTTAATATTTAGTTAATTTAGTTGTAGACTAAACAAATATTTTCAAATTGAAAAATTTTCATATACAGATAATTTGCTTATAATTTATTCAGAAAAAATCTAATTCAAATACAATATAAATTATAAGTTTATTTTTAGATTTAATAACAAAATAATTGTGCTATTTTTAAATAAAAATATTTATTCATTTGTATTTATAAACTGGAATAAATAAATTTTTGTATTTGTTTAATAATTATGATGTTGTAGTAAATGACTTTAGACAAAGTTGTCAATTTATTGAAAATACTGAGAAAGCAATTTGTTTATATAAATAAAATATAATAAATAATTTTTTATATTTTGAGATTTTTTCTGCAGATAAAGTAGTTTGTAGATAACAATAATAAAAAATTCAGAACAACTATAAACATTTTGTTAAATGTTTAAAATTGGCTTGGGCTTTTTTCAAAAAAAAAAAGGTAATTATTTTTTATTTTTTTTTTTTTAATTTTTAAAAAATAATAATATTTGTAAAATTAAAGAAAAAAGTCAAATTTTCACAAAAGGTACTAATTATTGAGATTTTTATTTTAAAATGTACCACTTTTCGAACAAATATTTTTTTCTTACAGTAGATTTTGAATTTTCAAAAAATAATAATTTGTAAACAGAATTACCAATTTTTCTAAGCATTAATTTGATAATAATAATTTTCTAAAAAAAATAATAATTTTCATAAAAAGGTAAAAAAAGTACCAAATTTTAAAAATAACTTTTTTTCTTAAAAGGTTATCACTTTCAAAAATTTTAATAATATTCATTTTCCAAACAAATTATTTATTTACGAACGTATAAGCCTGCCTTCGTCAGGAAATATAATATAGTAATAAAAATATGCACAAAAAAATGTGCGCTTATTTCCGCCCCTGATAGAAATTTCAAAATCCGGCTACATTAGGATTAGTAGGACAAACAATTTTATAAGTAAGCCAAATTTTAATTTTATACGTCAGAAAGCTATAGAAAGAGAAATCATGCTTAGCAAATTATATATAAACAGAAAAAAGTAAAAATGGACTTCAATTACGAAATTTGTAATATTTATTAATTTTTAATTGATTTTGCTCCAATCATCAAAATGATAATAACTAGAATAATTGATATTATTATTACTTCTTTTCCTATGAGCTGAAAATTTTTGAAAATTTACTTAAATTTATTTTATTTCTGTACTTTTATAGACAAATATTAAATTTTTCTTTATATTTTATTAACAGCTGTCAATTTATTTAAAAAAACTGTAAACCAATTAAAAAATTAATTATATTAATAAAAAATATAATTAAATTCCAATATAAAGCTAATTAATAATTTTATTAAAAAATTATTTGAAATATTTTTTTCTGTGTATATAGATTTATTTATTACTTAAAATTAATTCTTCTAATTTAAGAAATTTGTATATACATAAACGAGCAGTATACCCGCTACTTCGTTAGCGTAGATTTTTTTAAAATCACGTTAAAGTGATTTTCGGAAGAGAGGTTTATATGGGAGCTATGGTCAATTAAGGACCGATCTTGATGAAATTTGGAACAAAGGTAGATGTTTATATAAGCAATGCTTTTTTGCATATTTTATTATTTATATTGCTATATTTAAGGCATTTCTGATCGCTAAACCTCTATTCCGGGAGGACATTTGTATGGGGGCTAGGTGAAATAATGGACCGATTATAACCAATTTCAATAGGGTCCTTGGGCCAAAATAATAATTCGTGCCAATTTTCATAAAGAAATCTTTAAAATTGCGACCTGTACTTTGTTCACAAGGTTTACATGGACAGTAGAGTGTCCCGTGGACAAAAATTTTGTAGGAACACCCCTCAAACGATGTGTAAAAATAAGCTGAATATGGGAAAAATATTAAAAAAAAATTTTAAAATTTATCTTGAGTTCCCTACCAGCGATTGAATGTCACGGGTCTAGAACATTTCGTCCAAAAAATAGTATTGAGTTTAGTATTGAAATGGGTATCAAAAAATTCGTAATTTTAAGCCAATTATAGAAAAAATATTTTAAAAAACTATCGCAAAAATTTTGGTCCATAAACTGTCATTTTAGTACATCATGCAAAAAAAAATTTCGATATTTTTCTTAAAAAAATAGATAAGAATTTGGTAATTTTGTTCCTGTTAAGGCTAAAATTTTTAAAAATTCCTTTGTAGTAAGAACTGTTGATAATATGTAATTTTTCAGATTTTTTAAAAAAATTGTTCATTAAAATACCTTAAAAAGTCTTCTAGCAAACGAAAATCCCATTGGAAAAATTTTTTAAATATTTTTTCCATAACCAGCATAAAATTACGAATTTTTTGATACCCATTTCGATTAATAGATCAAAACTTTTTTTTTGACCAAAATGTATGGGACCCATGATTTTAAAATCGCTGGTAGGGTACTGAAGACAAGTTTTAAAATTTTTTTAAATAATTTTTTCGTATTAAGCAAATTTTTACGCATCGTTTGAGGGGTGTTCCTACATCGAAATCTCGAAAAACGTCATTCTCGGGACACTCTAACCAGGCCAACCAGACGGACGGACGGACATCGTTAAATCGATTCAGAAAGTGATTCTGAATCGATCGGTATACTTTAAGGTGGTGGTCGAAGATTTTTTCTGTGCGTTATAAACATCAGCACAAACGCATAATACCCCAACCACCTATGGTGGTGTAGGGTATAAAGAGTAACAAAAAAAACTTAAAGTACTATTTTCAAAAAGTACCTAAGGTTCATATAAACAATAAATGATAGTAACTTTAAATCAGTGTTCGGGGTTAAAAGCTTCTTTTGGTATAATACACAATTTTAATTACGAAAACTGAGTCGTATACGTAATATTAACAGTATTAACTACAAAAATCATTCCAATTAGAGCCCTGCAAACTGTGTCTTATAAGGCTGTACAAGCCACTTGATATTTTTCAAGTGTTGTTATCAGTGTGTGTGCGGAGTAATAAATACTGTTCTACAGGCACTTAAAACCATACAAATACTGCGTGTGTGCTTCAACTTTATGAACAAATCATGAGTGTGCTATGATAGCGACCAAACAAGCCTCTCAAAGGCTTGTATAAAAAAATACAAGCCTTTTGACCACTTGTTTGCTTCAATAAGGAAAAAAATTGTGTTTTCTTTTTTATTAAAATTATATGTGTGTGTGTGCGTTCATGACTGTATAAAGTAATTTCGTAAGTAAAACAGTCGTTTAAAAGTATTGTTTCAAATGTCAACTTTAATTTTTTTACTTTTTTAACTCTTAATAAAGAGTATTTTTTTTAATAACTATGAATTCACCCTTTTACATTTATTTAGAAAAGAAGAACCAGCAATAAAATATAGACATACTGTATATATGTGTGTGTATGCAAGAATATTTATAAACAACCACTTTTTACACATTATGAAGATTTTTTGCCACACACAGCAACTACGTATTACAAAAAACAAACAAATCATTAAGCCCACTTGAAATCTTTAAATCATTTCTCAACGTCTTGTATGATTTGCTTTTTTTTGCCACACCACTTGCACCACTTGTTTACGATAAATGATTTGAACGCACGGATTTGCAGTCGCTCATACACAGTACACACTTGCTTTGCTTCGGGCAGCGAACAGTACGAACAGTATTTATTGTTGTTTTTGCACATGTTGGCTATGAAACACACACTTGAAATTCAAGTGTGTTTGCTTTTCAAATCATCTTGCGCAGGAGACTAATTCCAATAGTATTTAATAGACTCTTTTAAATTTAAACCTAATATTCTTTTTTTTTTTCATTTGAAACGATTTAGTTATTTCTATCAATTTAACCAAAAAATTGTTAAATTTTTTCTATCAAATTTAAGAAATTGCTTAATTTCTATTTAACCTCTTTTATTAAAATTAAATTAAGTTCAACTAGCAGCCATCAAGACACTCAGTTAATAAGGAAATAATCTTTGAAAAAAAAATCATTAAATTGAAAGCAATTTGTTTAAAATGATTGTCTCGCATTGGTGTTCTAAAATAAATTTCAATCTATAACACATAAGCTGCTTCTTCTTATTGTCAGTATGATTGTCAGTAGAAGACTCATTTCAATCATTTTAATGATTGTTATAGTTTTATTTTTGTTTTTATTATTTTGCACAACTCGTGTCTTATTTAATAAAATATTTAAAAATTTACAACATTTTAGGAAATATAAACAAAAACATTTTTACGTCATTTAATTTTAATGACACATACAAAACATTTACATTTACATTAAACATTTTTATTAGTTATGCACATGTGTTGGGTTTGTTTATCGTTTATAAAATATTTATAATATAATGTCTTCTTGTTAAATACATATTTTCTTTAGATTGTTTATAATGAATACTTGTGATCGTTTTTATTTTATTTTTGTATTTAAAGATCAAGAATAAAAGTATTTTTAAAAAGTCTTAAGCATATAAAAATTTAAATGCTGTCGTTTATATAAACAATTTAAGTTATTGTTTCGTTTTTCTTTTAACTCATGTATAATTATTTTGAAAAGTTCAATGCCATATTTTTTTTTTTTTTTTTTTTCGTACCATTTTTGTCTAGACTCGTGTGGGTATTTTTGTCACCCTTTAATTAAACCCCTTTCTTTTCTTTAACAATTGCATAAGTAAATACATTTTTATTTTATTTATATTAATAATTATTATGTTTTCATTATATTTATATCAATTGTTAATTATTTACTTGACCTTTTACGGAAATTATTAAATTCAGTCATAATTCTGTTGTATGAGTAATTTTTGTATCGCAACATTGAGTGGGCGGTGCAGCAGTCATTTAGCGAATACACCTGTTGTCTGTGAATTTTGTTTTTAGTAATTGTTATGGTAGTGACAATGTTTTTATAAAATAAATTTTCTGTAAATTGTTTTCATTTTTAGGAATGGAATATTTTGTTTATTAAATTAAGGAAATTATTTGCTTAAAACAGTTGAAGGTTTTATAAAAAAATCTTCTATAATGTTTTTTAATTTTTTATTCAATTTCACTTTCTGTATTTAAGTTTTTTAAAAATTCTTTACTGCTCATAACTTCTATCTATATATATAAAAATTAATGTGTGTTTGTATGTATGTTTGTTTGAAGTCTATAGCCGCCTAAACCACGCCCACTTACTAAATAACTATTAAAAGTATTTAGTATATCTCTGAAATTGGTAATACTAGAGTCTTCAAATTTTGCACGAACAACTTTGACACCTATATGAACATTCTGGAAAAAAATAGGCGAACTAGCAATAGGGGGTGTGGCACACCCCACGCCTAATATTGCTTGCCAATACCAAATGCCGTAAATTTAGGAAACTATAACAGTTACATTTCCCAAATTTTGTACAATAAACTTAAGTGTCACTGTGAATATTTTTTGCAAAAATGGGCGGAAAAGAAATAGTGGGCGTGTCATCTCTCATATAAAGTTAATAAGAAAATTTTTATATCTGGGAAACTATAAAGGTTAGAGAGCTCAAATTTTGTACGACTAGCATTAGCTTCAATATGAATATTTTGAACAAAAATTGGTACACTAGCAATAGTGGGCGTGGCACCTCCCATATAAAGCTAATATTAAATTATCATATCTGAGAAAATATAACAGTTAAAGTTCTAAAATTTTGTCGGAACCACTTTGGTATCAATATTAATATTTAAGATATAAACTGGGTTGGATGCAACGCCCACATTTTACACCCACTTTTTGAAACTCTCAAACGGCTGCACCGATTTTCACGAAATTTGACACACAGATAGTACCAGTGCCGCTGGTCACTATAGGCTACGTATGAACTGAGTTTGACGCCACGCCCACTTTTTAAAACTCTTAAATGGCTACAACGATTTTCACGAAATTTGATACACAGATACTACCAGTGCCGTTGGTCGTTATAGGCTATAAATGAACTGTGTTGAATTCCACGCCTACATTTTACTCCCACTTATTAAAACTTTTCAACGGCTGCACCGATTTTCATGAAATTTGATACACAGATAGTACCAGTGCCGCTGGTCACTATAGGCTACGTATGAACTGAGTTCGACGCCACGCTCACTTTTTAAAACTCTTAAATGGCTACAACGATTTTCACGAAATTTGACACACAAATAGTACCAGTGCCGGAGGTGGTTATAGGCTATGTAAGATCTCGATTGGATGCCACGTCCATAATTTACACCCACTTTTTAAAACTCTTAAACGTTAGTAAATGTTTGATATTCCCTATTAAGGGGTAGCGAAGCACACCGGGTTACGCTCGTACTATATATTGTAAAATTCTAATTTTTATTTTATTTAATAGAAAAAGATATTGACTTTAAAATGACGTGTATACGTGTATATATAATTAATACGAAAGTTCAAAGGTCAAAATCTATAATATGAAGATCAAAGCTGAAAAACGGTATTTTCAAATTCTTTAAAAAAAATTGTATATTGATAATTTAACTCTATTCTATACTCGAGGCAAAATTCAAGTTGGAGACTCTTTTGGTTTAGGATTTATGAAGCAAAATATGGTAAAAAGCTATTTTTTTATGTAAAAATTTTAATTATTACCAAAATTTATTTAAAGTTTTTTTATGGGCTCATATTTAAAAAAAAATAAATAAATAAAAAATTAATTTTATATACAAAATTTGTCTTAAGTTTATATCTTGTCACATAACTTCTAAACTAAAGGAGTGTCAAATATGAAATTTTGCACAGATACCCAGCAAAATAGGAACTGAACAAGTCTTGATTTTAACATTGTGTTGTCATTGGAAGGAAGTACTTAGTGGTGAAACAGAGCTGCAGAAGTTATTTTTTTAACCCATGGTTGTTATTTGCAAGAATGTTATTATTTTATACTTCTTGTTCATTGTTTTTGAAGCACTTCCCTTAAAACTATGTTTATACAATTTTTTAATAAAAAGATCTGTTTTTTTTTTTTATCAAATAATAAAAATTTGTAAAATTTAAATTTTGTTATGAATTATTATAATTTTTTGCGCTAAAAATTAATTTATTTCTCTTTTTTGAAGTAATTATTAAGAGCTTCCAAAAAAGTTTAAAACATGCACATTATTCCAATTTTGAAGTTGTTAAAATGTTATGTTTTGGAAGAACTTCATCGTTTTTTGCTGGGTATGGACGAGAGCTGTGTTAACATTATGTAATTTTTTAAGAATTTTTAAAATATCGTTTTTAGAGATATGAAGGTTTAATTTTTTTAAGTACTACATATTATTTCGAAGGCAATATCTTTATATTTAAAATGATACTAAAAGTAAAATCTTATTGTGTATAGTTCAGAAGTTATTAGTAATTAGATTTTATTTTGGTCCATAACTTCTAAACTATATGAGACTCCAACTTGAAATTGTACGTGCTCAGGAAGAAGAGTTACGTCAACGTTACATATTTTTTTAGAATTTTAAAAATACCGTTTTTGAGATATAATGATTTGATTTGTATATGCCTAACTTTGACTTTTGATGTAAAAAAACTTTATAAATATCGTTATAATATAATCTTTATTTTTTGTCTTTGTCTTTAATATGAAACTAAAACTAGAATTTGTTAGCAATTAAACAAATGCACCTTTTTAGATTGTTTAGCTTTTTTTTCGTTTTTCAAACCGTCATATTTTTGGACACGAGTCTAAAATTTTATGTTTTTAGAAACACTTCCAATTGCATATATCTGTAGAGAATTTCATATCGGAGATGTCAAGTCCAATTGCTCTCCGTTTTGACATGGAATCACTCAATTATAAGATTTTTTGGCAGAATAGTAATGTCCGTCCTTTTAAATGGTGATGTTAAGTGTGTCGAAAATGGCGTTTACTTTAGGAAAAGGTGATATCAGTATTTTAAAGATCACGTTTTATTTTTTTATTTATTAGTAAGATAAAATGCATTTTTAATATTTTAAAATGTTTTTTGGCAAAACGGTAATGTCCGTATACATTAAGCTTAAATGGATTGATAATGGCACTTAATGAGAAAGAATTCAGATGTCCATCCTTCTGTCTGTTTGTTAATTTTTGCAAATTTCTCAATTCAAAAACGTTTATTTTTGAACTCAATAATGATATTAACATCAAATTTCCTTTATTCGATAGATAATTCTGTTTTTTAACTAATTGCCTAAAATATAATAAAATCGTTTAAAAATGTTGGGCTATGTATGGAAAAAAACTTGACCAAGAGAGAGAATTCTGATGTCCGTCCTTCCGTCCGTCTGTTTGTTTGTAAATTTTTGCAAATTTTCGAAATCAAAATCATTTATTTTTGGCCTCAATAAAGATGTCGACTTCAAATTTCCGTTATTCGGTGGATAGTTTTGTTCTTTAATTAATTACGAAAAATATAATGAAATCGGTTTAAAGTTGGGCTATATATAGAAAAAAAATAATTGACCAAGATCTTGAAAAATTGAGATTGTTGCAATTTCAAATGCATATAACTCGAAAAATATATAAGTACTGCAAGTATGTTTTTTAATATCCGACCGAACGCCTTTTTTCAAACCGAAACCGTATTCGAACTTCAGTCAACTTTGCAAAGTTCGGCCGAACCCGAACCTAACCCGAACTTTTTGTTATAGGACCTAAAAAGTGCAAAAAAAATATTTATTACACTGGTCATCAAAACAAAAAAATGAAATTGTGTATTTAGTACAAGCCATTTATGTGTCCTCATACTGTATGTTAGTAGTGTGTGGTATTATGACTAAAGTTATGGTCCTTTGCAAAAGAGATACAGTTAACAGTTTTTGAAGGTGCTTGACAAAAGTGGCTAATGCTTAAATTTTCTTTCACGCAAGGATTAAGTACAGAAAAATTTTAAGCTGGTTTTTTTTTTTGATGAGCCAGAAATAAGGCAACTTGTAAAAGGTCCTAATTTTGTAAAATCAATGACTATAGTCGAATCCAAAGCAAAAAAAATTCGACGACCATATCGAGCTTGTTAAGTGCATGCTATCGAACTTGAAAGAGCTAGGGTGCAACATCCAATTCCTGCACTCACAATTAGACCGATTTCCGCAAAATCTGGATGATTTAAGTGAGGAGCAGGGTGAAGATTTCATCAGGATCTTAGGACAATGAAAGAGCGTTATCAGGGAAGGTAGGACTCACATATGAAGGCAGACTATTGGTGGAGTTTGCAACGAGATCTACCTAAATTCATTCAAGGATATCTTATTAAAGATTATCAAATGATCTTTGTTGGATCGAAATTTTTTTAACAAATTAATTTTTTTTCAACATTATAAAACCGAATACTTCAAAAAGTAAAACTGTTAGCAATCTCCCAGTATTTTATTCATATTATAATTGCAATCGAGTATTATACCTGTGTATTGTTTTGTGACAGACAGAAGGACGGACACATTAATATCTTTATATCCTCATATCCTCTTTAAGAACCCCTAATATATGTAAATACATTGAAGAGTATATAAACTCAATATAATATATAATATTAATTAATTTTAAGATGACTCAAACATTTCATTAAGAACATTTAGACCCACAATTCATTAAATAATTATTTGCCGCTTTTACGCTTCCTTTATTAAATTTTTGCCAATAAAAAAAGTATTCTAGAAACGTAATATGTACCTACTATATAATTTAAAAATGTGCATTATTAAAACTGTCATTCATAAAGCCGAAAAAAAAAGATAATAATAATTACTCACATGGAATATTACCCACAAACTAAGAAAGTGGACTCAAACCAAACTCAAACCAGTTTTGAATTAAATTTATTCAAAATACATTCACACAAATAAAAATGTGTTTTACTCTTTTATATTAAATGACAACAAAAATAAACAAAATTATTTTAAATAATTAAATTTTTTCAAACACAAGTGACTACAAACTGTCTATTTGATTGTATATTAAAATCTACAAAACAAGGAATGTCATCATATGACAATTAACTCGTGTCACACTTTTCAATGATCAACCAGTTTAAGACCCTGCTGTGAATTTGCACACATTCTGCTTAAAAAAAATAACAACAACAATTAAAAACAAAATAAAAAGCGAGCAATTTGCTAATTTATCTTAAAAAAAATAATAGTCATTCCAAGAATGGAGGTGATAAAATTGCAAAGCCATCTTAATAAAATCGCTATGGAGAAAAGTACATTTTCTTATCATTTTGTTGTTTGTTAAGACCAATTCTTTATGAATATATGTATGTATGTGTATGTTATTATTTTTTTAACTTAGTTCAACTGACTTTTTTATGGGTTGATTTTGTTTTTTAACTATTTACTTAAATGAAACCAGATGTTACCACCGTAATCTGGTTGAAAGTAATTTAAGTCTGTTATATTCTTAACTGAATCTACATTGTTCATGTTGTGGCTGGATGAAGAAAGATGAATGTACATAGGAGGTGTTTTAATGGGGTATAAAAAGGGGACCTTATCTACAAAAAATAAAAACAAATAATTAAATAAATGGATAAAAAACATGATAATTGTTTTGAAGACAATGTTTTTAAAACACTTGTGTATACTATTATAAAGACAACACAGGTACAGTTAATTTTATTTCTTTAATACAACTAAACTAAATTTATACATCCATTGTTGCCTAAGGTATATCTGAATTTAAATTGTAGTGGAATTGAATTTAAATAAATAAATAAATAAATAAATAAATAAATAAATAAATAAATAAATAAATAAATAAATAAATAAATAAATAAATAAATAAATAAATAAATAAATAAATAAATAAATAAATAAATAAATAAATAAATAAATAAATAAATAAATAAATAAATAAATAAATAAATAAATAAATAAATAAATAAATAAATAAATAAATAGATAAATTTGTTCGAATGTATCATACTTCCTCTGAAAGGCAATGTATGATTATTAATAAAAAAATTTAGCACAAAACTATCACGCCCAGTTTTTAGCTCATGTCAGTAAAAATCTATTTTGCTACTAAATAAAAAAAAAAAAAAATCATTGGACTAGGTTGTGTTGCATTTTTTTTAAGTTAACAATTTTTTTAATTCTACTAGAAAAAAAATTTTGTTTTTTTTTTTTTTTTTTTTTTTTTTTTTTTCAAAAAAGTGGCAATATTTTTTCAGTGATAAAATTAGTTTTTTATTCTGAGCTTTATCATTTTTTTAATGTTTTCAAAAAAAATCTTAATGTAAAAGCGTGTAAAGTAAATCCGGAGGAGTTTGGGACAAAGTTCTGCCCACGAGCCCTATCCAAATTTTGTCAATTTTGGAAAAAGTTTTTTTCTTTTTTGTTATGTTCTCAAATCGCAAAGCTGGTATCGACCTTATATATAGGGCTAAAAAATTAAAATAATTTTAACATTAAAAAAATGATAAAGCTCAGAACAAAAAACTAATTTTATCACTGAATAAATATTGCCACCTTTTTGGAAAAAAACCCCAAAAATTTAAAATTTTTTTAAAGTTTCAACTTTAGATTAATATAACTTTTTAACGGATTCATATAATTATATGATTCTTGCAGCAATAATATTTAGAATAATATTTGTAGGGAATCTGGCAAACATTTTAGAAAAATTCTAGAGGCAAAATTAAGCCCGCCAAGTTGAAAAAAAAAACTAAAAAAAACGAGGCTAAAAATGAGGTAAAAATTTATTTCGACCCGAATATCTCTTAAATTTAAAGAGATAACTTACACATGTAAGCGTAGATTTACAAGGACTATCTATATATAAAATTTCTTTTCTGTCATATCATAAATGAATTTTTGCCGATTTTTTTAAGAAATGACATACCCGAGATGGGCAACTTCGGAGGGCCACCCACTTCCCCCTGACCCGCTAGGGGCCTGTACTCCTCCAAATCAACTCAAACCTCAGCTCTGACCATGTGAAATTTTATTGAGATACCTCTAACGGTTCTTTAGTTAATGAATTATTTCCAAAAAAAAAACGTTTTGGAACAACTGTGAGTTGTTTGTTTCGATATTTTTCTGAAAAGTACTACGTATTGTCTTTTTTAATATTGCGAAAAAAATCGTGTACATATACATATAGCTCGATTTTAGAAATTAAAACTTCAGCTGCATTATTTTTTTTTTTATTGCTTTATCAAGCATTACAAGGTGGAGCAGAATCGAACATTTTTGGAAATAAATCTAATTGGCTGATTGGATTTACACAAAACTTTAGGTGTAGCAATGGAGAATAAAATTTTAAATTTTGAAGGAGGACCCTACATCTCAGAAACGGAGCTCAAAATAGGGTACCTCTGACATAGAAAATTTTCAAACACTAGCCAAAGTTTTGTTCCTTGTCCAATTTCAAAGATTTTTATATCACCTTAAAGCTCTTGATTAATTCTTGAATATTTTATTTTATTTAGCTCATATATTTTTTGGGTTAGATGCATAGTATAATTATAAAGTATACTCGTAAGAATAGATGTTTTAAAATTTTTTCATTGGCAAACCTCGCGGTACTGTCAAATTGTTTTTGTATTCATATGTAAATTTTTTTTCGAGTTTTTTTACTCTTGCTCTCCTTCATTCTCTCATTCCGCCGTTCAAAGGATTTTGACATTGTGGGCAGTAGTTTTACAGTAACAAAATACAGGCAAATGTTGTTTCTTCTCTATCATTGTCCAATATTTGGAGACCTAAGACATAGCTTCTTTGGTCAACAGAAACTCACGTATAAGAACTGTCTCTCGAAAGATGTTACACATCAACACTCTCATCAAGACCACTTGATAGCAGGAGGAACACAGAAATCAATAAAAATAGGATTTTGTCAACTTAACCTAATCAAGTCACATGCCGGAGAGTATATTGTCATGCAACTTGCAAAAAAAATCAATAAAATTCCATCTGTAGAATTGATACACTCTGAAACGTAGTGTCTTATGCAGCTCATTCACTATTTTCATTGTCTCAAACATATACACGTGATTCACAAGAGTTTAGTATTTTTAAAATAATAAATAAAATAAATTATACAGTACTTAAAAAACTATAAATAAAATTTATTTTAAATTTAAATTTAAAAATATTTATTTATGTTGAAACCAACAAATCTCCTCTTTTCCTTCAATAACCATCTTATAAACTTTTATTACAAGAAAAATAAATAAATAAACTTAATTATTTATTTAAGAAATATTTCACTTAAAAATCACAAGGGGGATTTTTTTTTATGTATATTTTCTTTATGTTCTGATATGACAGCACTCTTAATAAATAAAAATCGCATTTTTTACGCGTGACAGTAACGACAATAAAAATTATTTAAAAATTGTCTATGAAACTTAAGCCAATTTGACAAAACACCTTAACACAAAGTACAACAAAACACACCAAAAATGGTATTAAAAAATGATTTAATTAATAATAGATATTAAATATTTTTGTATACTAATGATATGACAAGTGGGGAAAAACATTTCAATAAATTAGGAAATCAATAACAAAACGAAAAAGATATAGAGAAATACAGGTTAATTTGTATGAATTTTTAATTATAATGACCCTTTTAAATATTTTTAAAAAACATTGTATGTTCTATTTTACATATTAATGCTATGAAATAAAATTGGAAGTATGGCGTGTAATCACGTACGCGCTTTTTTTATTCATCCCCCTCTCTCTCCTGTCATTAGCCAAAGAAAAAATTTTCCATTGGGCCTAGTCATGAGGGGAGCAGATGGCACAGTTCTTTTTTTTTATTTTTGTAGCTTTTACAAAAGATGTAAGAAACAATGTTCGTGTAATGATATTTAAATTTATATCTTGATATACATACATATAGTACATACATATGTAAATTGTAGATAAATTGATAACGTGACAGATGTCACATACATACTTTTATGCATGTTATTCTGTTTATAAAACAATATCAATTTATTTTTATAGGAAAATTTTAATAGTATCTGCTATTTATATTTATTTACTGGTAGTGTATTTAATATATTTTTAAAAATTTATAGAGATGCATAAGGAATTATTAAATAATTAATATTTAAATTAAATTAATTTATTTCGTTTAATTTATAGTCCATTCATACACTGTAATAAATGTTCATTTAAATTTACTTTATTTATAGTAGGTATCTTGACTCCTACTATAATTAAGGTAAAAATACACGTTATATTTTTTTCAAACTTTTACGCATATTTTTAGTAAACAAAAAGTGTATAGTTACCTATTTATATGCTTAAAATATGTTTAGCAACATATGATTATCATTAATGTTTACTTATTTTGTGTTTTAACCAAACTGCGCTAATAAAAAATTTTGTTGACGTTTCACCTTATATGGGAGGTGGGCGGTAAAGTGGGCGGACCACGCACATTTTTGGTTTCCAAGTTTATATCGACCCTCGAACTATCTGTACAAAATTCCGTTGTCGTACATGCTTTTGTTTAAGAGATATCAGCAGAAAAGTATGAAATGAAACCACCACGTACACCCTGTGTTTCTAGTATTTAGCCCATAACTTTTCTTTATTAATCGATTTTTCCCATTTTCAATACCAAACAGACCTTATATAAGATAAATATTTGTGCCAAATTTCGTCTCCCTACGTTGCACGTTGGGGTAAAAGGGGTCGAAAATGGCGCTTAATTCAGGGAGAGGTGATATCAATATTTTAATGATGAGGATCTATTTTTATTTTTAGGTAAAAAAATGTATTTTTTGAATTTTAGGATTTTTTTGGCAGAATGGTAATGTCTGTCCGTCCGTCTATACCTTATGATTAAATGGGTCTAAAATCGCCGCATTATTCAGAGAAAGGTGATATGAATATTTAAATGATCATGATTTAATATTTTATCAATTAGTTAGTAAAAAAAAGATATTTTTAGAACTCTTGAATTTATTTTGGCAGAATAGTAATGTCCGTCCGTCTGTCTATACATTGGAAAAAATGGATGTAAAATGGCCGCATAATTCAAGAAAAGGCGATATCAATATTTTAATAATCACAACATGTTTTGTTTTTTATTAGTTAGTTAAAAAATATAAACTATAAAAATTCTCCGATTTTTTTGGCAGAATGTCCGTCCGTCTGTCTATACATTAGGATTAATTGGTTAGAAGAAAGCCGCATAATTCAAGGAAGGGCGATATGAATATTTTAATAACTACAACTTGTTTTGTTCTTTACTGGTTAGTAAAAAAAATGTACCATTATATCTCTACGATCTTTTTTGGCTAAATGGCAACATCCGTCCATCTGTCTGTACATTGTGAAAAAATGGATCTAAAATGGCCGCTTACTTCAAGAAAAAGTGAAATCGATATTTTTATAATCACAACTTGTTTGATTTTTACTAGTTAGTAAACAAATGCATTACAAGAATCTTACAAATTTTTTCTGCCTGATATGTAATGTCCGTCCGTCTGTCTATACATTGGGGTTAAACATGTCAAAAACTAAGCATACTTCAGAAAAAGTGGTATCAGTACTTTAGTGATCACTTTTGACTTTATTATTTATTAGTAAGTAAACAAATTAATTTTTAGAATTCTTAGGCTTTCTTTGCAGGTAATGTTTTCATACAAAAAAATAAAAAAAAAATGTCATCAGTGAGAATAATCAACTGCGGATTGTGGTAGGTCTATATGTTTTATTTTATACTTTTTCCCCATACTTGATTGGATCGGAACTTATCAAAAGTCTTTAAATATATCTTTGTTTGATTTTTGTCTACTACATTTTCGTGAAAAATGTTTCCGGTAATTTTTGAAATCTTTTTTTCTTGCTTCTTGGGTGTCTCAGAAAGTTGGCCATTTCGTAGAAGAGCATGTTTTATAATTTCTGGTCCGTGAATAAAAAACTTGTGGAGGATAGAAGACATTCAATACCATGGATATTTATCAACGTAGTATCTGGCTGTATTGTTGGCATAGTTCCTGAATTTTTCAATATTAAATACCAAGTACCAATATAAGACACATCACTTTGTAGAATATAAAAACATTACATGAAATCATGTTCATTTTAACTGAGTTCGACTGTATTAAGCAGTAAAATTATTTTGTTTATTTAAAATAATTGTACAAAACAATAACAAAAAACAATAGTGAAATAACGAAAAGTAAAACAAAGTAATAAAATAAAAAAAAATCTGCACTTAACCTGTTTTTGGTTTGGAGCAACTTGAGTTTTTTCACAAAAATTTAAATTTCTAAAATCGGGCAAAATATGCGCACGATTTTATTTCAGAATATTTAAGTAGACAATATGTTATATTTTTCAGACAATTTTTCAGAACAAAAGTCTTGTTATATTTTTAGTTGCATTCCATGAAATTTGAAAATTAGTGCATTTTTGGACTATTTTCCAAAAAAAAATAACAAAAATACCAGGACAAAAAATAATTTACAAATTCTTGCATAAAAGTAAACTCAAATACCTATAGTTGATGGTTCCATTTTAAAATTTTTCTTTAAAGCACTTTTTATTAAAGAAAAATTCACCGAAAGTTCATGAAAATTTAATTTTTTGCTCTTTTCTTAAAATATAAAAAAATATTGAACTTTGACAGCTCAATACTCAAAAACCACGCAACCTACGTTAATGACTTTTATCGTTATTGATACATAATTTTGTCTATTTTTATTCGGTACCCAATTTTATTTAAAAAAGTTAATTTTCAAAATTCAATTAAACGCCACTTTCGACCCCTCTTACCCCAACGTGCGTTGTCCCGTTCGAGCCCTATCCTGCTTCGAACAGACAGACAGACAGACGGACAGACGTCTGTAGCTAGATCGACTCAGAATCTAACCAGGACCCAGAATATATATACTTTATGGGGTCTTAAATGATTCCTCCGACATGATGCATACGGAATGACAAAATCAATATACCCCCCATCCTTTTGATGGTCGGTATAATAAAAGTCCGATTTTTATACACATGTAAAAAATTACAAACAAAAAAAAATCACCAAAACTAAAAAAAAAAAAATCTCCAAATCATAAAAAACGAAAAAATTAAAAAAGCGGCAAATTTTACATAAACTAAAAAAATAAAAAAAAAAATAAAACGCTAAGATAAAATGAGAAAGAAAGAAATAGTCGGTCAATCCCGACCCAACACCATTGTATACATCAAAGGAGGGGTCTTTTATTAGACTTGAGGCCCAATTGTGGACCGATACTAATATTAAGTGTAAAATAAAACATACGAATACAGAATATTACATCGATACTAACATTTATATGAATTTATTCACTTTTGGGGGATTCCCGAAAAAAGGGCCTTATATGGGAGCTATGGTAAATTATGTACCAATCCTCGTAAAATTTGGCACTATATTTATATATATTTATATTTATATAAAACTTATTTGTATCGAATATTAACTTGATACTAACACTTTAATGGGATTTATGCCCGTTAAAGTGATTTTCTGAAAAGGGGTTTAAGGAGTGAGATCGAAAAATTCTTAACATACATAATATTCAATAACTTGGAAACGGTTGATATTAGAGTTTTCATTATTTTTTTAATCATTTGATAATTTAGCACAGATCACAGAAATATATAATTTTTATGGTTCTAACCACTAATTATAAAATTGTGGACCATTTTTGAAAACCCTTTCTTTGGAGATAAGATAGTTGCTTCAGTCACTTTTTTGGAACAGTGTGCACATCTTCTGTTAAAATCTTCGATATTTTGGGACACCTTTTTTGTGCTCTTGAATTCACTTTTCACAAAAGCTAAATATCTCTCCACTGGTCTAAGCTATGTACAATTTTGAAAATTGACCTCTCTTGGTACTAAAAGTATGTTATTGATTTGGTACCACTCCAGAGCTTTCTTACCGTAGTGACATGATACCAAATGGGTCCAAAAATATGTGGACACGTTGTGCTTTCTTAAGAAAAGAAGAAGTCTTTTTTGCAAATATTCCTTTATGCATATTTTGGTATTTATAGATCCGAATGTATCAAATGACTTTCCTGTTTTGCCGCAACTGCAAAAAGCTTGTCACACCATGAATTTTGTAAGAAATTTTTGCTGCTTTTGGGTCTTAAACTTCTCCAACATTGCTTCGAGCATTAGCAATAAAAATTTTCGAGACACAAGTTGCGAAGATTCTGCCAGCACCTACGTTTCTTCGTCAATTATACAGCTTGAGTATTTTTGTATGAAATTTGGTCCTATTTTTGGTTTGTAATTTTTTATTATTTTTTTTTTTTTTTTGCAGAATTCCAGCTTGGAATTTTTTGAACTTTATATGTTATCAACTTTCCCTTTAGCTTTAAATTTTCGCACCAAATAGTCGAAGCACTGAGAAATCTGAGCTGATTTTCTACCAGATGTGTTTGGAATTCCTTTCAATATGCCTTCAATTTTCTTGCCTTCCCAATATCATGTGGTCCTTTTTTCTTACCGAACTAGGTTTCACATCAATAGTCAAATTCTCCTGATACTGTTTAATAACATTAGAAACGGTTTTACGGACGACATTTAATTCTGTGGCCAATTATTTGTAAGATCTATTTGGATTTTTTGAAATTTTTTAATAACTTGTAGGACGTAAATCTTTTTCGTCACTTATTTTGATGAAAATAAGGACAAATTAACATAGTTGTTATTAAAAATAATAACTGTAGTATTTTTCCATGATAACTAGATCAATAAAAATTTTGAATATTGATTCCAAAAAAAAGTTATGAGGCAAAATGTGTGTTAAGATTTTTTCGATCTCACTCCTTATATGGGAGCTATGGACCGATCTTTCTGAAATTCGGTATACAGATTTAGACTAATATGTGTCAAATTTCATTAAAATATTGCTATATTTAAGGGATTTATTATCGTTAAACCGCTTTTCCGGGAGGACATTTGTATGGGGGCAAGGTGAATTAATGGACCGAACATAACCAATGTCAATAGACTTCGTCCTTGAACTATAAGAAACCTGTGTGCCAAATTGATTGATTTATGTTAAAAATTGTGACCTGTAGTTTGATTACAAGGTTTATATGGACGGACAGACGGACGGACATTGTAAATCGACTCAGAAAGTGGTTCTAAGCCGATTGGTATAAATTAAGGTGGCTCTTAGACCAATATTTTTGGGTGTTACAAACATCACCACAAACGTATAATACCCTCCCCACCTATGGTGGTGTATGGTATAAACACCAAAACTAAAAACATCTTGAATTGGAAAAATCGCAATAAATTAAAAAAAAATCGCCAAAAAAAAATTAAAAAAACGCCAAATTTTACATAATTCTGAACATTTTTGATATTTTAAAATAACCAAAAGTTCGATTTTCATACAAATTTATATGTAATATATGTCCATTTAAAATTAATATCATATGTACACTATTACATCTTCTCAGTAAACGATTCTGAGATGATTTTTATCCAAGAAGAGATTATTTTTTAACAATTTTCAAATTCACTTTATATATTAAGAGTATAAAAAAAATAAGTAATAAGATAAACTTTTCACGATTTTAAAAATCCCAAAAAGATGTTTTAAAAGAAGCTGAGATTAAGGTCAATAAATTAATGGAAATGATGACTAAATAAATTTAATTATTTTGGAGAGGGATCAGTTACAAAACGATTTATCTAATCAATATAAAAAAATTTAAATTCGCAATTATAAATTCATAAGCTAATAAAATAATTAACACAAGTCCCGACATCTGTATACGAATGAGAAACATTATTAAGGTTATATATTCAGATTTTTACTATCATTTTACAAATTATTTACATACTATCTTAAATAAACTTTGTTTTTATAATGATATTTAAATGACGTCTCTTCAGAAAATGTAATAATTTGCTTTTACGAAACGTAAAATCTCATAATCACAATTCTAAATTTCATAATGCAACTACATATAACAGCTAACGTACTCTGTCACAAGACTCAATACCCCAGCTAAGTGTGATAAATGTTTCAATGGACTTTCAATGTTAACAAAATGAATTGCTGTCGTCATAAATGATGATGAGGTTGATGGTGTCGGACATGATATATGACTACTAAACTCAATTAAACTAAAGCGAACTGAATAAAACTGAATGGACTTGTTAACTATATGTACAATGGATTGTATATTTCTCAGTCTTTTTTTTTTTTTACAAATTGTTTAATTATTTAGCATTGTATACACATATTTTTTTATTATTTGTTATACTTTTTTATACTTTAGGTAAATATTTACAAAATGTATTAAAAGCAAAAGAAAATAAGAAAAACAAAAATATAACATTTAATAAAAATAAAAATTTAATTAAATTATGAAAACAGGTCGTTGGTATAACGAAAAAATAGATAAATATTATGCATTAAATGTTTAAAAATATTTTCTATATTAAAAATCAACTTTGGTAATCAATTATAATGCTATCTTAAGTGTATTTTTTGTTAAAAATAACTTTAAATTATTGTAAAATAAAATTTTAAGCTCTTTTTTTATATTTACGTAAGTAAAATACTTTAGTGTCTTAATAACTGATTAATAAAAGAATTGTCCAAATAATCGGAATGAAATTCTTATATAAATAAAATATAAACACGTACATGGACTTAATGTCTTGTCTGCTGGGATTTTGTGCAAATAAGAGAAATGAATGAAGTGACGTCATTAAATAAATAAAAAGTTATGGAATATCAATAGCAGAGATGTTAAAGTTTCAGAATATTATTAAAATATGAATCACATAATTTTAAACAGTTTTTAAGGTAATTTTATTTTAATTATTGTATATATGTATGTATATTCTGTGATCTTATGATTTCATTTATATCATTAAAAAAATAACCAATAAAGTAAACAAGGAAAAAACAATATGTTAATTATTTTTTATTGAGACTTCTTCATAACGATATATAAAAAGCAGTAAATACGTTATTGTTAACAAAAAAAAAAGTAAGTGTCAAGAAATGTAAACAAAATTATCATAATTAAATGAAAAATAACACACATCATTATTTCATTATTATAATTATGATTATCTACCAGTATAACATGCCATATTTAAATTAATCATAATTAAAAATCATCTTCATAAAAAAAAAACTCATTACATTATTATGTTTTTGAATCCATATGAGATCATTAAAACAAAAAAGTTGCCGCCAAAAATATAACAAACAAATTAATTTATTTTAATTGGTTAACAAAAACATAATAATAACAAAGAAAGTTGAAAAGAATTAGGACGCAATATAATCATTTTTTTCTATTTTAATTCTAATGCTTTTGAAAATAACTCTATTGTATTGCTTTTATATAAAAATACAACAAAAATTTCTTAAACTTTTAATATTATGGCATTTTTAATTATATTTAAATATTTGTAACTGAAGACGTATGATTAATATTAATTAGTAAGTATTTTTATAAAATCTTTTATAAATTAAAAAGTTATTAGCCGATTTTAAAAATATTAATTTTTATTAAAAGAGAACATATAAGGCTTTAATAATAAAAAGGAAGCTAAGTGAATTATTTAAGTCCAGACCTAGAATTTCTTAAAAATTTATCAAAAACTTAAAAAAAATATAAGATATTTTAAATTTGTTCTATTAAAAATCTTTAAATATCATAATTTACTAATAATTATAATTTTATAATATTTTTAAGAAATTACGATTTTTAAGATGATAATAAATATGACTCTCCTTAAATACTGGAAGAATCGAATTGATATGTCTACATTTTTGAGAAGACGGGAACTGGTATATTGTCAAATCAATCTATATATACATATGTATGTAATTATCAAAACTTTTTTTAATTTGAATAATGTCGAGTGACTTCTTTTCTTTTTAGCACGACGAACTTAAAACGCTGCACACTGGGGTAAAAGAGGTCGAAAATGGCGCTTAAGGGTGATATCAATATTTTAATGATCACGTTTTTTATTTATTACGAGCTGTATACCCGCTATTTAGTTAGCGTTTTTTTTTTTTTAATAAAAACCATACTATCAGGCCTGTTACTCATTCCGAACGGAATGGTTTTAGTTCCGTATTTTCAATTTCGATCGATTTACTTCTTCAGACTCCGATCAATTCTGTTAATTCAAAAATAAATTGTTATTTTCGAATTTAAATTTTCATTGTTTAGCAGTTCAAAACTAAATTAATGTTTGAATAATAAAAATTTGATTTTAAATGTTGAGAAATACAAAAAATACAAGCGAAAATCAATTCCACTTTGAAAATTTGAAGTGGTTTCATACCGAAAAATTTCTTCGTTTTATATTTTCTGAAAAAGCAAAGTACGGAATTAATTCCACTTTCTTTCGGAATTGTTTTCTGTGACAGACCTGTATATTATTAATACAAATTGTGTTTTATTAAGTTATAATATCATAACTATAAATTTTTGAATAATACCCTAAATACAGTGCGCTACGCTACCCCATTGTATTGATTTAAAATAAAAGCAACGAATAAAATTTAAAAACGGACAGACTAAGAAACACAGATTCACTTTTATATAGATAGCATTAACCCGATTATGCAGTACTCCTATATATCCCACATAAAAACGGTAGCCTTTTAATTTAGAAAAAACAAAATGAAATACCGAAAGTGAAAAAACCGGTAAAATTAAACTCCCTTGAACAGTTATAATATTGGTGTTCTGAAGGTATTAAAAAAAAAAAAAAAACTTTTTAAATATTTTAGTTACCAATTTCTTATATCTTTAACGTTCGAAGGTTCAATAACTACAAAATTATTTAAATTATTATATTTTAGTTTAGAAGAATGTGCTTGTGGATTCTCAACACAGAACTATATACATATCTTTAATTTCATGTTTGAAGGTTAATTATTATTACAAAAAATTCAAAGAGTAATTTTATAATAACGAAAAGTACTCTCTCTCTCTCTTATGGATTCTCATTCACTTAGGACCACATATCTTTAATTTCATGATTTTATCTTAAATATTATATAAAATTAAAAAAATTTCATTATAAGAACAAAAAAGTACCAAACATTCCCCGTCTTGAATTTTTACCCACATATAGTCCTAACTTTAATTTCATGTTTGTAGATTCAATATTATAGAAAATTCAAAAAGTACCATTGGAAAAACGAAAAAGTACCACAAAGTTCCTCCTCTTGAATTCTTAACCATGTATCTTTAATTTCATGTTTTTATGTTCAATATTATAGAAAACTCAAAAAGTACCATTAGAAGAATGGAAAATTACCACAAAGTCCTCTGTTATGGATTTTTATTCACGTAGGATCATATATCTTTAATTTCATGTTTCTAGGTTCAATGTTAAAGAAAATTCAAAAAGTACCATTAGAAGAACAAAGAAGTACCACAAAATCTCCTCTTGTGAATTCTCACTCACTTAGGACTACATGTACTTAAGTTCATGTTTCTTGGGTTAATATAATAAGAAATGCATTACTTAATTTGAATAAAATTTAATTTACCGATTTTATTCTCTTTTTGGTACATTTTATTCCCCTTGGATGTGACGAAATTGTATTCCAAAGAATTTCTAAATTGTACTAATTGAATGTTAAAATATTCAAATGTATGTGTCAGTTAAAAGAAAAAAATATTTTGTGAAAAAAGTACCAAAAATAGATACGATTTTTGCTCCTTAAACTTTCAAATTTCCAAAAAGTACCAAACTTGTATTCGCCAATTTCTGATAAGGTACTAATTTGATACACATTTTATTTCTATGCTTACTGAATTAAAAGATAGATAGGTAACCAAAAAAGTACCATAATACAGTTTTTACCCTAAAAGAGCCGAATTTAAAAAAAAGCACCAGAAACCTATCCGATTATTTTTTAAATGAATAACGATAACTATTCAACTTTTTTGTATCTCTATTAGTTTAGGAGACATAAGGTTACTGATTTTACCCGCTTTTATCCTTTTTTACCCCCTAAACATTCGAATTTCTAAAAATCCCGTCTTAGTGGATCTATTCGCTAGGAGACCAATCTACAGTGCATATTTCATCTTTAAACGTTTGGGCTGCGAGATGATGAATAACCAAGTTAGTCAGTCAGCCAATCACTCAGTAACGTTACTCTTTTATATATGTATACTAGCTTTTCCCGGTGCGCTTCTCTATCCCATTTGATGCGATAAGTAATATTTAATTGATGTGAAGGCTTCTACTCCCCCTGGACAAATCTACCCTATAAGAAATTTGATATGAAAATTATTTGTACAAATTTTTAAGACTTTTAGTTAATTACTCCTTCAGATATGCGAAAATTAATATTTTCCTTATATGGAGGCTACCCCTCCCGCTGGCCCTATCCATCCAATTTCATCAACAGAGTATGATAATAAAATACTTCTTTAGATATACCATTAAGAATACTATTTTTGGGTGGCGGGTATCATTTCCCTAGGTCCTATCCATCCCATTTATATCTGAACTTACGGAGGTTGTTGAGAAAGTTATTACAGAATGTTAAAACTTTTGCCGTAATAGTTTCTAACATATACGATATTTAATATTTTCAATGTATGGGGAGTACCATTTCCCCTGGTCCTATCCATCCCATTTGGTGGTTAGATTAGAAAGGCATTCCCGCAAAATTTTAAGTATTAAAGTTATCCGAAAATTAGTATTTTCTTTGTATAGGGGCTATCACTCCCTCTATACTTATCTGCCCCATTTTCATCTCAATTATATAAATTGATAACAAAATTATTTCCACAGGACCTTATCTGTACTAGTTCTGGAGTTATGTGATAATAAATATTTACTTTGTATGGGGGCTACCATTCCCCATTAATAAATATTCGAGACATACTGATATATTTGTGTGAGTAAAAAGCAAAACGTACCGTCATAATTTAAGTTAGTCGGGATTCATACATAGCAATTTTTCTTGCTGCAATTCTGAAGTGTATGTGGGAGAGGTAAACAGAATGTAAAAGTTTGGTTTTCTCTTCTCCTCTCTATTCTACGAACTCAGAATTGCGATAAGAAAAATTTGTGTGTGAACCCCAACTTACAAACGTTAAAGCTGATAGTTTCAAGACGTTATCATTGGGAAGTACGAAAGAATTGTTTGCATGTGGATCATATTTGTCATTATATTGATTTTAAGTTAATATATAGAAATCCCCATAGAAAAAACAAAAACAATAAAATATCAGTATATATTAAATAGTTTCGGCTAGTTTCGGATTCGGCCAAATATTCGGTTTTTTTGCAGAATATTAGGTTCGGTTTCGGCCTTAAAAAATCGGTTTCGGTCGGACTCTAAGATATAGATATAGATAGATATAGATTAGGTAAAAATATAAATTTTTAGAATTATAAGATCCGTCCATCTATACACAGTAAAAAAAATTTATTTTTAGAATTAAAAAATTTTTTTCTTAAGAAAATTCTGATATCTGGTCTTCCGCCCGTTGGTTAATTTTTACAAATGTATGTAAGCAGAGGAGAGTAACATTTCCAAACATAAAATGTTACTCTCCTCTGCTACGTCTATATGATATACTATATAAATCAAAGCTCTTAAGCGGTTTTTTGTATGAGAGTTACTGGAATTTTTTCGAAAAAAATTTATTTCTAAAATCAGGCTGTATATGCACAAGATTTTTTTTTACAGTATTAAAGTTAACAATATGTACTATTTTTCAAAGAATTTTCAGAACAAAAATCCTGTAACATTTAAAGTTACGCTCCATGAAAGTTTCAAATTAGTGTATTTTAGAAAAATTTTCCAAAAAAATAACAAAAATATTTGGACAAAATATAATTTACAAATAGTTGAAGAAAAATACACTTAGATACCTAAAATTTATGGTTCCATATTTTAAAAGACTATTTATTAAAAAAATAAAATAATAAATAATGCGTTGATAATTTTTCACGACTTGAAGAATCGAAATAATTCTAAAAATATTTTAAGACATTATTTTGAAATCTATTGGAAATCTTAGGATATTTTTAAACAAATTTTCACTCCTATATTACGAAAATTAATTGAGAAAAACCAAAAAAGTCAAGGCAAAAATCGTAAATTCCAAATTCAACTGCAAATATTTTTTTAACAATAAGATATATCATAGGTGAGTAAGATTATTATCTCTTTCAATAGGTGAGTAAGATCAATCTCTTTAAAACACCTTTTTATCTTTAAAATTAATTTAATTTGTAGAACTTAACTTTTTCATAAATCATAAGATAATTTTTCAGAATGCTAAGGTCGTCTTATACAACTCCCCCATAGTTTTAGAACTCCATAATCAGGTGAATATAAATTTACTGAGAAATTCTGTACCGCAGCAGATTCAATGTGGCTTTGTATGAAATACAAATCAATTCTGGATGTTTTAAAAATCTTTCTATCGTGCTAATCTCTTATGATCTCTATGTAAGGATCGTGTTTTGATAAAAGGATTTTAATAAAAAAAAAATGTCTAGAAAAATTATTGACTTTTTTTTTCTTTTTTAATTACAACAATTATTAATTACAAGATTTCCAGAGGTCATCTCATATAACAATTTAAATTATTTTCTTATTACTTTCTTTATAAATATTTAAACTTCAACACCAAATTAGTTAACATTAAATTACACAAAGTAATTGGAAATAACAATGAAAATGACTAAATAAACAATTGTCTAAAGTAAATATATGAGCAACTAGATATTTTGTTTGTTTAACGAGAATTTAATTTAATATGTATCACTTAAAAGCAACCATTCAACTGTGAAAAACACGCGTATAATAAAAATGTTAAATTACATAAAATTGTTAATGGCATTAAGCAATTAAGTGCACGCAAAAATAGGCTTCAAAATTACCAAGAATCTAGAAAAAAAAATAAAAGATAATACTCCCTACTACAACACCCTGCCACAAAAATGTCAATTATAAGAAAATTGTTAAATAAATAAAACACGAGTGTTGTACACTTAAGATAAATAACATTTTTAATATTAATGAACAAATTTCAACGTTTAAGTTTTTTTTTTTTTTTTTTTTTTTTTTTTTTTGTGAAGGAAAAATAAAATGTATTAAATAAATGAAATTTGTATTGAAGGTTAATGCAGAAATTAATCAAATATAAAGTAAGCTGGAACGAAAAACTATTCAGGGGATTATTAAAAAAAAATGCTACTTCAATAATATAATTTTAATTGTTTTGATTGATATTTTTGGATTTTTTTTAATTTAGCATACAGTTGAATAACCCCTTCACTTAAGTTAACTTTATTTGTTTTCATTAATCAACTGTTTATTGACCCAGAAATAAATTTTAAAAATACTAAATGTAGTGGGTATTTATTGATAAAGCTCATGATCAAATCATATAATGTATGTTAGTATTGAAAACAAAGAGCTTTTAAATTTATCAGTAGGAGTTAGTTGTATTTTTATGGCGCATGCGCAACATTAGCTAAACCGTTATTTGCTTAGCAACAAAATTTGTAATTTAAAACTAGTTTTAATAAATTACTTTTGTATTTGATATATGTTTGATACAAGATTTTGTTTGACGCTTAACTTCATTTAAATTTTTTATTTTTTAATGATTTAAGAGACAGAAATGTTTGGAATTTTAAATATAAATCGGCACATTGGTGTAAAAGGTGTCGAAAATAAAACTTAATTCGGAGAAAGGTGATATCAATATTCTAACATTTACATTTAAATTTTATATTGAACAATAAGTAAAAAAAATGAATTTTTGGAATTTTAATTAATTTTTTTTTTTTTTTTAGAGAATTCTGATGTCCATTTACATTTTTGCAAATTTTCAAATTCAAAATCGTTTATTCTTCGACTCAATAAAGATATTGACTTCAATTTTTTTTATATAAAACTAGTTTTAGAGTGATTCCATGTCAAAACGGACAGCAAACGGATTTGACATCTCCTATTTCAATAAAATTCACTACAAGCATTGACCATTGGAAGTGTTTCCGAAAACATGAAATTTCAGACACATGTTTCTTTCCGGTCCGGAAATATGACGGTTTAAAAAACGAAAAAATGTTAAAAACTTTACAAATGAATACCTATTTAACTTCTAATGACTTACTAAATCTACATCGTAGATCTCTGGTTGTTACTTCATATTAAAGACAAAGATATTACCTTAATAACGATATGTACAAAGTTTTTTACATCAAAAGTTCAAGGCCAAAATTGGACATAAAGAAATTCAAACTATTATATCTCAAAAACGGGTATTTTTAAATTTCAAAATAATTTTTGTAAATATTTTAAATTTTACACACAAAAAATGTGCTTTTTACCGTATTGCGCCTCATAACTTCTAAACCAAAAGAGGCTCCAACTTGAAATTTAGCACAAATATAGAGTAGAGTTACATTATCAATATATATATTGTTTAAGAATTTTAAAATACCGTTTTTTTAAATATTAAGTTTTAATCTTTATATTATCGATTTTGACCTTTGAACTTTCGAAGTATATAAATGTTTTACTTGTCGTTTTAATGTCAATGTGTTTTTCTATTAAATGAAATAAAAATAAGAATTGTACAATGTATTTTTTAGAAGTTATGAGCAATAAAGTGTGATTACTTTTGGAATAAATTCAACAGCTTTTTCATTTTTGAAACGTCATATTTTTGAACCGGGAAGAGTCTTTACTAAGAAAGTTTGTGGTTTGCAATGCATATTATCTGTAGCGAATTTCATTGAAATTGGAGATTTCAAATCAGGAAATGTCTGCTTTTTGTTTATTTTGATATGGAATCACTCTAGATCCTTTTAAAAGAAAATTGCAAAAAGTTATTCAAGAGAAGGACTTATCTCTGGATTAAATTTGTAATGACGACGAGACGGGGTTGTTTTGAAAAATGCTACCAAAGAAAACATTTGTTCCTGGTAAAAAATTATCAAAAGAAAGAATAACAGCTCTTCTCTGTGCAAATGATTCGGGAAGAAAAAAGGTGAAACCCCTACTTGTTAAAAAAGCTAAAAATCCCCCATCGCACGTTGGGGTAAAATGTGTCAAAAGTGGCGCTTAATTAAATTTTAAAATTTAAAGTTTTCGAATAAAAATATACAAAATTATGTATCAACATCATCATTTTACATTTTTGAAAAATAGTAAAAACTTCAATTTTTATCAGATTTCAGTGTATTTATTTTAAATAAAAAGTCTTTTAAGGTAAAAATTTAAAATGAAACTATCAAGTCCGGATGTTTAAGTGTATTTTTGTTCAAGTATTTGTAAATTATATTTTGTCCTAATATTTTTGTTATTTTTTGGAAAATTATCCTAAAATACAGTAATTTTCAACTTTCATGGAATGCAACTTAAAATGTTACAGGATGTTTGTTCTGAAAATTTTCTAAAAAAAAAGTACATATTGTCCACTTTAATACTATGAAAAAAAAAATCGTGCGCATATATAGCCCGATTTGAGAAAATATTTTTTTTTTTTTTAAAAACTCCAGTAGATTTCATACAAAAAACAGCTTAAGTGCCACACATTTTCTTTGCTTTATCAAACATTAAACAGTGTGAAAGAATAGCAATAAATTAGTAAATTCTAATCAGCTGATTGGATTTGCATGAAATTTCACAACTTTAAGTGGAATTTTCGACACATTTAACTCAAATGTATAGACAGACGGACGGACATTGCCATGCTGCCAAAAAATATTTTAGAATTCTAAAAATGTATTTGTTTACTAACTAATAAATAGAAAAAATAGAAAATTATCATCAAAATTTGGATATCACCTTTTCTTGAATTAAGCGTCTTTTTCGGACTTTATCATTCTGCCAAAAAAACTCTTATAATTCTAAAAATACATTTTTTTTATTTACTAATAAATAGAAAAGTTAAACGTGATCATTAAAGTGTTGATACCACCCTTCTTTGAATAATGCATAATTTTCGACACATTTAATGTTAATGTACAGACGGACAGACATTACCTTTCTGCTAAAAAAAAATCTTAAAAAACTAAAACTGAATTTTTTTAACTAATAACAAATAACAAAAATTAAACGTGATCATTAAAATATTGATATCACCTTTCCCTGAATTAAGCGCCATTTTCAACCCTTTTTACCCCAAAGTGCATCGTTTCGAAATAGAAATTTGCCAGTAAATTAGTAGATGAATTCGGATATTTTCAAAATTTTAATTTTCTAAATGTTCGTTCCACAGGTGAGTATAGATATATAGCACTTTAAGCAGTTTATCATAAAAACTTTTTAGGTTGAGTCATTTTGCATCAGCTACCAGTTTGAATTTATCTCTTATTTTCCGATATATATATATAATCCATTACAGGATAAATGTCTTCACATGCGTTACTCGTTTCCATATCTTTTATTTTGCTCCAAAGTTCTACCACCTAGTTTCGATGGGTTAAAAGCAGGTATTCTCCTTCCCCCTGTGAAAAGTACCAGTCCTCTTTTCTTATGATTAATACCCAAACCACATTTGATAGTCCATTTATTTAATACCTTTAGAGCACCTTTCATTACCATCGCAAAAGTACTCAGAAATTTTCCTTTTATTAGTAGCACTAGATCATCTGCGTATGCCACTACTCCTACACCTAATGTATTAAGTTTCAATAATATTTCATTCAGTGCTAGAATCCACCAAGTCGGTGATATGACTTCGCCTTGAGAAGTGCCTCTGTTGGCTATGACATTTATAAATGTTCCACCCAGTTCAGCTTGAATCTCTCGATGGGTAAGAACTTTCAAAATCCACGTAATAACCACCCTAAGTCAAGAAGTATCCTTGACTATTTCTATTTCCTTTAACTTGTCAACGAAGCATTGCCTCTTAGCTATCCTTTTTAGAGGTTTAGTACTTATTAATACCTTGTATCCGAATTGACTGAAAAACCCCGTGCCGCAGAAATTTTTTTCTATTTTGTACCTGTATTATCAAAGTGAAGACTTTTAAATGACAACGAAAAATTTTTGTCTTTGTTCTCTTTCTTTTTCTCAAAATTTATTTAACAAAAAAATATTTTTCTCACATATTTCACAAGACAAAAATTATCAAATATGGATAATAAAGCTTAGGTCGTTATCTACAACTATTCCATACATTTCAATTAAATCCGTCTAGTAGTTTAGGAGATACATTTATTATAAATATATTTATTATAAATCCAAAAATATTTTTTTTCGCCCTGTGCAATTTATTATATTTAAATAATGATTAAAATGATTTTTAATGTTTATATTTTAATAATAATTAAAAGGATATTAATAAAAATTCTCAGAAATTAAAAGTTAAGAACTTTATGAGATAAATAAATTTAAATTATTCTCAGAATTTAATTTATTTTTATTAAAAAAAATCAGGTGTCGTAGGGTACTCCCCAAAAATAAACAATTCCTTTTTTTCCATTTTGTTTTTATGCTCCAATATTTTTATTATATTTTGCAATGTTTGACCAAACTTTTTTTATTAATCATTATTTTAGCTACAAGGTCTTATTGTAGTCAGTAATATGGATTTTTGTGATTTCACTTTTAAAATCATTACACGTGCTGTACTTTAAAAAGGTGATTGGCACAATAAATAAAAACATAGCTAGTTTTATTATATTTTTTTATTTTATTATTGACTATAGGATTAATTTTTTCATATTATTAATATAATATAATTAAAAACATTTTATTTGCTAATATTTGTTTAACACGTTTTTAATGTTTTATAAAAATAAATTTAATTAAATCAAGATCAAACTTTTTTTTAAATTGATTTAATTATAAAAAGTGTTTATATTTATACTTAATTTATAACATTCAAGGTGTTATAAATAAACAATTTTATACAAAACAAGTTGGGGAGTCATATTCCCTCAGCTTAAGTTGATTTTTTTATTCTGCTAAATAATCTGGCTTTCCATTTAAGACCATATATTAAAAAAAATTATAACAGATTTCTCTGAAATATTATTACGTTTTAAAGTAACGAGATTTGACTTGAATATATTTATATGAAAAAGAGTTTTATTGACAAGACAATAGAATTCATTAGGTCTATATTTTTTCCGATAGTTGGAAATCAATAGTTTTTTAATCTGCAATAGAATATACTTAGTTAGAATATCTTGAAGAAATATTCACTGAATGTTGGCTTTGTATTTCATAATAAAGTGTACAACATTTTCAGATAAAATGAAAGCAATTCCATATTCCAAAAAATATCGTACAAAATATAAAAAAAATTTATGTTAAGACTAATAGAAGACTTTTAAAAATAATATAAAATACATTAGGTTTTCTGTTCACATTTGGCAAATATTTGCTCAAACTAACATGACCACTTGTTTACTGTTTGATTTTACAAATGTTTTGTAAGAGAAAACAGTGTCAAACAAAATTTAACAAAATATTAGCTGTGATTTATGATAATTAAAATATTTTTTCCAAAATAAAATTAATTTGGAAATATTTTATACAGTACTTACGTCTTTTCGTCAAATATTTGAATAGTCTGAAGCTATTTTTTCCCCGATTTTAGACTTTAAAATTTTTCATATAAAATGGGTAAAATTTGGAATGGTATAATCACATCCATATAAAAAATTTTAAATGTTTTCTTTGTAAAACTGTCTTTCAAAAAAATATATGTAAAACCTTTATATGAATATTAACGCTTTAAAAAATCCTCCTCCATTTTTTTTACACACACGCAGAGAAAATATATAAATACGCCATTGTCACTACAACAATATTATGTTCTATTTGTTTATTTTCATTAATTTTAATAAGATTATGTTCATAACAACAATGTTTTTGCTAAATTTTTATCATTCAATGTTTACATTCAATAACAATTTTAATATAGTTGACTACAAAAATTTTATGTTTTTAAATATTTTTACCAGAAACAAAATTTTATTAAGGAGTGAGATCGAAAAATTCTTAACATACATAATATTCAATAACTTGGAAACGGTTGATCTTAGAGTTTTCATTATTTTTTTTAATCATTTGATAATTTAGCACAAATCACAGAAATATATAATTTTTATGGTTATAACCACTAATTATAAAATTGTGGACCATTTTTGAAAACCCTTTCTTTGGAGATTTGATAGTTGCTTCAGTCACTTTTTTGGAACAGTGTGCACATCTTCTGTTAAAATCTTCGGTATTTTGGGACACCTTTTTTGTGCTCTTGAATTCACTTTTCACAAGAGCTCAATATCTCTCCACTGGTCTAAGCTATGGACAATTTTGAAAATTTACCTCTCTTGGTACTAAAACTATGTTATTGATTTGGTACCGTAGTGACATGATACCAAATGGGTCCAAAAATATATGGACACGTTGTGCTTTCTTAAGAAAAGAAGAAGTCTTTTTTGCAAATATTCCTTTATGCATATTTTGGTATTTATAGATCCGAATGTATCAAATGACTTTCCTGTTTTGCCGCAACTGCAAAAAGCTTGTTATACGATGAATTCTGTAAGAAATTTTTGCTGCTTTTGGGTCTTAAACTTATCTCCAACATTGCTTCGAGCATTAGCAATAAACATTTTTGGGACACAAGCTGCGAAGATTCTGCCAGCACCTACGTTTCTTCGTCAATTATACAGCTTGAGTATTTTTGTATGAAATTTGGTTTTAAATTCGGAGTCCTATTTTTGGCTTGTAATTTTTTTTTTTGCAGAATTCCAGTTTGGAATTTTTTGAACTTTATATGTTATCAACTTTCCCATTAGCTTTAAATGTTCGCACCAAATAGTCGAAGCACTGAGAAAACTGAGCTGATTTTCTACCAGATGTGTTTGGAGTTCCTTTCAATATGCCTTCAATTTTCTGGCCTTCCCAATATCATGTGGTCCTTTTTTCTTACCGAACTAGGTTTCACATCAATAGTTAAATTCTCCTGATACTCTTTAATAACATTAGAAACGGTTTTACGGAAGACATTTAATTCTGTGGCCAATTATTTGTAAGACCTATTTGGATTTTTTGAAATTTTTTAATAACTTGTAGGACGTAAATCTTTTTCGTCACTTATTTTGATAAATGGTACATGGTTGTTATAAAAATAATAACTGAAGTATTTTTCCATGATAACTAGATCAAAAAAAAAATGTTGAATATTGATTCTGAAAAAAGTTATGAGGCAAAATGTGTGTTAAGAATTTTTCGATCTCATTTCTTAATAAGAAAAAATATCATTATTTCTACAACCATTAAATATTATCAATATTTTTCCTTGTCCTTAAACCATATTAATATAAAAATAAATTGTTAGAAACATACATATATAATATATACGTTTTACAAATATGGTTGAAAAAATTTTCAAAAAATCTTAAAAACTTGAAAGAGCCAAAAATGCAAATTTTAATTCTTTATTCATAGAGATAAATTTGTTACAAGTAAAACAATACATATTTCATTAAAATCAATGCATAAGTTTTAGGGCCTAACTTTGTAAAACACTTCCCCTCACTTTGAAAAATTTTTCATGTAAATTGTTTTTGTTTTTAAAAAATTTGTACAAAAATTTTTTTCAAAGTGAGGTGAAGGGATTTACAAAATAAGGGGGTTAGTTTTATTCACAAATTAGTAAAAATTCTCATTTACGTTACATAGAAAAATTAAAAAAATAAAAAAGTGATTTTGTGATTTTTAAAATTTTACTATGTAACTTATATAAGGGTGTTTTGACTAATTAGTGAATAAAATCTAAATTTACAGTGATTTTAACGAAATATGTCTCGTTTTATTTGCACCAAACTTATCTTTATGATTAAAGAATAAAAATTTGAATTTTTGACACTTTCGAATTTTAATGATTTTTTAAAAAATTGTTTTCTTCAAATTTTGTATAAAATTTAATTTTTTGTCAAAAGGTGGGCTTAATATCTCCATAACTGTTGACCGTATTAAAATGTAATGTTAGAACGACTTGAAGATAATTTTAATTAAAATTTGTTGATATTTTTTTTTAACTAAATCAGACAAGTCGTTTTCGAGATATGATCAAATATATATTGCAACATCCTTAATTTTACAAATCGCGATTTATCGCGAGAACTAAAGTAATTTAAAAAAAAGTGGATTAGAGGCTTTTTACTTATTAATACCGTGTATCCGAATTGAGTGAGAAACCCCGTGTCGCAGAATCAGTGTTTTCCTGTGTAATGATTGACCGTAATAAGATTAATATGAAGCACATTATGGGTAATTTTTGAATCATAATATGATAAAATTGGGCCATAACACGAGAAAATTTAAATCGTAATGTGATAAACCCAAATCATAATGTGATTAAATATTTAAATAGAAAAAAACACGGATCATAATATGAAAAGTTGGATAATTGTATGATTATAATGTTCATATTTATTATTATATATAAACATACAAATTATTAAAGTAACAGTATAATACATATGGTTGTGTTTACCACAACCATATTTTTTCTCTAACTGCAATGTCATAAAATGTAGCCCTGCGTCTGTTTATAAACAAATTTAAATAATATACTTGATTGTACGTTTAACGATTAGGAAGTCTTTTTATTAGCTTATTAAAAGTTAAGTTTAAATTAAATCAATACTGTTGTTATATTGTTTGAAGTTTAATAAAATGTTTAAAATAATCAAGAAATGTTTCCATCATCTTAAATGACAAATTAAATGTACAGTGAAAAATAAAAATAATCGTTACCTATTATAATGTTTTGATTTATTTTTAAACAAATTTAATCAATATGAGAGTAAAAATATTTAGAAGATAATATAATTTTATTGTAATTATTGTTTCATTTAAACAAGCTATTTTATAATGAGTATGTATACATACTTTTCCATCTTACTGTAGAAAGCGGAACTATTGCCATTTATTTGTGCCAAACAATTTAAAACATTTCAATTTTATTCTATTTATATGAAATGTCTTGAATAGTTTAAATTAGTTTTCATTTTCAAATTTAATTTTTGAAACTAGCAAATTTTATTATTAAAATTCCATTTTGTTTGAAATTTTTTTTATAGAAATATTTCAAATGTTAATCAGACATGCAATATTTGTGTATATTTTAAATAGAAAAACTTATAATAATTTTGTCATAAACAAATTGACATGATTTGTGGAATTTTTAATAAAATACTTATATTATTAGTAAGTATTATTTAACATAAGTCCCATGTCGTTAAAAATAAATGTTATAATGATAATGAAGACAAGAGTTACAGTGGTTTCAAAATATGAAAAATAATTTTGACATTTCTAATTTATTGTTTACAAACTAAAGATTTTGTTTTAAAACTAATGTTTAAAACATTTTAGAAATATCTACTTAAGTTCTCTTAGAAACGTAATCTATACATATAAAAGAGTAACGTGACTGACTGATTCATCATCCCACAGCCCTAACGGCTGAAGCTAGAGAGACGAAATTTGAAACGTAGGTAGGTCTCCCTCTGTATAGATCCACTAAGACGGGATTTTTGGAAATTCGAATGTTTAGGGGGTAAAATCGTTAACCATATAACTCCCAAACTAATAAATATACAAAAAAAGTTGAATAGTTATAGTTATTCATTAAAAAATAATCGGACAGGTGTCTGGTAATTTTTTGAAAATAGGCCCCTTTAGGGAGAAAACGGGTAAAAACTGTATTTTGGTACTTTTTTGTCACCATATGTATCTTTGAAACCAATCAACATACAAATAAAATTTATGTCGTATTCATAACTTATCAAAAAACTAGAAATATGAATTGGTACTTTTTCGAAATTCGGACGTATAAGGGGTAAAAATCGTACCTATTTTTGGTACTTTTTTCATAAAACATTTTTTTATATTTATTGACATAAACATATTCATATTTTAATATGGTATCTCACTATAATTTAGAAACTCATACAAGAATACAATTTCTGATACTTCTATGGGTAAAAGAAAGTACCAAAAAGGGGATAAATGCGGGAAATTACATTTTATTCAAAATTAATAATGAATTTTCCATTATATTAAACTTAGAAACATAAGATTAAGTAAATGTAGTCCTATGTGGATAAGAATTCACAAGAGTGGAATTTGTGGTACTTAAAGATACATGGTCCTATGGGTAAGAATTCATAAGGGGGGACTTTGTGGTACTTTATCGTTCTTCTAATGGTACTTTTTGAATTTTCTATAATATATAACATAGAAACATAAAATTAAAAATATGTGGTCCTAAATGAATGAGAATTCATTAGAGGGGACTTCGTGGTACTTTTTTGTTGTTCCTATGGTACTTTTTAATTTTCTATAATTATGAACCTGGAAACATGAAATTAAGGAAATGTGGTGCTCAGTGAATAAGAATCCATAAGAGGGGACTTTGTGGTACTTTTTTGTACTTCTAATGGTACTTTTTGAATTTTCTATAATATTTAAAGTAGAAACATGAAATTAAATATGCATGGTCCTATGCGAGAAAGAATTCACAAGAGGGGTCTTTGTGGTACTTTTTTTGTTCTTCTAATGGTACTTCTTGAATGTTCTGCAATTTTCATCCTTAGAAACATAAAATTGAAGATGTAAGGTCCTAAATGAATCAGAAACCTTAAAATGGATTTTGTGGTCTTTTTCTTTATTCTAATATACTTTTTCGTTATTCTGATATATACTTTTCATTATTCTAAGATTAGAAACCTGAAATTAAAGAGATATTGTTATTTATGGATGACATAACACCACTATTAAAAATTTTCCCAAGGTAGTTAAGAATCTTAGTTTAAATTTGTAATACAGTATGGTTTTTATAAAAAAGTTCCGCTAACGAAGTAGCGGGTTTACAGCTCGTAATTAATATTTTTATAATTTCCTTCCACTGTTTATGATGACTGCATTGTTTAATAAATAAGTATTTACGTAACTATTTCCGTGACATTACTAGATTCTTTAGATTCTTTTTCTATCATTTACAATTCTTATGCTAATTTCATGCCACAATTGCTTCGTTTTTTACATTAATTTGCTTTTTCTTTTGGCTTGTTAAAATCACATGCATAACAAATCAATAAACAAGTTAATGAAATAATAAAAAAAAATAAAAATAAAAATGTTTTGTCAATAAATAAAAAAAAATAAGAAATAAATAGAAAAATTAATATTCATTAATAAATAATAACAAAACAAAATTATTGTAAACTTACATAAAGTCTAGAAGAAAATAATAAAACATATAAATATAAAATAGGTCAATTCGTTTGTAATTGCCAGAAAATATCTTTACTACTCTCTAAAAAAAAATGCAATTAAAATTACTACAACAAAATAATTAAAATTTCATGTAAAATTACAAAAACTTCGTAAAACTACGCAATATTTATTTATGAGTATTTATTACATATTTATATCTATATTAATACACACAAAACATAGTAATTTGAATGTAGTTAAACATGTTTAAAAATCAATAAACATTTTATGTTAAACTTTTACATATTGTATGTAAAAAAAATAATGTTTTAAACAAAAAAGTGTGTAATCGTACGTACATATATGAAATGAGTAAAGTATAAAGTTGTCAAAAATTTATTTATAAAATAATAAAACAGCAAAACAATATATTGTTCTTAGAATAATATTTAAATATTGATAGAATATTTGTGATAAAAAGAATAGCAATTTATGAAAATAAAAAAAAAAATCGGAGAAATATAAATGCATACCTGTGAAATTTATAAAATAACATTAAATAATGTTAGTGAATACCAAAAGCATTTATATATTCATAAGTCGCAACAAAATGCATATTTTAAATGTTTACAAACCAAGTGCTGCACATTGGGGTAATAGGGATCAAAAATGGCGATTAATTCTGGGAAAGGTGATATCAATATTTTAATGATTCAGTTTTAGAATTTTAAGATTTTTTTTTTTTTTGTTTGCAGAATGGTAATGTTCGTCCGTCCGTCTATACATTAGAGTAAAATGGGTCGAAAATTAAGCATAATTCAGGGAAAGATGATATCATTACTTTAATGATCACGTTTAATTTTCTTATTTATTAGTAAGTAAAAAAAAATTATTTCTAAAATTATAAGATGTTTTTTGGTTGAATGATACATTTGGGTTAAATGGGTCGAAAATGGGGCTTTATTCAGGGAAAGGTGATATCAATATTTTAATATTTAGTTTTTGTATTGGTCAAGAAGTAAAAAAATAACATATTTTTGGAATTTTAAGACTTTCTAATGACTGTCCTTCTGTCCGTTTGTTTATTAGTTTTTGCAAAATTGACAATTCAAAATCGTTTATTTTCTGCTTCAATGAAGATATCGACTTGAAATTTTCTTTATTCAATAGAAAATTTTGTTGAAATGTTAGTATATATATGGGAAAGACTTGACCAACATCTTGCAAAGTTGAGATTGTTGAAATTTCAAACGAATATCTCGAAGAATATCCCTAGAGTAAAGAGAACCGATTCAAAACTAGTCACGTGACAGGTTCTCAGGGCTAGTGACCGGTCCCAGTTCCGGAACTTTATATGAGAAGAACCTGTCAGTTTTACATTGGGTTGTCATTGAAGGTGGCTAATTAGCCCCTTGGGACAGGTCACAAGATAGGTCCTAAGACAGGTCCAAGAGGACAGGTTCAGTAACGATTATTGTAATAAAAATTTTATAAAAATTCGGTAATTGTTTACTTTTTAAACATTATTTTTATTATTATCTTTATTAAATTATGTTTATTTTAATTTTATAATATTTCGTTAATGTCGATGGCGTCACCCCGGCTCGAACCCATGTTCATCTGACGTATGTTATGTTTTATAGTCTTCAACGCTTACTACTCAGCCACTGATTGTTATTGCGCGCGAGTTGCTATTTGCGCACTTAACGAGCATGTTAATAGTGACTGTGTTTGTGTCAACTGGTTCTCAATTGGAACTTTGGTGACGAGTTAGGTGTCAATTGGTACTCAACTGGTACAGAGAAACTGGTCCACTACTGCAATTACCAGAAATTTCCCGCAAGGATATAAGAGAAATCGTTTATGCAAGCATGTATTCTAAAGGATTTATCAAAGACTTTAAGGTGATATAAAAATCTTGGAAATCGTATAAGAAACAAATATTCGCTACTGGTTAAACATTTTCTATGATATTAGTACCCTATTTTGAACCCCCATAACTCCGCTCCTGTATATATATTACTATCCTCTGCTACAACTATGTACAATTTTATGCATTTCAAAATTCAATTAAACGCCATTTTTGACACATTTTACCTCAACGTGTGCTGATAAAAATGTTCTATCTACAAGAAATATAAAAATCATTTATATACATACCATAACCAAGGAGTATCACACCATCATGTAAGATGGTACCTAATTTGTGAATATAAATTTAATTTATATACAAATATTATGTCAATTGGAACATAATATGCAAATTTTCTGTTCATTTGAAAATTGTAAAAATGAACTGAAAACAAAAAGTTCTTTTAAAGTCCACATTTACAGACATCACAATTAAAAAAAAAAAAAAAAAAAAAAAAAAAAAAACATATTTTCTGAGATAAAAGGAAGTAAAGAATTAAAACCATTTCTGGATGAGGTCTTTCATATAAATGATAAAATACCCACTATTGTTAAATTAAAGTGTGGCAAAATATATACAAAAAAAATATAATATATGCAAAATTATGATCCTATGTATAAAATATGCCATTTAAATAGCTAAAATATCCTCCAAAATTTGGATTTTCTACGAAAATATTAAAAATTATGCTGCTAAGTCCAAAATATGCTGTTATGACAAAAATATGCTATAACAAATCGTTGCCAAATTTCTTAAAATTGTCTGAAAAAAATAATAACTAACAGTTTGGTTAATTTGAAGCTCAGAAAAAAATATTATTTTGCATTTTTTTGGATACCCTGATAACATTGGTCGACAAAAAAAAAAAAATAAATTTTCGTGCTCTAGATGGAATTCCGCATGCTAAATTCGAATCTGCTTTCAGTTTTCTCCCATCAGGTCGAGATTTTTTTATGAGCATGTCTAATATTGCGTCCTAAATAAGCCGATTACTCCAATATATTTCACTATAACTCGAGAACGGTATGCAAGATTTATATAAATAATATACCAAAATATGTGGAATAAAATTGGCTTTAAGTCGTTCTACTAACAAATTTTTACCCGCTCAATAGTTTAGGAGATGTTTCGAAATAAGTGTCCGAAAAAAATTTGTTCATGCTAAATTAAAAATTTCTTTTTTTTTTTACTAAAATTCCTTTTTAAAAGTGAAAACATCAAAAATGTTTTCTTTATCTCAAAGCCTGCAAAATTACGAGTAAATAAAGCTATGTATCATAAAAATTGACGCACAAATCTTGATTGCATTTACCGTTAAGTTAGGATATCCATGCATACCTATAGTTAAATGGAAATACACTAGTGGACAAAAAAAAATGTTTTCTTCTTAAATAAAAAAAATAGGTGGATTAGATGGAACTTAACGTGCTTAATAAGAATCAGCTTTTACTTTTATTCTATCACGCATTGATTTTTTTTATGGGCATGACTACTATGACTCCGCCTTTAGGCAGTCACACTTGTATAATTCGAGAACGGTTTGTCTTATTAAGATATATTAAACTCCAATATATAGCGTCTTAAATTGTCTTTGAGCTGAATTTACATAATTTTTTGTCCAGTTAATATTAATATTAATTATTCGATAATTAGTAGCGAAAAAATTATTATTATTTTTTTTTTTTTTGTTTTTTGAAAAATGCTGAAAATTTTGATCCATAACTCTGAAATTCTTGAGCGAATAAAAAATAATGTACATACGCCTTGAAGACAACTTTCGTGTGCATCTTGGTGTATCATTTATCAAAATCGTGTAAAAGGTTCTTGAGTTATAGTCTAAATTTGACAAACTATTCTCGAATTTTATAGTGTGACCGCTGAATAAGGTGATAGCTGAATCAGTGCTTTAAAATAAACTGAAACACTTTTAATGTTTTCATTTATTAAAAGAAATTTTAGTAACAAAAAAATCAAAAATGTAGCATAAAAAAGATTTTTGTTTTAAAATAACTTTGAAACTATTGAGCACATAAAAAATTAAGTATGGGAGATTTGAAGATATTTTTAGTTCGCATCTTTAGGTGCATTGCTTATGTTAATCGTACACACCGTTCTTGAGTTATGAGGAAATATACTAGAGTATTGGCCTTACTATAGGCGAAATATTAGACACGCCCATAAAAAAAAAATCCAGATCTGATGGAAAAAAACTGAAAGCAGATTCGTGTTTAACACATCAAAATACATCAAGTTCAACTATTCGTCTTTGGTGGCGGATTTTTTTGTCGACCAGTGTTATTAATCCTTTCAGTATTTTGATGCCATATGGCATCATGAAATTTTTTGGCCAATTTATAAAAACCTAAGCATATTTTTAGATTAAATTATACTCATTATTATTACTTCAAACCTTCTTAATAACTTACAAAAAAAATTATTGAGTTTTCTATATTTTTAACTATAAAAATATTGCGTTTAAAAAAACGGTCCCTATAAATTAATTTTTTTTGGTCAAAAATGCTTGGTTTATTTTTACTAAAAACTTAAAAAATGTTGATAAAAGTGTAAAATTTTCTCATAAAAATTTATAAAATATTCAGAAAAGAGTTTGTATTAATATTTAGCGTCAAAAAAATTACATTTTGCCTCACGCATTAAAAACATTTACTAAAAGGGTTAATAAAATACATAAAAAATTGGAACTAAAATAATGCAGAAAGTTAAACGAATATTTTTTTCAAATAATCGGTTATTGTGGGATAAAACAAACCAATATTTATTAAGAAAAAAATAAATTTATCAACCGCTTTTAAGTAAATTTTTTATTACTAAAACAAACTATTTAAAAAAAAAAAAAAAAATAATATTCTTTAAAAAATAAATTTTTAACCAAAAACCAGGCTTTATTTAATTTTTCTATTTTCTTAATTAAATTTTCACCTTATCAAACTAATTTTCAATAATTTTCTTAATTAATTTCCTCGAATTTTTTTTCTTACACTTTTTTCTAAAAAGATTAAGGTGTGAAAATGTTTAGTTTGATTTCAATAAACTTTAAAAATATTCCCATGATTGTAATTGATAAAACAAATAAATAGTCAAGTGTTGAAAATAAAATTTTCTCTCCTGACAACTTTATTTTTAACACTTTTTTTTCATCGGCTGCTTATAAAACCTTCAAAAAAATTTTAATTTTTATATTTTTTTCGACATTTTAATTTTAGCTTATTAACAATAAATAGCAAAGTGAATAGAGGTAAAATAAAATATGAACAGTAATAATAATGTGTTAATTTATAATTAGCACTTTTAAGTGAAAATATTTAAAATAAACTGTGAAAAAAATAAGACTTGAACAACTTAATTTCATATAAGGCGGGCAGTTTCAAATTAGATCAAACACAAAGTACACTTGACACTCGTTTGATAGCAGCAAACAAAAAATGGAATTAAAAAATGCGAGAAGAGTAGCTGACTTGAATGTAATAGTTAAGCTTTATTAGTACATTATATAGGTTACATAAATAGTACAAGGAAGCTGTAAAGTAAGGTGAATTATTGTGTTTTTTGAAATGTGAAATCACCTTTTCTACTAAACATTTGAAATATTTAAATTTTCATACTCTAAATAACACTTAAATATTTATCTCTAAATGCCAAACTTCTACAAAATTTATCTTTTATCTCGTTTATTATTTGCCTAGTTATTTATCAGCAGATTTTTCCACTTAAAAAAATTGGTTATTTTTAGCTACTTTATTCGCTTTGCTTCACAAATATTCATTAATAAATACAAGCTAATAATCAATTTGCCACTTTATTTTTATTATTATATTTTTTTCTCGTGTTATATGTCTAAATAAATACAATTGTTTAATGTTTTTTTTTTTCTAGCTCCTTCTTTTTCTCTCCCTCTGCTGCCCTAAAAATGAATTATGAAAAATAGAAAAAAATTCCAATTCATTCATTTGCTTTTGAAGTACTTTTGTAATTCATTATTATTTCGTGACATTTTAGCAAAATTTAAACAGTATTTTTCCGTAAATTTATTTCTTATTTATTTAAGAGAGTATTATTTTTTTCTTATTATTATTTTATGATGAACAATTATTTTGATTAAATTGAAAAACGTGACATTATTTGAGACATTTCTTATAATGGGAACTCAGTTATTATAGTCCGTCAATCATTAGGCTGTATTTTATATTTTATTTTTATTTTTTTTTTTTTTTTTGTATAGAAAAGCATGAAATAAATATTTATTAAGCTTAAAGAAAATAATGGAAAAGATTTGAATTAGTTGTAGTAATGAAATAATAGTCTCTAAAGTTTTTGAACTTTTCTCAAAAATTACAGTATAGATCCCAGGCAAATTTCTTTGATTACACTGAGTGACAATTAACTAAATGAAAATTTCACACATGAAAAAATCTATATACATGTGTATCAAATTAGAGCTCATACATAATAGAACTGCGTACTCAGCTTTTCTCCAAGACATCAAATTTTTTCTCAAAAGGACTTCAAAGTGTCGAAATTAGGGTGATCGATTATTCGACTTTTTGGAGAAACCGGTTTTCGAATAGTTCGAATAGTTGGTATTTTGAAAAAACCGGTTGTACTTGTTTAAATTAAGAAAAAACCGGTTAACCGGTTTATTTGCAGAAGTTAATATTTCTATCTAAAAACTACATTTCTTAAAGAAAAATCAATAAGTCTTTTTTATTTTTGGAAATAACTCTAACCCATTATGAACGAGATAGAAAGATATAGTCGGTCAAGGCCGACATTACCCTACACCATTGTGTGCATCAAAATTCAATGAAGGATGTTTTTTTCTAGGCCTGTGGAATTGTGGACCAGTACTGTCAATTATGGACCGATCTTTATGAAATTAGGAACACAGATTTAAAAGTATATGATTTCTGGGAGGTTATTTGTATAAGGTCTAGGGGAAATAATGGACCGATCATTACCAATTTCAACACGTTTCGTTCTTGGACTATAAGAAATCAAAATTGCGACCTGTATTTTGATTACAAGTTTTACATGTACGGACAGACGAATATCGTTAAATCGACTTAAAGCCGACTGGTACAAATGAAGGTAAGTCTTAGACCCATATTTTTGGATGTTACAAACATCAGCACAGACGCATAATAGGCATGTAGGGTATAAAAATTGTAAGAAAATAATCATCAAAAATGATATTAACATTTACTTAGCATAAATAGAAATTAAGGGTTAATATGGAAAAAGCCAGAATAAATTTTATTGAAACGATTCTTCAGGTGAAACTTTTTTAAAACAAAATCTTTGAAAAACAATTTCTTCGTTGAATAAAAAAAAACTAAAACTTTTAAATTAGATGCAAAAATATTACAAGTGTTACAATTAGATAAAATAAATTTCATTCAGGATAATTATTACTTATTTATTCAATTTTAAACTATACTTTTAAGACATTAAAAATCATACTTTATGAATATTAAAAAAATAATCTTAAATTTCGAATCAAATATCAATATTTAGTGCATAATTTTTTAAATAAAAAGGTATTTTTAAAACCGGTTTTTTGTGTTTAAAAAAACCGGTCTATTCGACATTCGAAAATTGGACATTTTGAAAAAACCGACAGCACATTGACTGAAAAAACCAGTTTAAAAACCGGTTGGAAAACCGAGTCGATCACCCTAGTACTCAGCTTTTCTCCAAGACGTCAAATTTCTTCTCAAAAAGACTTCAAAGTGTCGAAATATACGCAACTTTAAAAAAACATTTAAAATATTTAACAATATTACGAGGGCGCATCAATAAGTCCGTGACTTTTTAAATGAAACACAGTGTTTTTTGCAAAACAAAAATTAACTCAATACACTTAGTCCAACGTTTCTCCAGTTTTTGTATCCCTTCCACAAAAAATAGAATTTTTCGAGGTCCTTAAAATAGTGATAAAAGATATATGGTTACTTTTAAAAGTAACTGATTACTTATATTAATTTTTGGATTTTCTTTAATAAATTTTTATTAATTATGTATACGATTAGGTTTAAAATTGTTCTCTCCTAAAAATAGGTTTCAAAAATTTTGTTACTTTTAAAAGTAACCGATTATTTATATTAATTTTTGGTATTTTTTATTAAATTTTTGTTAATTATGTATTTGATTAGGTGAAAAATATATTTTTTTTTTTTTTCAATGTTTAAATTATAAAAGATCCTAAAAATAGGTTTGAAAAATATGGTTACTTTTAAAAATAACTGGTTATTTATATTAATTTTTGGTATTTTTATAAATTTTTTTTTAATTATGTATTTGATAATATAGTTTTCTTCAATGTTTAAATTAAAAAAGATCCTAAAAATAGGTTTAAAAAATATGGTTACTTTTGAGAGTAACTGATAATTTATATGCATTTTTGGCATTTTTATTACATTTTTGTTAATCATATATTTGATCAGGTGAAAAATAGTTGTTTCTAATGTTTTAATTATAAAATATCCTAAAAATAGGTTTGCAAAATATGGTTACTTTCAAAAGTAACCGATTATTTTGTATTAATTTTTGTTAATTATGTATTTTGTTACGCGAAAATAGTTTTTTCAAATGTTTTAATAATAAAAAATCTTTAAAAGGTGTTTTTAAAATATGGTTACTTTCAAAAGTAACCGATTATTTATATAATATTTCTGTATTTTTAATATATTCTTGTTAATTATATATTATTTAGATTAAAAATAAATTATTCAAAATTTTTATTTATAACAAAATCTTACAAATTTGATAAAAATTTGATTACTTTCAAAAAAAAAATGTTTTTTTTTTTTTTTTTTTTTTTTTTTTGTAAATTTGTATTTCTTTAAGAAAAATTTAATAACTGTATATTAGAAAAAGCTATAAATGGTATTTTTTTAAGTTTTAGTTATAGAAAATCATTAAAAAAATATTATTTACTTTTATAAGTAACCGATTATTATTGTGTGTTTATAATTATGTATTACATTGTTAAAAATTTAGTTTTATAAATGGCATTTTTTAAAGTTTTAATTATAAAAAATGTTTAAAAAATATAATTACACATAATCGATATGTGTTAGATTAAGATACAAATTTAATTTGCTAAAGTTTTAGTTAAAAAAAGAGTAATGTCCTTAGAAGCAAGATTGTACTATATTGATATGTCACACTTATTCAAAATTGATCGGAAATAATTATAGCAATTAAGACCAAAATTGGCGTCTATTATAAACATAAAAATTAACAAAAACAAAAAAAAAAAAACTTTTCATGTTCCATTAAATGAGAACCAAATTTTTATAATTTGTATTATTTTTTAACAAAATTACTATGCATTTAAATTTAATTTGCTGATAAATCATACGATTTAAAAAAAAAATTATTATTTTTTTTTTTTTTTTTTTTTGCTAGATTTTATTAATATTTTTCCATAACAATTAAAATATAATTATACTTAGATGATTAAATGTCTGTTATAATTTATGGTTTTATAATTAATTCATTTCTTACTACTGTTGATAATAATTAAAATTGTTCAGTGTTTAATAAAAAAAAATTTTGTTGTAATTAAAATGTTTGTTTTTTTACTCATTGTCAATTAATCTAATCAATCTTAGGGTTATAAGAATTTATAATAATTACCATTAACAGTTGGCAACACAGGTGATGATGTTTAGCTATAAAAACATTAACTAATTACTCATGTTTTTTTTTTTTTTTAAGATAAAAAATTATTAAAGTTTACAAATTTGTTTGTCTTATTTTTTCCACTTAACACTAACACTCCCTAATCTTTAACATTTTATAAACCTAATTTATTTCGCTAGAATTCCCCTTAAATTGCTTAAACAGCTAAAAAAAAATTTCCTTAAGTAATTTTATAGCCTTATATTCAATAAACAAAAAAAAAACACATTCCTTAAATATTTAAAATATTTCCCAGAGTTTAAAATTTCAAGCCCTGAAAATGACATAAAATCTCATCTGTTTGGAAAAGAAACAAAAAAACAAATTGAAAATTAAACAAGTCCAACAAGACAATTTACGAGTGAATATAAATAAAACAAAATCATGAATGGAAATTTTTCTTAGAAGAAGTCAGAAAGATGCTACCCACATAAGACAAAATAAAATCTTCCACATATAAAATACAACACACAATACAACATACACTGAGTATTTATCTACAACCATAAAATATCTTTATTTTATAGATACAACTTCATGTTTACATTCGCCAAAAAGATACACAAGAAAATGGGAATATAAAAAACAAAATCTGGTTTCAAAAAACCCTTCTTTTTCTGCTTGTTTTTCTTACAACTAGAAAAATGTATAAACATAATTGGCAAAAAATAAAAAGAATACATAATTTAAAAAATACCCAACGAAAATAAACTTAAAAAAATATTATATTTTTGAGTGAAAAATATACCTCAGAAACGAAATGGAATATTATATAAAATTTTTTTAAATTAAAAAAATGTACATCATTTTTTAATGTTTTTAACAAGGGAATAAAATGGATTTTATTGAAACACATTAACAAAATACAACAATTTTGTATATAAAATAGTTTATGTTTAAAACGTCCAAAGAAATTTAAAAATTTTCAAAATTTTATAACAGGAACAAAATGGAATTTAATGAAACACTTCATATGTCAAGAAATTTTAAGCAGAAATACCCGAAAATATTTTTTAAAATATCTTTTTTAACAAAATCTAAGAGAAAATTATAGTTTGTGTATAAGAAACGGAATGAAATTATGTAAAACACGAAAAATTACTAAAAAAATAAGAACATTGATACCAAGAATTTCATAAAATACTTATTTTTGATAAAATTTCTAGAAAATTATTCCAATTTGTAAAAAATTTTAGAAAAAGAAACAAAATGGAAATTAATGAAACACCTTTAAAATTAAAAGAAGAAAAAACTTACTAATTTAAACACTTAGAAAATTAACAAAAAACAATAATTTTGTATATAAAATAGTTAATGATTAAAACGTCCAAAAAAATGTACCAGAAATTTAAAAATTTTCAAAATTTCAAAGCAGGAACAAAACGGAATTTAATGAAACATTCATATGTTAAGAAATTTTAATCAGAAATACCCAAAAATATTTTTTAAAATATCTTTTTCACCAAAATCTAATAGAAAATTATAGTTTCTGTATAAGAAACGAAATGGAATTAAGTGAAACACGAATAAATACAAAAAAAGTAAGAACATTGATATCAAGAATTTATTTTTGAAGAAATTTCTAGAAAATTATTCCAATTTGTACAGACTTTTAGAAAAAGAAACAAAATGGAATTTAATGAAACATCTTTAAAATGTAAAACTTATTAATTAAAATGATAAAAATTAAAATAAAATGTTAAAAGAAAAAACTATACAAAATAAAATAAATTTTTGACGAAAGGAACAAAATTGAACTCAATGAAACACTGTAAATAGGTTATTTTTTCTCTTATTTTAAAAAATGTATAAAAAAAAAAATAATTGGCTACATATAAAAATTTCACCAGGGGAACCAGGGATTTAAGAGAAACATGCTTTATTTTCGAAAACATAAACTTATAATAATTTCAATATTATTACCCCATAGGAATTATTCAAAAATGTGAGATATTTAATAGATATTCACATTTTTTCTCACTGAAACAAAATAGAATTTAATGAAACATTAAAAATTTAGAAATTTATTATGTTTAACTATTTTTGTTTCCGACAGAATTTACTTAAATTTAATACCTTTTTTATGAATTTAGTCAAAGAAACGTAATGGAGTTATATGGAACATAGATTAATTCCAATACAATTATAAAAACACACACACAAATTTTGGAAATACATAATTTTATCTACCTTTTTAAAGAGGAATGGAATGGAATTTACCAAAAAAAAATAAATAAATAAAATTAACAATTTCAATTATTTTTTTTATTAAATTTGTAAAATTTTGTAAATTTTTCAAACATTTCTTAATAGGAATGGAATGAAATATTGTGAAACAGAGCTTATTTGTAATATTTCTTTATTAAAAATGTTTTTTAATAATAAAAATCCTGTTTTAACATTTGTAAAACCACAATTAAGTGAAATTAACAACTTTTTTTGTTAATGGAACGAAAGGGAATTTAGTGAAACACTGCAAAAAAAAAAACTGAAAATTAACTATATAAATTATTCATAATAAAATCTAGCATTTTTTTTAATTTTATGAATTTTTGAAGAGGAACAAAATGGCATTTAGTGAAACATAACCTAATTATAATTTTTTAATATTTAAAATTTTTGTTAAAAAATAAAAATTTTATTTTAAAATTTGTGAAAAAAGAATTAAGCAAAATAAACAAGTTTTATGCTAAAGGAATGAAATGGAATTTAATGAAACACTACAAAAAAAGCTTTAAATTGACAATTCAAATTCTATTTAAGTAAACTTATTTTTCTTTGAATTTTTTTTTTTTTAAGGGGAATGAGTAAGAATTTTGTGAAACATTCAAATTCAATATTAATATAAAAATCCTAAATAAAAATTAAACAAAGTAAATCATATATATAAGTAAATTTTTTAAACTTGGTATTTTTTTATAAAATTTTTAGGAGGAACGAAATGAAATATTGTGAAACATTGCTTAATTTTAATAGTTTTGTTATGAAAGTGTTGGTTAACAAATAAAAATTCTATTTTAAAATTTCTGAAACGAAAATAAAGTGAATTTAATAACTTTTTTGTTAAGGTATGAAATGGAATTAAATGAAACACTGCACAAAATGCTGATAATTCAAAATTTAAATTATATTTAAGTTAACTGTTTACAATTTGGTATTTTTCTATACATTTTTTTAAGAGGAACGAAATGGAATTTTTTGAAACATGGCTTAAATTTAATATTATTATAAAGAAAATATATATAAATATGTTATATATAAATATAAACAAAAATCCTGTTTAAACATTTGTGAAACAAGAATAATGTGAAATATTTTATTTTTTTTCTAAAGAAATGAAATGGAATTTAGTGGAACATTGCTAGGAAAGCTAGAAATTAACAATACAAATTGTACAATAAAAGTTTAAATAAATAAAAAAATTTAAAAAATTATAATTCTTATACGAATATTTTAAGAGGAACAAAATGGAATTATGTGAAACATGGCTTAATTATATTTGTTTTACAAGAAATGTTCGTTTAATGTAACAATACTTTTTATACATTTTATTACAGGAATCAAATGGAATTTAAAGAAACACTGAAAACAAAGCTGAAAAAATAATTATATAAATTATATTTAGGAAATTTTAAGTTTTTACCAACATTTTGTTAATAGAAACGAATTGGAATTTTGTGAAACACTATAAAAAATAAACACATTTTCATTAAATAATTTAATATTAAAATTATTTTTAAGTAATTTTTAAGAAATGTAAATCTTTTAATAAAAAAAAAATAATAATATATAAAGGGAACGAAATGGTTTATTGTGAAACATAGTTTTATATGAAAAATGTTCATCTATATATAATTCTTATAACATTTTCTACCATTTAAAATACAGAAAAGAGAAATTACAATGTTCATTGAATAATTCCAATTAAGTTTTTATAAAGGATTTTTAAGGAAAAAATAATTTTATGAAACATAATTTTTTATGAAAAAAAAAAAAAAAAAAAAAAAAACATTTTTACAATATTTACTGCCTGTTTCTCTTTGTAGAAAAAAAAAAACGTTTCGAATGTTATATACAAACCAAAAATTTAAATCTATTTGTTGTTTTCCATAAATTTATTCGAAACAAATTTTTCTTTCTATATAGCACAGTGGTTCCAAAATGCTCTTTTTTGGAAATAATTCTGTAACTTTTGAAACGTTGAAGATATCTCAATAAAATTTCACATGGTCAGTGCTGAGGTGTTTTCGAGTTGATTTGGAGGAGTACAGGTTCCTAGCGGGTCAAGAGGTAGTTGTCCATTTCGAGTATATAGTTTTTAATGATATGATAGAAAAGAAATTTTATATAAAGATAGTCCTTGTAAATCTCTACAAAAAATACACTTACATGTGTAGGTTATCTCTTTTAGTTTAAGAGATATTCAGGTCGAAATAAATTTTTACCCCATTTTTAACCTCGTTTTTTCTTAATTTTCTTAACTCGCTAGGAACCTGCACTTCTCCAAATCAGCTCGAAAACACTTCAGCTCTGACCATGTGAAATTTTATTAAGATATCTCCAACAGTTCAAAAGTTACAGAATTATTTACAGAAAAAAGCGTTTTGGAACCACTGTACATGGACAAACAGGCAGTTAAACATTCAAAATATAGAAAACGAAATTTTTTCTAAAAGGATTTTAAAGGGAAAAATATTTTAACATATAAGGATTCCAAAGTATAACACAATTCAGTTTGTGTATATGTGCATATAATTGTCAATTTATATTTTTCAGTATAAAAACTTTGAAACAAAAAATTTAAACTGAAATTTCTTAAAATTTTTAATTAAATAACATTTTACTCTGAGTTGCTAAACAACCTTTATGATGAAATTAATTCATTTTACTTTTTCCTGGTAACTGAGTGATGTGAAAATAAAAAAAAAATTGTTGGTATAAACAATTGCTGGAAGTTGGAATATAATTAAATTTATTTTTTATTAAAACAAAATGTGAAACATAAAAAACAATTTAAAAAGTGTAAACAAGTGACGCCATAACATGTTTATTAAAAAAAAAAAAAAAAAACGAAAAACTATTTAATCTATTTTTATACAAAAATAAACTGAAAAATTCTTAACAAAATAATTGAGCCATAAAACATATGGTGGATTTTTTTTTTGTATTTGTGTGTCTCTTGGAAACCAGATAACTGCCACAAAATAATTATTTCTTGTTTATTTGTCGGCTCAACTATTTCAAAAACTTGTTAAGTTTTTTTTTTTTTTTTAAATTTCTGCTGTTGAAATTTGTCTTCATGTTTATTTAATTAATTTATTATTGTTATTTATGCTTAGTTTGTAAAATTATTTATGGTATTAATCTTTTTTAATTTTGTTTTGTTGTTTTCTTTCTCTTTGTTTGCTTTAACAAGTCTTAATAACAATAAATTAAATTCTGTATGAATTGCAAATTTAAAAAAAAAAAAGAAATTTGTAAATTCTCTGTTTTATGTACATTTGTCGCTTCTTTTTGTTGTTTATTATTTTTATTTGGGGATTATTGAATAAAACAAAAAAAAAATTTGATCATGATCAATTGATGTGTTTTGTTTAGGCCCGAACGGAAATAATTAATCATTAAAAATAAATAATATCGAACATATTTTGAGATGCTTAAGTCATGTTTTGTTATTTTTATTTAAATAAAACTTGTGTAGGCTGGCGTATTTGTTATGTATTTCAAGTGCATTTAAAGGGTAAACAAGCAGTTCGACGCCAGGAAGTCTGCTGGAATTATTTAATTTTATAAAAATATTAACAAATAAAATCTTTGGGAAATTATTATTTTTTTTTTTTTTTTCTTTTTTCATATTTAAATGAAAAATAATTAAATGCCATATATTAACCTAATGAATTCTTCTTAAGCAACAAGGTTGACATAACTTAATTTCCGTCAGCTTGTCATACAAAAATACCTTTTAAAATCACATACATATTTTTCTTTTATTTTCCTTTTAAGTGCATTTTAAAAATAAAATATTATTTAACAAAAATTTCCATGCATATGGTCATAACTTAATTAAATTATTGACAATTTTAGCTGGAAAAAATAAAAACAAAAATATGTGTATTAAATATCATTCACTTTAGCCTGAACTAAAAACAAGTTAGAGTAGTATAAATTGGAGTGCGCCGAATATTAAATATACCACCATTTATTTCTTAAAAGAGGCATTTTTTTGTTGAAAATTATTTATACATAAATAATTACTTTTCTTTTTTTCTATAAAAAGAAAACTTATTGAAATTTTTCTCTAAAAAAATCTATTATTAAAATTTTATATATATAAAGAAAATTTATCGTAAAATTTCGATAAAAAAAAAAATTCTATAAAAAGAAAATTGTTCGAAAATTTTCTATAAAAAGAAAACTTATTCCAAAACTTTAAAGAAAATGTATCGAAAATTTCGATAAAAAGGAAATTTATCGAAAATTTTGATAATAAGAAAATTTATCGAAAATTTCTTATAAAAAGAAAATTTATCGAAAATTTCCTATAAAAAGAAAATTTATTGAAAATTTTCTATAAAAAGAAAATTTATCGAAAATTTTCTATACAAAGAAAATGCATCGGAAATTTCCTATAACTAGAAAATTAATCGAAAATTTTCTATAAAAAGATAATTTATCGAAAATTTTCTATAAAAAAATTATCGAAAATTTCCTATAAAAAGAAAATTTATTGAAAATTTCCTATAAAAAGAAAATTTATCGAAAATTTCCTATAAAAAGAAAATTTATCGAAAATTTCCTATAAAAAGAAAATTTATCGAAAATTTCCTACAAAAAGAAAATTTATCGAAAATTTCCTATAAAAAGAAAATTTATCGAAAATTTCCTATAAAAAAAAATTTATCGAAAATTTTCTATACAAAGAAAATGCATCGGAAATTTCCTATAACTAGAAAATGCATCGAAAATTTTCTATAAAAAGATAATTTATCGAAAATTTCCTATAAAAAGAAAATTTCCTATAAAAGAAAATTTATTGAAAATTTCCTATAAAAAGAAAATTTATCGAAAATTTCCTATAAAAAGAAAATTTATCGGAAATTTCCTACAAAAAGAAAATTTATCGAAAATTTCCTATAAAAAGAAAATTTATTGAAAATTTCCTATAAAAAGAAAATTTATTGAAAATTTCCCATAAAAAGAAAATTTATCGAAAATTTCCTATAACTAGAAAATTAATAGAAAATTTTCTTTAAAAAGATAATTTATAGAAAATTTCCTATAAAAGTAAAATTTTTAAAAGGAAATTTATCTTAAAATTTTGATAAAATGAAAATTTCCTATAAAAAGAAAATTTATCGGAAATTTCCTATAAGAAGAAAATTTATCGAAAATTTCCTATAAAAAGAAAATTTATCGGAAATTTCCTACAAAAAGAAAATTTCCTATAAAAAGAAAATTTATTGAAAATTTTCTATAAAAAGAAAATTTATTGAAAATTTCCCATAAAAAGAAAATTTATCGAAAATTTCCTATAACTAGAAAATTAATCGAAAATTTTCTTTAAAAAGATAATTTATAGAAAATTTCCTATAAAAATTTATAGAAAATTTCCTATAAAAATTTATAGAAAATTTCCTATAAAAATTTATAGAAAATTTCCTATAAAAATTTATAGAAAATTTCCTATAAAAATTTATCGAAAATTTTCTATAAAAAGAAAATTTATCAAAAATTTCCTATAAAAAGAAAACTTATCCAAAATTTCCTATAGAAAGAAAATTTATCGAAAATTTCCTATAAAAAGAAAACTTATCAAAAATTTCCTATAAAAAGAAACATCGAAAATTTCCTATAAAAAGAAAATTTATCGAAAATTTCCTATAAAAAGAAAATTTATCGAAAATTTCCTATAAAAAGAAAACATCGAAAATTTCCTATAAAAACGAAATTTATCGAAAATTTCCTATAAAAAGAAAACATCGAAAATTTCCTATAAAAAGAAAATTTATCGAAAATTTCCTATAAAAAAAATTATTGAAAATTTCCTATAAAAAGAAAATTTATTGAGAATTTCCTACTAAAAGAAAATTTATCGGAAATTTCCTATAAAAAGAAAACATCGAAAATTTCCTATAAAAACGAAATTTATCGAAAATTTCCTATAAAAAGAAAATTTATCGAAAATTTCCTATAAAAAGAAAATTTATCGAAAATTTCCCATAAAAAGAAAATTTATCGAAAATTTCCTATAAAAAGAAAAAATTTATTGAAAATTTCCTATAAAAAAAGACACCAAAACGGAAAAAATCGCGAAAAACAATAATGGGGAATGATTCACCAAACAGAAAAAACTAGAGAAATTGCTACTAATACGGTTCGAAAATTTTGAAGTCCTTACACATGACTGGACTAATAAATAAAATGTGGATAGTACGCTGTCATCTACCAGGTTTTTGTAGGATAACTTCTTATATTTTCTCTGGGAAGTGTATTCGAGAAACGAAAGTCACACTATTTGAATTTATACTTTACAAATTTAGATGCCTTTTTATTGATAATTTGGAACCGACCTTAGTAGTTTCGAAGTTCTTGATATTATGTAACCTTAAGTAGTATCTTGGCTTTCTGATATAATAAGAACATTGCTCTATCTCTAATCAATGATCACTTCACAATCTTCTTTTAGTATGTTAGTATTTATTACAAATTTAAGAACTTAATTAAGAGCGTCAAATGTAAGCATTGAAGGTAGCAGCATAGGAAAACACTGGCGCTAAATAGTTAGGAATAGAATATATCTAATTGATAATATTATTATTATTATTATTATTATTGTTTTGAGGAATTGCAAAAACTTTTTAAAATCACAAATAAATACAAACTGTTTAACCCACTTGCTACACCATCATGAAGGGTAAACAAAATCATATAAAACAAAAACCTTTATTAACTTTTAACAACAAGCCGGAAATGTACTTTCTTTCTTTTTATTTAGTGTACAAAAGTTTTTTTTTTTTTTAAATGCAATTTGTTTAATTGTTGTTATATGTAGCATGTTTTTGGCTTTTTATTTTGTCACCGTGTTCAGTAGTATTACAAAATTTATTTATAACTTTTTGTGCATAATAATGAAGATGATTAAAAAAAACCTGCGTATATAAATTACATTTTAATTTATTTTTAAACTTAAATAAAATACAGTGAATTTTTGTATGTGTTTGTTAATATTAAAAAAAAAAGTCAACAGTTCAAGACGTTTAATTGCCAAAATGGCCTTATGTGTTCTGTTTACAAAGGCCTTGTGGTTAATTTTTATTTAATACAATTTAACTTGAAAGAATATAAAAAAAAAGAATTTGAAAATAAATTAACAATATTAAGCCAATGTGAAAGACAATAAGATTTAAATAATAGTAAGTATGATAAATTTTTAGACTGTTTTTTTAATATGTATGCAATTTATATATAATTACAGGTGTGTATTCTTTTTCAGGAAACAATATCAACTTTTGGTTAATTCTTAATAATTGTACATATCAATATCAATATATTTATAAAAATACATACTATGAGTACATGATATGAGTGACCTCAGAAAACAATATCATATGCTTGTGTAAATTATTAAACCAAAAAAATATAGCCTACTTTTTGGCTTTATTAAGTTTTAAAATTACTAGCATATTAAGAGGCCGTAAAATATAATTGAATATAATTTAATATTTGTATGTGATATTTAAGTATAACAAATCAATAGTTATTACAATAAACGAATAAATAATTAATAGGTTTCAAGTAATATTAACAATTAATTTTGAAATAAATTTTCCACACAGGCATTTTAATCATAACTCAATAGGAAGCCATTAGTAGTCATTATTTTATTAATTACACTGGTCGATAAAAAAAAATTTTTTCGTGCTCCTTCGAAAAAAAATATGTGGACTAGATGGAATGCCGCAAACTAAACTCGAATCTGCTTTCAGTTTTCTCCCATCAGGTCGAGATTTTTTTTATGGGCGTGTCTAATATTGCGCCTTAAATAAGCTGATTACTCTAGTATATTTCACTATAACTCGAGAACGGTATGCACTATTTATATAAATAATACACCAAAATGTGTGAAATAAAATTTGGTGTATCAATAGTTTAGGATATATTCCGAAATAAGTGTCTGAAAAAAAAATTATTCATGCCAAATTCAAGATTTCTCTTTTTTACTAGAACTTCTTTTTAAAAGTTAAAACATCAAAAATGTTTCAGTTTATCATCTTTATCTCAAAGCTGGCAAAACTAGGAGTAAATAAAGCCACGTATCATAAAAATTGATGCACAAATCATGATTGAATTCACAGTTAAGTTAGGATACCCATGCATAAATACAGTTAAGTGGAGATACACTAGTGGGCAAAAAAAAATTTTTCGTCTTAAATAAAAAATCACGTATCGATATTTTTTTTTTTATGGGCATGGCTACTATGACCCCGCCTTTAGGCAATCACACTTGTATAACTCGAGAACGGTTGAGGAAAAAAAAATATTTTTTTCGCTACTAATTACCGAATAACTACGAAAATATCAACTGAACAATAAATTATGTAAATTCAGCTCAAAGACAATTTAAGTCGCTATATATTAATTTAATTTATATTTAATTTATCTTAATAGGACAAACCGTTCTCGAGTTATACAAGTATGACTGCCTAAAGGCGGGGTCATAGTAGTCATGCCCATAAAAAAGAAATCGATACGTTATAGAAAAAAATTTAGTGCGTTAAATTCCATCTAATCCATCTATTTTTTATTTAAGACGAAAAAAATATTTTTTTTTTTTTTTTGCCCACTAGTGTATCTCCATGGGTATCCTAACTTAACTATGAATGCAATCAAAATTTGTGCATCAATTTTTATACATGGCTTTATTTACTCGCTTTGAGATAAAGATGATAAACTGAAACATTTTTGATGTTTTCACTTTTAAAAAGAAGTTTTAATAAGAAAAAGAAATCTTGAATTTAGCATGAAATTTTTTTTTCTGACACTTATTTCGAAATATTTCCTAAACTATTGAGCGGATAAAAATTTGTTAGTACAACGGCTTAAAGCCAATTTTATTTCACATATTTTGGTGTATCATTTATATAAATCATACATACCGTTCTCGAATTATAGTGAAATATACTCAAGTAATCGGCTTATTAGACACGCCTATAAAAAAATCTCGACCTGATGGGAAGAAACTGAAAGCAGATTCGAGTTTAGCATGCGGAGTTCCATCTAGTCCACACATTTTTTATTTTTTTTTTGTTTTGAAGGTGCTCGAAATATATTTTTTTTTTGTCGACCAGTGTAATTTGTCAAAAAAGCAACTCAAAATCTCCAATTTCTTTAAAAATATTTAAAATGTAAATATGTATATCAATAAAAACAATTATAATTTTAAAAATTACATAAAATTTTTCAATAAAATTTTGAGTTCTGTTATTGGGTCTGGTTTTTAATTAGTCACGAAAATCGAGCTTGCGCTGTATGTTGTTTATATTTTAGAGAAAAAATAATGTAGAAACTTTTGCGGCCAAAAAAAAAAAAAATAATATAAAAAATTTTTGATCTCGGTAAAGCTATCGACGATATCGAAAAATTTTCTTTATTCAATAAATAATTTTGTTCTTTAATATTTTCAAGAACTAATTACTACGTTAATACTGGCATATATATGAAATAAACTGGACCAAGGGTATGTAAAGTTCCCCTTCCAAACTTAAAATTGTAATTGTTCTGTGCTGCTCATATGTGAAATTTTTATGTAAATCCAACCGGCAGATTAAATGTTATGGATTTATTTCCAAAAATATTTTATTCTGCCCCACTGTGCGCCTTTAAACTATTACTCTCTTTGAATTTTATTTTATTTGTTTATCTCACTTTTAAAACGATTAATATATCAAAAAAAAAAAAAAAACGAGAAAAAAAATATAGTCGGTCAAGCCCGACCATATGATACCCATTGTTTACAACAAAATTCAGGGAGGGGTCTTTAATTAGTTTCGAGGCCAATTGTGGACCGATACTCATATTAAGTGTAAAATAAAACATACGAATTCAGAATATTACGTCGATACTTACATTTATATGAATTTATTCCCTTTTGGATGATTCCCGAAAGAGAGCCATATATGGAAGCTATGGTAAATTATTGAATAATATTCGTAAAATTTGGCACTATCATTTACATTTATATAAAACTTATTTGTGTCGAATATTAACTTGATACTAACATTTTAGTGGGATTTATGCCCTTTAAAGTGATTTTCGGAAGAGGGGTTTATATGGGAGCTATGGTCAATTATGGACCGATCTTCCTGAAATTCTCACACAGTTATATGGAACTTATATGTGCCAAATTTTATTAAAATATTGCTATATTTAATGGATTTATGATCGTTAAACCCTTTTCCGGGAGGACTTTTGTATGAGGGCTAGATGAAATAATAGACCGATCATAACCACTTTCAATAGGGTTCGTCCTTGGCCTAATAGAAGATCGTGTGCTAAATTTCAATGACTTACCTTAAAAATTACGACCTATAGTTTGAATACAAGGTTTATATGGACAGACAGACTGTCAGGCGGACGGACGGACATCGGAAGTGATTCTAAGTCGAATGGTATACTTTAAGGTGGTCTGATGGTTTTTTCTATGCGTTACAAACATTAGCACAAACGCATAATACCCCAACCACCTATGGTGGTGTAGGGTATAAAAATTGTATAGTAATAGATTTTTTTATAAAAATTTAAAACTTAAATTATACAATTTAATTAAAATTATTTGAATATAAAATTGTATACTTACAACGCAAGCCTTAACAGACTTCCAAAGGTTTTTTACAAAGTCTTCAATCTTGCTGGTTTCTTTTTATTGAGACAAAATAACGTTTGTAAATTTTAAGCGCTTTTCTTCCTCTATCTCGCTCTCTCACTGGCACTCTTTCGTTTCAAAGCGAAGAAAAACACAATAAATTAAAAAAATAACGATGAAATTAAATATTTATTAATTGAAAATTTTTTGTTTTTACTTTAAAATAATCTGCTTCCCGCTTAACACTCACTCCTTTAATCCTGTTAAATTGTTAGTTATTGATTACTGCTTTTTTTAAATTTAACAATCTGATGATTTTTTACTCCTTGGGCAGATTTTTTTTACACACTCACATACGTTTAACCCACGAACGTTCTCTAAAGCGGGGTTTTATTTTTAATAAATGATTTATTTTTTAATTTGTAGTTATAGAGTCACATTTTTTCGGGCTTTTCAGTAGAGCTACAGCAATATTGGATTTTTTTCTTTAACTTTAAGATGTTGTAATAAAATTTTTATATTTTTTATTTTTCTTTAGCGTAAATTACTTTTTTTTTTCTTTCTTGTCTTGCAATTTATTTCACTTTAATTTTTTTCTTAACTTTATATTGGCGATTACGCTGATCTATGGCAAAATCATATCGCGATCTCTGCACATTTTCGCTAATTAAATTATAATTATAGTTGATGAATAGGCCAAAAACGTTTAACGAATACGTTGTGCCGAAATAAATGAAACTCTGGCTATGAGAAATACTGCACTAGGGGCACGTTTAAGCTATTTTTTTTTTAAGGGGTTAAAGGCGTTGGCGTTTTGATTAAACGTTTACTAAATGTAAATTAGATGTAAGTAAATGTGGTGGTTAAAGTTGTTTTCAGAATAAAACAAATTTTAGTTGCAGTGATTTTAAAAAAATGTTGCAGGTTGTATGGTTAACTTAAGCTTTAATGATTGATTAACTTGCTAGAGCGTTGTTTTAACTAAAGATTAGTTGTAGTATTTTATTTATTATTTATTTTATTTATTTTTTATTTTTTTGCTTAATTCTTTACGTTTCTAAGCAGGACAACTGACTGACTGTTGATGATTGTAATGATGTGATATTTGAGGACTGAGTAAATGAGACGTATGGCTATGACAGGCGTAATAAAAAAAACACACACTCACACAAGCACAATTATTTAGCTTACACTATTTATTTTTATGTGAAATGCACAAAACTCTTTCTCTCATTCGGTGCCACTCGTGTGAACTTTCGTTCTCCCAATTGCTTCGGCTTTACCGTTACGTTTGCTTGGTTTACCGCTAATTACTCTTAGGTACTCAATTTTCTTTTTTTTTCTCTTTTTGTTGATGTTGTTGTTAATAATGTATAGATGAGTAGATTAAATAAACAGCATATTTTTAGGCTTATTTTATTAAATTTTTTGTTATTTCTTACTTTTCTTTTCTTTATTTTTGTTTCTTTAACTTGGTTCCTTCCTTTTCTTGTTTAGCGAGCCTTAAGGTCTTTATTTTCTTTAATTATTTTACCCGTTTATAAATAAATTTTTATTTAAATAATTTACGGTTGTTTTAAAAAATGTGTCGACACTAGTCTGTATCTCAACATGGATTTGTTTGAGAGAGGGTGGGGTTGTTTAAAAGGGGTTTTAGTTTAAAACAACTTTTTATCAACAACAATTATTTATAGTTTTTTCTTTTATTAAAAAAGCCATTTAAATTTTTGTTTTTTTTAATTCAGTACAGAATTTTATTTATTGTTTTGCAACAAACACAAATTGCTTGTTTTGTAAAATACACAATTTTTATCTTTAAAACATTTTTTTTTTTATTTATTTATTTATTTTATTTTCTTTTTTTATCAAATTTCTTTTCTTAGTTTCTTTTTTTCTTCTTTACTGCTGATTTTTTTGTATTTTAGTTAATTTTTTTTTTATTATTTGTTATTTTCTTTTGTGGTTAAAAATTGTCTTAAGTTGTTTTATTTTAGTTACTTTTTTTCTGCTACCAACTCGTAGATACTCTTTCGCCTATATATGAATAGAAAGATATAATTTTTTTGTTGCTATAAAAAGAAGAGAGTGAGTAAGGTCGGTTTACAATTAATACAAGCACATAGATGAAAAAAAGCAAAAACAATAAATATAAATGATATAATACAGGGATGGAAAATTCTTTGCTGTGATAATTTCTTTAAAATTAAATTATATTATAAAATGAAAAAAAAAATCTGCGGCTTTGGTTTCTCAGTGAATTCGAATACACAATATCAATAAGTACTAAATATCTAATCCACTTTTTTTGAATTGACTTTAATTCTCGCGATAAATCACGATACTGTAACATATCTCGAAAACGACTTGTCCGATTTGGTTCAAAAATATAACAAAAAATTCTTATTACAATAGTCCTCAAGTCATTCTTACATTACTTTTTAATATGGTCAACAGTTATGGAGATATTAAGCCCATTTTCTAAACAAAAATAAAATTTTATACAATTTAAAAAAAAAAAATAAAAATAAATTATAAAAATTCTAAAATGTCAAAAATTAAAATTGTTATTATTTAATCGTAGAGAAAAGACAAGCTGTTTTGGACATATACTTCAATATATAGTGAATTTGTACTTTAAAAGACGTAAATCTGTATCTTCTTTGGTTGTTAGGTGTAATGAGTTAAGAAGCTAATATAATGGCTTTACACTACTTACACATTAGCTGAATAACATATTATTTTAACACGGTTATGACATTAGAGGCAGCTACTTATCTCATGACAATACTTAGATGTCATTACCGGAACTAATTACTTTTAAGTTGTTAAATAACTCATTGATTTTAAAATATTACTGAAATCATTACAAGTTAAAACAAAAGGAACTAATTGCGTTTTAAGTTACTAAAAAGTAGTGAAATTTTAGGATATAAAAGGCTGTTTTCTTTTTCTGTTTTAATATTAAACGTGGAAAGATTTTATAAATTTTAATTTCAAAAACTTAACAATAAGGAAAAATTTAATATTTTAAAAACTACACTGGTGGACAAAAAAATCTTTGTTCGTGCTCCTTCGAAAAAAAATCGTGCTCCTTCGAAAATAATATGCATGCTAAACTCGAATCTGCTTTCAGTTTTCTTCCATCAGGTCGAGATTTTTTTTTATGGGCGTATCTAATATTGCACCCTAAATAAGCCGATTACTCGAATATATTTCACTATAACTCGAAAACGGTATGCACGATTTATATAAATAATACACCAAAATATGTGAAATAAAACTGGTTTTAAGTCGTTCTACTAACAAATTTGTATCTGCTTAATAGTTTTGGAGATATTTCGAAATAAGCGTCCGAAAATTTTTTTTTTTTTCATGCTAAATTCAAGATTTATTTTTTTTTTACTAAAACTTCTTTTTAAAAGTGAAAACATTAAAAATGGTTCAGTTTATCATCTTTATCTCAAAGCTGGTAAAACTACGAGTAAGTAAAGCTATGTATCATAAAAATTGATGCACAAATCATGATTGAATTCACAGTTAAGTTAGGATACCCATGCATACCTACAGTTAAATAGAGATACACTAGTGGGCAAAGAAAAAATTTCGTCTTAAATAAAAATAAAAAAATAGGTGGATTAGATGGAATTTAACGTGCTAAATAAGAATCAGCTTTTACTTTTTTTCTATCACGTATCGATTTTTTTTTATGGGCATGACTACTATGACCCCGCCTTTAGGCATTCACACTTGTACACCCAGAGAAATATCAATCACATACGTGTTGAAAACGATACCATTCTGTGTCAATAGTGAATCTACACCGTATGTGTTTAAATTAAACACTGCGTTTTCAATTCTTATTGAAAATCGATACCTAATTAGCACCAAGTTGAAACCATTTCGGTATCAAATTGTTAAATTACATATGTTTTCTATTAAATTTGTTAACGAAAGGTATTAAAAAGCTGTTACCGTAATTTACCAATGTGACCACAATCGTTTTTGATTTTGAATCGAATTTTTTCTCTTAGTGTATAACTCGAGAACGGTTTGTTCTATTACGATAAATTAAACTCCAATATGTATCGACTTAAATTGTCTTTAAGCTGAATTTATATAATTTTTTGTTTAGTTAATATTTCCGTAATCATTTGGTAATTAGTAGCAAAAAAAATTTAGAAAAAAATTTGAAAAATCGTGAAAAGTTTGATCCATAACTTGAGCCAATAAAAAATATAGTTAACATTAGTTGAAGACAATTTTCGTATGCGTCTTTTGGTGTATCATTTATCAATATCGTGTAAACGGTTTTTTTAGTTATAGCCTACATTTGACAAACCATTCTCGAATTTTATAGTGTGACCGCTGAATAAGGTGAAGATATTAGTTATGCCCATAAAAAGAAATCAGTACGTGATAGAAAAAAATTGAATGCAGATTCTTGTTTAACTCGTCAAAATCCACATAGTTCACCTATTTTTGTTTCAAGAAAAAAATAAAAAAAAATAATTTTTTTTGCCCACCACTGTATTTCTATACAATTGTATGTAACATGGGTATTTTTACTTAACTGTGAATAAAATCAAGATTTGTGCATCAATTTAAAATAAACTGAAATATTTATGATGTTTTAATTTATTAAAAAAAATCTAAAATTTTGCATGAAGTTTTTTTTTACACTTATTTCAAAATAACTTCGAAACTATTGAGCACACAAAAAAATTAAGTTTGAGAAATTTGAAGATATTTTTAGTACACATTTTTTGGTCTATCAATCGTACACACCGTTCTTAAGTTATAAGGAAATATTAGACATGCCCATAAAAAAAATCCAGACCTGATAGAAAAAAAACTGAAAGCAGATTCGTATTTAGCACATCAAAACACATCAAGTCCAACTATTCGTATAAGGTGTCGTATTTTTTTGCCTACCAGTGCTATTTTAGATTGAAAATTAATTCATAATTTTATCTCGTCACATATTTACTCCTTCCTTAAATATATTAATTGGTAAACTGAATAAAAATAAACAGTAGGTTTTTCAAAAACTCTGATCATAAATAAATAATTACATACCGGGTTACCAAGTTTTTGCTGGGTTCTTACAAAAATAAGAAAAAAGAATTGATGTTTTCTATACAACAACACATCTGCCAAAAAAAGGGCCAAATTATTTAAATTCAATGGATTTTTTTTTAAGTTAAGTTAATGATGTGAAGTCAATCGCAAAAATTTTGTTAATAAATCTGTATCTCCTAAACTAAACCTAAATTGTCGTATGTAATTGAAAAAGTCTCAGAAAATGCATCCTGTGGTCACCCTGTAATAAAACAAAATAAGCTACAGGGTGTCAAAGTAGACCAACGCGAGTTTTAAAAAATCTTCTAATGAAATCCGATGTCAAGCACTCTTGAATATATTTGTCCCACTGTAGCAAAAATTAACTCTGATCTAACTCTGTACAACCTTTATTAATAATACGAACAAAAAATGTAAAAATTCTGAAAACATATTCCATTTTTTTAAATATTGAAAATACTTCGTCATATTTGGAATTATAATTATTTCGTTCGAAGCTCAAGTAAAAGTCCCATTATTTTTGCACTGGAGTAACGGAACCAACTTTTTCTACATATCAAAAAACTGCCTTACTTGTCTTCACACGTGTGCCAAATATTTCTGGGATTGCACTTGTAGTTCCATAGAAATATAAAAAACTATTTTGGTCTTATAAATATTTCGGGGAGTGTATTAACGTTATTTCGGTTCTGTAAAAGAAATTGACTTCAATCTTTTTCTATATAAAGAAAAATTTGATCAGCTAAGCAACGTAATTTTAGTTGAAAAAATCTCAATAAAAGTAAAATAAAAAAAAAGTAAAATGTATGTAAAAAAATTAGTTTTTGGTTAAACTATAAATATTTTATCTGTAATAAAATCTTTGTTAGTTAAAATGTCTTAACAAAATGTTCGTTAATTGTAGACATTATCATTTAAAATGATAAACTATAAAAACCTTTAAGATTTTTGTAAAAGGAACCCCACAATTCCAAATAAAAAATAGCGAAAACAACAAAAATGGAAAAATTCATATTTTCGCCCATAAAGTCATAATTTTCCCGATATCCCAGAAATCACAATAGCAAAATCATAAGAACACATTATATATTCCGAAACTGCATTCTGTTGGCAGATTCATGATTTGGAATTTTAGAACATACAGTACTAAGCAGAACAAAAGCAACAAAATTAGGGTAAACCTAAGAATATTTTTATTTTTTTAAATATTTGTTTTACAACAAAAATAATTTTACGAAATTATATACATATTTAAGGATTAACAAAAACAAAAACAAAAACATTTAAAGAACTTTAATTTTGTCTATCAACAAAAATTGGAATAAAACACTACAATCTTCATATAGGAGTGTGCACAACAATAGCAACATATTGATATTTTGTTTCATTTTGTTCTATATTTTATATTTGCTTTAAAATTAAGTAGTTTTTATACGATTAAATTGTTAATTGACTTCTCTAGAATGATTTCCATTTAAATTTGTTGACTAAACAACACTAGGCAACGCTGCACTATTGTTGTGTATTAGACCACATGGTTAAAAAATGTTAGGCAAAAATTTTAACCAGTTACGTTTAATCCAACCTTTCAAAAGTTTTAAAATATATTTCGCATTTTTTCCATGCAAAAACATAGAATTAAACAAGATATTTCTCTATGTAAGACGAAATTTCTGTGCTTTTTCATAACCTATTAATCTAAAAATATCAAAATTTGATTAGATTTCTAAGTAAAGGACATCGTTTTTTCACTAGAATTCAAGTACAGTCATAATTAGATCATTTCTAAATTGTTTCTTGTATAAAAACAGAAATAAACAAGAAATAATATATACCCACCATCAACTTTTTCAAATTTTACATTTTTTAGGGGGCGGTAAAGTGGGCAGAAAAGTGGGCGGACCACGCCCATTTTTTGTTTCCGAGTTTACATTGGTCCTTGAACTATTTGAACACAATTTCGTTGATTTTCACCTTATATGGGAGGTGGGCGGTAAAGTGGGCGGACCACGCCCATTTTTGGTTTCCGAGTTTATATCGACCCCCGAACTATATATATAAAATTTCGCTGTCGTACATGCTTTTATTGAAGAAATAGTAGCAAAAAAGTATGAAACGGACACCCTGTATTTCTAGTTTTTAGCCCATAACTTGTTTGTTTATTAACCGATTTTGCCCATTTTCAATACCAAACAAACCTTATATAAGACAAGTATTTTTTGTGCCCCTACCTTACCCCGTTCGAGCTCTATCCTGCTTTTAACAGACAGACGGACAGACGGACGGACATAGCTATTGTTAAATTACATATGTTTTCTATTAAATTTGTTAACGAAAGGTATTAAAAAGCTGTTACCGTAATTTACCAATGTGACCACAATCGTTTTTGATTTTGAATCGAATTTTTTCTCTTAGTGTATAACTCGAGAACGGTTTGTTCTATTACGATAAATTAAACTCCAATATGTATCGACTTAAATTGTCTTTAAGCTGAATTTATATAATTTTTTGTTTAGTTAATATTTCCGTAATCATTTGGTAATTAGTAGCAAAAAAAATTTAGAAAAAAATTTGAAAAATCGTGAAAAGTTTGATCCATAACTTGAGCCAATAAAAAATATAGTTAACATTAGTTGAAGACAATTTTCGTATGCGTCTTTTGGTGTATCATTTATCAATATCGTGTAAACGGTTTTTTTAGTTATAGCCTACATTTGACAAACCATTCTCGAATTTTATAGTGTGACCGCTGAATAAGGTGAAGATATTAGTTATGCCCATAAAAAGAAATCAGTACGTGATAGAAAAAAATTGAATGCAGATTCTTGTTTAACTCGTCAAAATCCACATAGTTCACCTATTTTTGTTTCAAGAAAAAAATAAAAAAAAATAATTTTTTTTGCCCACCACTGTATTTCTATACAATTGTATGTAACATGGGTATTTTTACTTAACTGTGAATAAAATCAAGATTTGTGCATCAATTTAAAATAAACTGAAATATTTATGATGTTTTAATTTATTAAAAAAAATCTAAAATTTTGCATGAAGTTTTTTTTTACACTTATTTCAAAATAACTTCGAAACTATTGAGCACACAAAAAAATTAAGTTTGAGAAATTTGAAGATATTTTTAGTACACATTTTTTGGTCTATCAATCGTACACACCGTTCTTAAGTTATAAGGAAATATTAGACATGCCCATAAAAAAAATCCAGACCTGATAGAAAAAAAACTGAAAGCAGATTCGTATTTAGCACATCAAAACACATCAAGTCCAACTATTCGTATAAGGTGTCGTATTTTTTTGCCTACCAGTGCTATTTTAGATTGAAAATTAATTCATAATTTTATCTCGTCACATATTTACTCCTTCCTTAAATATATTAATTGGTAAACTGAATAAAAATAAACAGTAGGTTTTTCAAAAACTCTGATCATAAATAAATAATTACATACCGGGTTACCAAGTTTTTGCTGGGTTCTTACAAAAATAAGAAAAAAGAATTGATGTTTTCTATACAACAACACATCTGCCAAAAAAAGGGCCAAATTATTTAAATTCAATGGATTTTTTTTTAAGTTAAGTTAATGATGTGAAGTCAATCGCAAAAATTTTGTTAATAAATCTGTATCTCCTAAACTAAACCTAAATTGTCGTATGTAATTGAAAAAGTCTCAGAAAATGCATCCTGTGGTCACCCTGTAATAAAACAAAATAAGCTACAGGGTGTCAAAGTAGACCAACGCGAGTTTTAAAAAATCTTCTAATGAAATCCGATGTCAAGCACTCTTGAATATATTTGTCCCACTGTAGCAAAAATTAACTCTGATCTAACTCTGTACAACCTTTATTAATAATACGAACAAAAAATGTAAAAATTCTGAAAACATATTCCATTTTTTTAAATATTGAAAATACTTCGTCATATTTGGAATTATAATTATTTCGTTCGAAGCTCAAGTAAAAGTCCCATTATTTTTGCACTGGAGTAACGGAACCAACTTTTTCTACATATCAAAAAACTGCCTTACTTGTCTTCACACGTGTGCCAAATATTTCTGGGATTGCACTTGTAGTTCCATAGAAATATAAAAAACTATTTTGGTCTTATAAATATTTCGGGGAGTGTATTAACGTTATTTCGGTTCTGTAAAAGAAATTGACTTCAATCTTTTTCTATATAAAGAAAAATTTGATCAGCTAAGCAACGTAATTTTAGTTGAAAAAATCTCAATAAAAGTAAAATAAAAAAAAAGTAAAATGTATGTAAAAAAATTAGTTTTTGGTTAAACTATAAATATTTTATCTGTAATAAAATCTTTGTTAGTTAAAATGTCTTAACAAAATGTTCGTTAATTGTAGACATTATCATTTAAAATGATAAACTATAAAAACCTTTAAGATTTTTGTAAAAGGAACCCCACAATTCCAAATAAAAAATAGCGAAAACAACAAAAATGGAAAAATTCATATTTTCGCCCATAAAGTCATAATTTTCCCGATATCCCAGAAATCACAATAGCAAAATCATAAGAACACATTATATATTCCGAAACTGCATTCTGTTGGCAGATTCATGATTTGGAATTTTAGAACATACAGTACTAAGCAGAACAAAAGCAACAAAATTAGGGTAAACCTAAGAATATTTTTATTTTTTTAAATATTTGTTTTACAACAAAAATAATTTTACGAAATTATATACATATTTAAGGATTAACAAAAACAAAAACAAAAACATTTAAAGAACTTTAATTTTGTCTATCAACAAAAATTGGAATAAAACACTACAATCTTCATATAGGAGTGTGCACAACAATAGCAACATATTGATATTTTGTTTCATTTTGTTCTATATTTTATATTTGCTTTAAAATTAAGTAGTTTTTATACGATTAAATTGTTAATTGACTTCTCTAGAATGATTTCCATTTAAATTTGTTGACTAAACAACACTAGGCAACGCTGCACTATTGTTGTGTATTAGACCACATGGTTAAAAAATGTTAGGCAAAAATTTTAACCAGTTACGTTTAATCCAACCTTTCAAAAGTTTTAAAATATATTTCGCATTTTTTCCATGCAAAAACATAGAATTAAACAAGATATTTCTCTATGTAAGACGAAATTTCTGTGCTTTTTCATAACCTATTAATCTAAAAATATCAAAATTTGATTAGATTTCTAAGTAAAGGACATCGTTTTTTCACTAGAATTCAAGTACAGTCATAATTAGATCATTTCTAAATTGTTTCTTGTATAAAAACAGAAATAAACAAGAAATAATATATACCCACCATCAACTTTTTCAAATTTTACATTTTTTAGGGGGCGGTAAAGTGGGCAGAAAAGTGGGCGGACCACGCCCATTTTTTGTTTCCGAGTTTACATTGGTCCTTGAACTATTTGAACACAATTTCGTTGATTTTCACCTTATATGGGAGGTGGGCGGTAAAGTGGGCGGACCACGCCCATTTTTGGTTTCCGAGTTTATATCGACCCCCGAACTATATATATAAAATTTCGCTGTCGTACATGCTTTTATTGAAGAAATAGTAGCAAAAAAGTATGAAACGGACACCCTGTATTTCTAGTTTTTAGCCCATAACTTGTTTGTTTATTAACCGATTTTGCCCATTTTCAATACCAAACAAACCTTATATAAGACAAGTATTTTTTGTGCCCCTACCTTACCCCGTTCGAGCTCTATCCTGCTTTTAACAGACAGACGGACAGACGGACGGACATAGCTAGATCGACTCAGAATCTAACCAGGACCCAGAAAATATATACTTTGTGGGGTTTTAGATGATTCCTTCTACATATTACACACGGAATGACAAAATCAATATACCCCCCATCTTTTTGATGGTGGATATAAAAATGTACCTTTATTGAATAAGCTTTTCAGTGAGCAGTGAGTGCTATATTGCACGTCCTGTAACTTTTTTAAATGCTTTCTATGGACTTTGAGCAGACTATATATTAAACCTTAGATACTATATAACTTATTTATGTAGACAAATACGTTTCTATAATGTGTTACCTATTTATTTTTAATAATAACTGAACGAAGTTTTTAGCGGAAGTTCTTTTATATAATACTGAAAAGCCATAATTTTTTAAATTGTGCTTCCAAAATAAATTTATATACCTTAAATAAGCAGTATTCTATAATTTGTATTATAAAACAAATTTACTTTACATTTTTTTTTATTCCAAATGAACATAAAATTTATTGCATTATAAGTAAAAGAAAAAATAACAAAAATATGTATAAATAATGCTGTATTTAGATATTTTTACGATAAAACTGGCATTTACTTAAAAAAAACGCAATAAATTTCAAAATTTTGTATTAATTTTTACAATTGGAAATTTTGTTGCTTTTGATATGCACACTTTCATATAGAGATCATACTATATTTTTATCGTTTTTGCGAAAAGCAACAAATTCACATCTTCTAAAATACAAATGTTTGTTGGTACCCAAATGTGTTAACAATGTTATGAAATTAGTTTTATTCTAAATTTAATACTTTAAAAAATAATTCAACATTTAGAATAACCTTAATTTTGTTGCTTACTGTACTATATGTATAAACTTAAAACTATACTTTCATATAAAAAATTTAAAATTAAAAATATGTACTTAGACTGTTTGGATTATTGGGCTTTTTTTCTAATTTCAAATAATCTCTGTGAAGATACGTTTCAGGAAAGTACAAAATTATTATATGTTGTTAAAGAAAATTAGATTTTAAAGACAGAATAGAGTAGACACTTTTTCGGACAAAGAAAAAAAACACACAAATAAATCACAATTTTTGAAATTTCAAATCAAAAATTTTTTATTTTTGTTTATTAATTTTTTCTAATTTTTTTTTTTATTCAATAGATATTATTATTTAATTAGTAAAAAAGCTAGTAAAATCGGTCGGAAATACTAGTATATAAAAAAAAAAAAGAACTGGACCAAGAACTTTCGAAATTAAGGTAGTTAGAATTTTAATCTATAAGAGATAAATAGCATGTTTTTTATAGCACTTATCGAGAGCTTTAAGAAGATATATTTTAAATCGGATGAAAAACAAAAAATTGGCAAACGTTTAAAAATTTTCTATGTGAGAGGTACCCTACTTGAAGACCCCATACATCCGCTTCTGCGCGGATTTAAAATTGTTCACTCCTCTGCTATGACTACGTAAAATTTTATATAAATCCAACCAGCAGATAAGAAGTTACAGATTTATATCCAATAATTATCGATTCTACCTCACTGTGCAATGTAGAGTATATAAATAATGGCGTCTTATTACCAAAAAACTACTCAAATAAGTAGTTACCATTAACTAAAAGTCAAAAACTTTTTGCTGGTAAGTTTTGTCAAGATTAATAAACTATTTTATATTTCTAAATTCTTGTTATCTCAATAACATATTTAAATTCTACAATTTTCCATTCCTGTTTACAAAATGCTATTTTTTTTTTTTTTTTTATTGTACAACAAACACGTTGTCAAAAATAAAGAAAAAACCAACAACAGCAATAACAAGTAAAGAAAAACCTACATAAGTATATACAACAACTCTTTTTACACCCCACACTATGGTTGTTGCTAAAGTTTTTGTTGTTGTTAATTACGATTTTTACGATGATGAGGTTGAAGACAAAAAAAAACAATCGGTAAAATCACTCGTTTTTTTATGTATGTCGTAGTCGTTTAAACAAAAAACAACAAAATAAATATTAAACACACACACACATGTACATATAAACAAACACAAAATTATGAACGAACAAGTCGTGGTTTTTCGTAAGGTTAAATCGTAAATCAATAAAAAAAAATTTTGTTTTTTTTTTAAGCTTTTTTTGGTAATAAAATTTCTTAATTTTTGTGTTTTACTTATTTTTATTTAAAAGCCAATTTTGACTTAATTTGTTTTTGACTTAATTTGTTTTAAGTTTTTTTTTTCCACTGTTTAAAAATGCCAACAATATAAATTATCTCAATTTGCTTTTTCTTTTTTGTTGCATTTACTTAATTATTATTTTTTGCTTTTTATCTTTTTTTATTTTTTTGGTTTTCGCCAAATAAATTTTAACCGTTAACACTCGTTTAGTCGTTTGTTACGTTTAGAATCACGATTTGTATCTGAATTGTAATGTTAAAGTTTCAAACAATTTTTGTGCCTCATGCTCTTTGTTGTATACATAATATTGTTATTGTACTTGTTGTTGTTGTTGTTGCTATTATTATTGATGACAACAAACTTGTTCTCTTTTTAGTTTGTAAATTACTCACGTTTCTCTCACGTTTTTTTTTTTTTTTCATTTCAACAAGCGAAGTATAACATTCCATATATTTATAACCCATTTACAGTTAGGGATATTTTATTAAGAGCAGTTTAAGCCCAAAAAAATACAAAACTATAATTTTCCAAAAAATTTTTTTTCGAACTCGACCATGATTTGAATGAAAAATATCGTAAACCCAAGATAAATAAAAAATCGATTTTATTTACGGCACATATTTACATATACACTAATACCCCGGTTTGCGTCGCCTCGTTCTGCGTCTGCTTCGAAGTTCCGTCTTTTTAAAATTTCTGTGATTTCGAAGTTGCGTTGTTTTTGTTTCAGTTTGCGTCGCATGTTTCGAAGTTGCGTCGTTAGTGCTTCGATTTGCGTCGTTAATACGAAAATGTTTATACAAAGCTAAAACAGAAAAGGGGATTTACCGTTTAAATCTAGTGCAAATTCGAAGTGTGTCTTTTTAAAATTTCTGTGACTTCGAAGTTGCGTCGTTTTTGATTCAGTTTGCGTCGTTAATATGAAAATGTTTGTACAAAGCTAAAACAGAAAAAGGGGATTTCCCGTTTAAGTCTAATGTAAATACATACAATACATGGTTGCAAGTTGTAGGTCGTTAGTAGTTACTAATTACATTTGCTGAAGTAAGGTTGATCTAAATATTTTGTAGCAATGAGTCAAAAAAGAAAGCAATTATGCTTAGAACAAAAGCTTGACATTTTAAAACGTTTTAAATCAGGGGAAAGGGCTGTTGATATTGGAAGAAATCATGGACTAGCCCCTTCTACAATAAAATCCATTTGTTCCAGAGACGCTGATAAAATTAAAAAATTTGCTGAAACCGCAACATCGTTACAACATATACAGGTTACCAAAATGAGAAGTTCTTTAATGGAAAAAATGGAGTGACTTCTTAACATTTTGATAGAAGATCATTAAGTCAAATGGTAATTCAAAAGAAAGCACTATTTTTATTTGAAGATCTGAAAGAAGATTATCCGTTATCAAGTGCCGAAAGTGCGGATGAATTTGATGCAAGCAGAGGTTGGTTTGACCGTTTTAAAATCCGTGGAAATTTGCATAGCATTGCATTAAAAGGAGAATCTGCTAGTGCAGATACTTCAGCTGCAGAAAAGTTCAAACTTGAATTAAAAGCAATTATTGAAGAAGGTGGGTATTCTGCACAACAAGTTTTAAACGCTGATGAAATGGGACTTTTTTGGAAGCGTTTGCCAGGAAGAACGTACATTTCTAAATCCGAAAAATCTACGCCAGGTTTAAATCTTTTGGGAGGAAATGCAATGTTAAAAAGAGCAAGCTTTCTGTTCATTGGCGTGCAAATAAAAAAGCATGGATGACTGCATGCTTATTTAGAGATTGGATGAACAATTGTGCTGCTCCCGAGCTAAAGGCTTATTGTTCTTCAAAAAATATTGAGTTTAAAATGCTCTTGTTAGTTGACAATGCACTAAGTCATCCTGTTTTTTCAGACGATTATGCCCCCAAATACAACATTTTTGATACAACCAATGGATCAAGGTGTTATATCCAACTTCAAGTCATACTATCTGCGTCGAAGTTTTCATCAACTTCTAAAAGCAACTGACGGAGATAACATGCCATCCATGAAAGAGTTTTGGAAGAATTACAATATCCTGATGGCTATTGAAAATATAAACCTATCTTGGAAAAAAGTAAAAGAATCGTGCATGAACGGAACTTGGCGTCAATTATGGCCCGAATGTATTCTCAAAGATATGGAAGATATTAATGATGTTCCACACACATGTAAAGAACTTGCAGAATCAGCTAGAAATGCAAATTTTTATGGAATGGAAGAACAAGATATTAATGATATCCTAGTATACGAACCAGAGTTAAATTGTAACCAAAGTTTGACTACAATTCAGCGTAACAATACGCTGGACAATCAAATACTTCCGCTTCAGGTCGAAGCAGAAGAAAAAAAGCTTACTGCTGCTAAAATTTCTGAAGCGATGCAGTTGATATCGCAAGCAATGGACATTTTTGAAAACAATGACCCGAAGACCGCAGTTTAAGAGTGTCTAGAAAAGTGACCGAAGATATAAATTGTTATAAAGAAATTTATTTAAAAAAAAAAGCGTTACAATCCAACAATCGTTAGACAAGTACATAACAAAATCAGCAATATTGACACATCCCTCAGTTGATTTAGTCGATTTAGATGACTAAAGTTGAAAAAAATACGATAAGACTTTTGATTTTATTCTAAGAATTCCTTATTTTTAATTTTAATATTTTTGTTATGTTTTTTTTTTTTTTTTTTTTTTGCATTATTCCAATGAATTGTTATATTTTTACAATAATAAAAACTATTTGAAAAAAAAAATTAAATATTTTTTATTGAAAAATCTATTTTTTTCAGCTAAAATTATGAATCTCGGAACCAATTAAATGAAAATCAATACAAATGTATGGAAAATCGTGCTTCGTTTTGCGTCGTTTCGGTTTGCGTCACGTTTCTTCTAGCGACGCAAACCGGGGTATTAGTGTATAAAACTATCTTGCTCCTTAAAAGTTTAAAATTCCCTTTTTACCCCCAGTTTTTTTAAGACGAACGAAAAACAGGGGATTAATCTTTAATTACAAAGATAAATATACAATCATTAAAATAAGCCATATATCATAAAAATTTTTGACTGAATAATGATTTTATTCACAATTAATTAAGGACACTAAAAATATTATAAAAATTGTGTACGTAATACGTTATATTTATTTTAAGTATTCGTATATTATTCGTTTGTTTATTTGTTTGGGCTTAATAGACAGATAAACCACTGGACCCATTGTCTTGAATTTTTTAAAGTGTCATTTTGTAGTACCCGAAAATAAAACAGGCTACTTTATTTTTCGATAGGAGCAGGGGGAAAGGAACCCGCATCAAATATCTCCAGAACTATTACAGATAAAATCCTGAGAAATCATTTTAAATCTACATAATTGAGATGAAAACGGAACGGATAGAACCCAGGGGAAATGATATCCCCCATACTCAATATCGTATATCTTAGAAACTATTACAGTATAAGTTTTAACAGTTTGTTAGAATAACTTTCCCAAAAACCTCCATAAGTTCAGATTAAAATCGGATGAATATGACCAGGGGAAATGGTACCGCCCTCCCACTACAAAGCAAATGGAATGGTAGCCCTTACAATAGTTCTGGCATATACTTTATAGACAGCCAAACCGCTGAACCCATTTTCTTTAAATTTTCACAGCATAATCCTGAAGGCTATTTACTTTCCAACTTAGGCATCGAATAGGTACGCCAATACAAACAAAATACTAATAATCGCACATCTAACGAACTAATATAACAAAGGTTTCAACTTTTTATGAAGTCTATATATTTTATAAAATTGAATGAAGAAAATATCTGTAGAACATTTTAGCCCATTAAATCCAAGTTTAAATCGACTTTCATTTCTTAAAAATGGACTAGAAATGACTCCTTATAATGAGAGATGGATGAATTAAAAGTTCAAATAAAATATTTCCCGTTTAATGCTTTAGCTGCGAACTATATTTATATTATTTTGTTCGAATTATCTGAGACTCTCCTGGTGCAAAAATAGAAAAGTTTAGAAGGTCATAAAAGAAAAATTTTGCCTACCAGCGAAAAATTCAGAGCTATCCATTGCAGAAGGAATGATTCGGCCCCCAAAATACTGTTGTATAGTGTTATATTTAATACAATTTAAGATGAAAATGGGACGGAGGGGTCAATGGTTAGGGGTACCATTGCCCTATAATCAAAGCAATTATTCTTAATGGATCACTAAAGAACTGTTTGAGGGAAGACCTCAAATTTTGTAGGGACTATTTTCTTATCATATTGAATTGACAAAATTGACGGATTGGGGAGTATAGCCTCTATACTTTTCGTATATCTAAAGTAGTAATTTATTTAAAATTGCTATGGAGAGAATAGGTCGAGGGGGAGTAGTACCCCATATAAAGTTAATATCTAATATGGCATCAAAAGCGGTAGCAAAGCGCACCTGGTTAAGCTAGTTTCTTATATTTTTGTTAAAAAGAGGAAAAGTTTTATTTTTTTAGTCTTTCCGAATACATTTCACTGTGCGGCCAATCCCAAACATTTTAGTAATACATCTAAGTATGTTTCCTAAACTACTGGTCGGATCGAATTGAAATGTATGGGAGAGCTGTAGAGGAGAACATAAGATTTTAAAAAAAATATCTTGTAGTCAGCCTGCAATAATAAGAGATATGCTACAGGGTATCAAAGTTGACTATCTCGAGTAAGTTAAAGTTTAAAAAAATCGTAACATCTAAAAATCAAGTCCGATTTCAAAGACTTGTATACTTCTGTAAAACGCTTTACATTTTCATAAAAAAAAGTCTTCATAAAAGATTAGTATAAAAATTTTAAATTGATTTTAATTTGCACCCTACATTTAGCTTTGGGGTAAAATTATAAATTTAAGAAAAAAAATCTATGTTTATTGATTAAAAAAAAAAAATCACGTGAGTTAAATAATAAAAAAAAATAAAAACTAAAAAAAATAATAGTTATTTAAGCTAAACTATGTCTACTTTCAAAAAAATTATAAAATTTTAAAGGAATATAAAAATAGTTATATTAACCAAAACTTGACTATATAGGTCGCACATTGGGGTAAAAGGGTTAGAAAATGGCGCTTAATTCAAGGAAAGGTTATATCAGTATTTTAATTATCACGCTTTATTTTTTATATTTATTAGGAAAGGAATAAAAAGAAAGAAAAAAATTTAAAATGTATTTGTTGTTTTCAATACATTTAGTCGAACGAAACTTTCTTTCGCATTTAGAGAAACAGGCAGGTCTACCTTTTATGGCAAATTTATATTTATTAAACAATTTAAATTACGTTTAAATACATAAAATTAAATTTAAATACATATTTCTTATCATTTAAATGTCAACAATTCATTGACGAAACATTGAATTTGATAAGTAAATAATTATATATGTGTGTGTGTGTGTTTGTTTATTTATATTTTTAAAATTATTTTAATTATAAAATAAGAATAAAAAAATTAATGAATTTATTTTTATAAATAAATATTGTGCCCAATAAATTTACAATTATTAAACAGCACATTATTATTTATCACTAGGGGGCAGATTTCTTTACATTTGTTATTTGGGAATCTGCACCTAAAAATAAATTTAAAATTCAAAATATATCCGTAAAAAATTAAAAAAAATATATATATTTATGCACTTTTTGATTTCTTTTATCACATAAGGAGCCGCGTCCGATAAATATTAAAATAATTAAAATTTTAATTAATAATGTAGATGTAAATTAAATGCCTTATTAAGTCAAACATAACAAAAAATGCAATATTAACTAAATATTTAAAAATATGCACCAACAAATAGATCTAATTTTTCATAAAAAACAAGATGGAAAAATATAGTCCGTCAAGCCCGACCATATGATACCCTACACCATTATGTATATGAATCAAAATTCGGGAAGGGGTCATACAATTAATACAAATATAGAATATTACGTTAACACTAACATTTATATGAATTTATGCGCTTTGTAACGTGTAGTTACAAATATTACACCACCAATATATTAACATATTGTAACTACTGTAGTAGTTACAATACAATAGGAGAATATATAATTCTCATTTAGTTTATGTTAATTTAAACATAAATAGTCAAGATTAGGACTATACATTTGAGCAAGATCCGAAGTACCGATCTTGTTATACTTTGCTCTTAGGGATCGAAGTATCACCAGACACGACCGAAGTTCTTTCTTCCGAACCGTAACCGAACCCGTAGTTAACCGACCGAGAGCCGAAGAATTTATCTCGTCGGATCGTAGTAGTACCGTAGTTAACCGATTGAGAGCTGAAGAATTGATCTCACCAAACCTTGTAGTTAGCCGACAGAGAGCCGAAGAATTTATCTCATCGGATTGTATTCAGAATTTAGCGTAGCTCACACAGTTTTATTTTGATTTCATTTTGTGGACGAAACTTGTAGTTAGCCGACCAGGAGTCGAAGAATTTATCTTGTCGGATTGTAGCGTAGCTCATACAATCCTAGCTAGCCGATTGAGAGCCGAAGCATTTATCTCTTCGGATTGTATTTTAGAGACGAAACCCTTAGTTAGCCGACCGAGAGCCGAAGAATTTGTCTCGTTGGATTTTATTTTGTTAACCAATACATTCTAACTGAGAACTAACTTTGCCATCACTACTCTTTCCTCTCATAGCTAGGTACCATTTCGTCGTTGTTCTTGTCACGAAGGAACAAGGGAGCTCTGTGGTAACAGTCAAAGGAAGCAGACCTTCGAAGGAACTGGACAAACTGAGTATACCCCAGCTAGAAACAAAACTGCATTACAGCTTTAGGGTGATTCCCGAAAGTGGGTTTATATGGGGGCAGGCGCGGATCCAGCTTAAGCTTTTGGGGGAGGAAAATAGAAAAATTTTGCTAACTATTTCCATAAATTCTATGATTTAGTTCAGATTTTTCATTAAGTGTTTTCATTTTGGGGAGGGAAATTTCCTTTTTTCCCTCCCCGTGGATCCGCGCCTGTATGGGAGCTATGACAAATTACAGACCGAACCTCATAAAATTTGACACCGTGATTTCTACTTAAATAAAACTTATTTGTGTCGAATACTAACTTGATAGTGACATTTTTATGGGATTTATGCACGTTAAAGTATTTTTCGGAAGAGGGGTTTGTATGGGAGCTATGGTTAATTTGGCACAAAGATTGAAACTTATACTTATAAAACTTCTTGCACCAAATTTCATTAAAATATTGTAATATTTAAGGCATTTATGATCGTTAAGCCCCTATTCCGGGAGGACATTTGTATGGGGGCTAGGTGAAATAATAGACCGATCATAACCAATATCAATAGGCTTCGTCCTTGTGCCAAAGTAATTATTCGTGCCAGATTTCATCAAGATATCTTTAAAATTGCGACCTGTACTTTGTTCATAAAGTTTACATGGACATACAGCCAGCCGACCAGACGGACGGAAGAACATCGTTAAATCCTATGGTGGTGTTGGGTATAAAAAGTGTGATTGATGGAGAACAAAAATGAATTTGCATGAAAATCCGCCCCCTATTTATACCCAAGATTTTTACATATTAAATGCTTTACTAATTGTTTTAATTAATTGAATGTATATAAATCTAAAGATACATATATATATACTTCAAATCTACAACATTCTTCACCCTTAAACAAATTTTACAAAGTGTACAGATACATTCATTTGAACACATTCATATACAGATACTCATACATATCGATATAAACAAAAAACAAAAATCTGTCATTTTACAAAGAGTAAATAAAAAACAAACTCTCTTTTTGTTTCTTTACTCATGCGTAAATAAAATGAGTCAGAGCATAATTATAATACAAGTTGAAGCTCCCTATATTTAGTTTATATACATATCAATAGTATGTACAATAAGGTGGCTCCAAAAAAAGTTACTGAACTGAAATTAAAGGATAAATAAATTAAAATTTCGGTACCCTCTTAAAAATAAAAAAATATTTCTTATCCTTTTTAGGGTCAAACCTGAAGAAACATTTTGGAAAATGTTATCTATTTTAAAATTATTTCAATTGGTTACTTGTCTAATTTTTGTTTGGACCACCCTAATATACCTCATACAGCATGTAACAATGTATATGCACTTTTTGCCGGTTTTGAGCATAAATTTTTATGTATAAAAATTCTAGAACATTCTATACAAGTTCTTCATCGAACACATGTTGTTCTTGGGACCGATTCTCATACAGATAGACAGACAGAGCAACATATTTTATGCTATGAAACTTTCTCTTACATATATTTAAAGAAATCTTCAATTATTTTTCTCTTTCTTTATTACCACAACATATTATGCCCCTACACCTTATGGGCTAAATCGAATTGCAGAAGTATGGATTCATTTAAACCCATAAATATCAGACACTTTTCCTGATATTTATCCTTATTTTTCTTAGGATATTAATGATAATAAAAACAAATCCGTGTTCAATGATTACTGCCAACGGCCGGGCCAACTTTCGACCTTGATTAATTTTGTTAATTTCATGAAAATCCTAAGCGAATGAAAAATTAATCGAATGAAATAAAGAAATAAATAAAAAAATTTTTGATCCAAAATCAACAAATAATACTAATATTTTAATATGATTTATACCCGTTAAAGTGATTTTCTGAAAAGGGGTTTGTATGGAAGCTATGGTCAATTATGGTCCGAACTATATAAAAATCGGCACACTTATATGAAACTTATACGTGCCAAATTTCATTAAAATATTTCTATATTTAAGAGATTAATTATCATTAAACCCTTTTCCGGGAGGACACTTGTATGGGGGCTCGATTTAGAAAGTGATTCTAAGCCGATTGGTATAAATTAAGGTGGGTCTTAGATCAATATCTTTGAGTCTTACAAACATCAGCACAAACGCATTATACCCTCCCCACCTATGGTGGTGTAGAGTAAAACTACAAAAAATCAAAATTTTTTGAAAGAATTTAGAACGAATAAAAAATTACTCGAATAATTTCACACGAATAATCGAATAAAAGTATAACAATAAATTTCCTGATTGACAATAAAACAATTGTAGAATTTTATCCATATCGTAAATGAATAAAATTTCTATCGAATAAAATTAAAAAAATAACAAGCGCGAATGATATATTAGGCTCGGCCGAATCTATATACCCACCATCAACTTTTTCAAATTTCACTTTATATGGGAGGTGGGCGGTAAAGTAGGCGGACCACGCCCATTTTTGGCTTCTAAATTTAACTTAACTTTTTTCTTTATTAACCGATTCAATACCAAACAAACCTTATATAAGATAAATATTTGTGCCAAATTTCGTCCCCCTACGTTGCCCTGTCGAGCCCTATCCTGCTTTCAACAGACGAACAGATAGACATAGCTAGATTGACTCAGAATTAAATAAAAACCCAATTCCAACAAAAAACCACAAATTGCTACCAAAAAATTCAATAACAAACATAATAAAACTAAAAAAAAAAATATTCGAATAATTTTAAACGAATGATCAAATAAAAATCATTGCTAATTGATAATTCCAAGCGAATAAAATAAACAAATAAAAATTGGAATTAAAAACCAAATACAACAAAAAAAAACACCGATTGCTACCAAAATACTGAAATTCATTAAAAAACTAAATTAAAACTACAAAAATTAAAATTGTTTGGAAAGAATTTAAAACGAATACAAAATTATTCGAATAATTTTAAACGAATAAAAGAATTAAAATCATGGCTAACACTTTTTACATTGATAAGAAAGTAAGAGTTTAAATTTTATCAAAATCCCAAGCGAATAAAATTTTAATCGAATAAAAATTAAACTAAAAAAACAAATACAAGAAAAACCCAACAATTGCTACGAAAAACACTATAATTCATTAAAAAACTAAATAAAAACTAAACATTTCTACATTGATAAAAAAGCAAATTTTAAAATTTTACCACAATCCCAAACGAATAAAATTTAAATCGATTAAAATTAACGAATAAAAATTGGAATTACAACAAAAAACAATAAAATTCCTTTAACAAAAATATGAATTTTATTCAAATTTCAACCGAATAAAAGTCGGATCTATGCTGTAAAGATATTAAAAATTGCACCTCTCCGATCCATGCCACCATGCGGAATTATGGCGAATATTGAATGGATGTCATATTTCATACATACAACTTCTTTTCAACATCGACCTATCCTAAATGGAAAACTTTGTATTAACACGTAGGGTATCATATAGTTGCGCTTGCTCAATGTAAGTTTTTGTAGTTATTGTTGTTTTAAATTAAATTATAAAGCATAGAATACTCTAGAAGCGAATGTGTATTAAAAATATTAAAAATACTAAATATTAAAAATGTATATCCTTTTAGTGAAAAAAAAACATACAATTTCTTATGTATTTTAGCTCTCAAACGTGTGTTTTAATAAATTAATTTCATTTAAAGAAATTGTATCTCAATTTCGCTTCTTAGTAATTATTCTTCTATACAATGTTAGAGCCTTTATGGTTTTATGTTTGGTTGTTTATTTATTGTTTTTGTTTTTTTATGAATGGGTGTGTTCATTAGTAAACACCTTTTTGTATAGAATTCAAATGACTTGCTCACTTACTCTATAAACTCTCTCTCTCTCTCTCTCACTGCCTCTCTTCTTTTTATTTTAGCATAAATAAAATGCTCTTAAATAATTAATGTTCTTATTAAAAATTTACTACTAGTAGTATTATTTTTAACACTTTTAAATATTTATATTGCAATTTTATATTTTATAGGCTGTTTTTTTTTTTTTTTATTTAAAAACTTTATTTTTCTTGATTACTTGATTATTTCTCACTTGGCTTGTTTTATTTGTAATAATTATTATTTTGTTCGTTTTAATTTACCTTTTACGTTTTTATGTTTTTTATTATTAATTTTTTAACAAATTCGTTTCATAAAAATTTTCCGTTTATGGTCGTTTTTTTATTTTTCGTTACAATTTGGATTCGTTGTGGTTCTGTAAATTACGCACAAAATTGCTATTAATCTGCAAAGAAAAGAAAAATATTTTACAAATTAATTTCAAGTTAAATTTATAAGTTATTACAAAGCATTATAAGTTAAGGGTTTTTCATGGAAAAGTTTTATAAGAATATTCTAAGAATTCTGAAAAGATCAACTGAACTGTACACACATTATACATACAAATACATATGTACATATAAGTAACCTTGAAGTACATTTTGTTATTCTGAAGAAATCTGAAATATAATAATTCGCTTAAATAACTTCGTTTCAGTGTTGCCAAAAAATTTTAATTTCCAAAACTAGATATTAGAATTCAATAGAAGAAAAAGAAATTTTATTAAAAATTCTCTATAAAAATAAATTTTATCGAAAATTCGTTAAAAGAAAATTTCCTATAAAAATAAAATTTATTGAAAATTTCCTAAAAAAGGAACATTTATCGAAAATTTCCTATAAAAAGAACATTTATCGAAAATTACCTATAAAAGGAAAATTTATCGGAAATTTCCTATAAAAAGACGATAAATCTTCTTTCCTATAAAAAAGAAGATTTATCGAAAATTTCCTATAAAAAAAAAAATTATCGAAAATTTCCTACAAAAAGAAAAAAAAATATTGAAAATTTTCTATAAAAAAAGTAAATTTACGAAAAAGAAAGTTTTGCGAAAAAATACAAAGAAAATTTAAAAATTTTCATATATAAAAAAAAACATAATAAAAATTTATCGAAAATTTCCTATAAAAAGAAAATTTATCGAAAATTTCCTATAAAAAGAAAACCTATCAAAAATTTCTTATAAAAATAAAATATATCGAAAATTTCCTATAGAAGTAAAATTTATCAGAAATTTCCTATAAAAAGAAAATTTATCAAAAGTTTCTTGTAAAAAGAAAATTTATCGGAAATTTCCTATAAAAAGAACATTTATCGAAATTTTCCTATAAAAAGAAAATTTATCGAAAATTTTATATAAAATTTTCTTTTTATATAAAATTTTCGATCGGAAATTTCCTATAAAAAGACGATAAATCTTCTTTCCTATAAAAAAAGAAGATTTATCGAAAATTTCCTATGAAAAAAAAAAAAAAAAATCGAAAATTTCCTATAGAAAAAAAAAATTTATCGAAAATTTCCTACAAAAATAAAAAAAAAAATCGAAAATTTTCTATAAAAAAAAATAATTATCGAAAAAGAAAGTTTTGCGAAAAAATACAAAGAAAATTTAAAAATTTTCATATATAAAAAAAAATAATAAAAATTTATCGAAAATTTCCTATAAAAGTAAAATTTATCAGAAATTTCCTATAAAAAGAAAATTTATCAAAAGTTTCTTATAAAAAGAAAATTTATCGAAAATTACCTATAAAAAGAACATTTATCGAAATTTTCATATAAAAAGAAAATTTATCGAAAATTTTCTATAAAAAGAAAATTTATCGAAAATTTCGATAAAAAAAAATTTATCGAAAATTTCCTATAAAAAAGATTTATTGAAAATTTCCTATAAAAAAAGAAGATTTATCGAAAATTTCCTATGAAAAAAGAAAATTAATCGAAAATTTCCTATAAAAAAAATTATCGAAAATTTCCTACAAAAAGAAAAAAAGTTATCGAAAATTTCCTATAAAATGAAAATTTATTGAAAATTTCCTATAAAATTAAAATTTATCGAAATTTTCCTATAAAAAGAAAATTTATCGAAAATTTCCTATAAAATGAAAATTTATCGAAAATTTCCTATAAAAAGAAAATTTATCAAAAATTTCCTATAAAAAGAAAATTTATCGAAAATTTCCTATAAAAAGAAAATTTATCGAAAATTTCCTATAGAAAGAAAATTTATCCAAAATTTCCTATAAAAAGAAAATTTATCCGAAATTTCCTATAAAAAGAAAATTTTTCCGAAATTTCCAATAAAAAGAAAATTTATCGGAAATTTCCTATAAAAGGAAAATTTTATCAAAAATTTTCTATTAAAATAAAATTTATCGGAAATTTCCTATAAAAAGAAAATTTATCGGAAATTTCCTATAAAAGGAAATTTATCGGAAATTTCCTATAAAAAGAAGATTTATCGAAAATTTCCTATAAAAAGTACATTTATCGAAAATTTCCTATAAAAAGAAAATCTATCGAAAATTTCTTATAAAAAGAAAATCTATCGAAAATTTCCTATAGAAGTAAAATTTATCAGAAATTTCCTATAAAAAGAAAATTTATCAAAAGTTTCTTATAAAAAGAAAATTTATCGGAAATTTCCTATGAAAAGAAAATTTATCGAAATTTTCCTATAAAAAGAAAATTTATCGAAAATTTTATATAAAAAGAAAATTTATCGGAAATTTCCTATAAAAAGAAAATTTATCGGAAATTTCCTATAAAAAGAAAATCTATCGAAAATTTCCTATAAAAAGAAGATTTATCAAAAATTTCCTATAAAAGAACATTTATAGAAAATTTCCTATAAAATAACATTTATCGGAAATTTCCTATTAAAGAACATTTATCGGAAATTTTCTATCAAAGAACATTTATCGAAAACTTCCTATAAAAAGAAAATTTATCGAAAATTTCCTATAAAAAGGAAATTTATCGAAAATTTTCTTAAAAAAGAAGATTTATCGAAAATTTTTTTTTTTTTTTTTTTATTTTTATTATCAATATTCAATAACCTAGCCTCTGGGCCATAAGCGGTTACATATTTCAACTTAAAATTAATTCTACTAATTTAATTTAATTATATATAAAGAATTTGTAATAAATTGTATAAAAAAATATTAAACTAAATAATTAAAAAAGAATTAAGGACAATTAAATTACACAATCCATTCTTATGAATACAAATACAATTTTCTTAAAAAATTTCAACCTAACAAGTATAAGCGGAACAAGCGAAACATGATATAGAAAAAAAAATGTGTGATAGTCACAATTTGTGACTCACAAACATTCCCAAAAATGTAGTAACAAAAGAGATTAGTATGATATAGAAAATAGTAATGAAGCAATTCAAACTCGGAAGCTATAAAGTACTTATTAGTTACGTACATATATTCTGAAATTTGCAAGAATATATGAGAGAAATTTAATTTTGCACTTCATGATGAATAGTGATTCATATAAAAATCAAGTATCAAATCCACCATCCATACACATAATACAATTATCATAAGTAACTTCAACAAGAACAAACTGAAAAGACAACTCCTTTAGAGTTAAAATAGAAGTAGTAGAGAAAAAGTACCATCAATTCAGAACTATATGCCCACAATGTTATCACAAGACAGTTCCTGCCAAAACAACATTACAGTGTGTTTACACCTCATTAGTAAAATTAACTAATCAATTACAACGTCCTTAAATATCTCACCATTCTCTCACATTAAAGTCAATAAAAATTACACAAACATTAATAAGCCAATTCTACAATTATAATATCATAAATCGAACGATATATAATCTAAATATCTATATGAAATATATGCATTTAAAATGACATGTAGCTGCCATCAATGAAGAAACAACTATACAAATACAGTTTGAAGAACACAGATCTTAACATTTCCTAAAAGGATTTAAATAACAGTTATAAGTTGAGCAATTAAACAATGCACTGCAAATTAAATAACAAGTATAATTAATCAGAGCCTATACATAAAGTTCATAAAAAATGCAACGATAATAATGCCAAAAGGAGCAAATCAAATCAATAAAGAATTAGGCAAACCAACTATCAAACAGTGGGCATCATCACTAAATCCCAAGTAAAAAATGATGAAGCAGATAACATCAACAATATCCAGTGTCAGATTTCAAATAACCTGAACAAAATATCTCAACCCAAGCAATCACAAGAAGTCATTACATAATACTCTGCATATATACCCAGAAAATGTTCCATCAAATAAAATATTATCATAATGCATCAGCATATAAAATGATATGTAAAGGCAATTGAAAATAAAGCATAATACTCAAGTCTATAAGAATATACATATACTCAAATATCAATAACTATATACTACAATCAAAAAACACAATTACAACAACATCGGCAATTACATCATCACTAAATACCATAAAAAAAGAATAAAATAATAATTATAATAATAATAATAAATAAGAACATCTAAAATATCCAAATTCCCACCCACAAAAATACATTTACATAATAAACTCCTAACAATTATCAAACCAATATCACATGATATAGAAACACCACAATCCGGTCACAAGTCAATTAATAACATAGAAGAAGTTAATGACAAAAGTAAATGCACATTGATATCATCAAAAACATCAAGATTTCAATCAGAATAAATCAATCACAGGTTAGAAATGATACATAAGCTATATAATCTCACTAGTCGCCTGCAAACGAAACCCAAATAACCATCAAAAAATGCAACATTCATAAATAAGTGATTGTATTAAAGTCATTTTCAGCTTACAGAAATTTACCCAAAAAATCAATAAAGGACATACAATTCATTAATGCTTATAAATAACATACCTAGGTAGAATAAAAGTAAAAAATTATAACTATTCATTTAGAAAATGAAAATCAAATTTTATTTAGCGATAATAAGAAATTACCTAAAGCTACAAAGTTAGTTACATTGTCAGTTCATATTTAGCTGATTCATAACAATGATCAGTATAGAAATGCAAACAAAACCAAGAAAAGCTACCTGGCAATGCAGCCACAACAAAATCTCAGCCACGTTGTTGAAAATATGACAGAGTATAGAAAAAATCATATGACCTAGTACAGTTCCAAACAAGGAAATATAGATTTTCAGAATAATGAAAATTCCAAAAAATATATAAAGTTAACCCCACTTCAAGATTTTAATAAAGTGCAAAATTGAATGTTACCCTTAATATCAAGTTAAGAGAATACATAGCTATACAATACACATACTCCTACATCACCAAGATATATCACAAAGAGAAAAATATGAATTCAACATAGCATCAAGATACCCAACACTGTTAGTAACAAAGCAAACACATAAACATATTCAAAAATCTCCAACTAATTTCTCTATAGAAAATATTAAGCAAGAAATCCATACAATTCAACAAATTATTCAAAATGTTAAGTACCAATATATAGCTAGTTAGTTAAAATCTTGCCAATCAAAAGCAAACAACAGCTAACTATACCATACTGAAGCAATAAAGAAGCATCCACTTTATATAAGAAGTATATACATACATATCTCAAATTATCTATTCTAAAGAATTAATTTACATTCCTAGTAAAACTCACTAGAATGAACTATTTTCAGAAAGTTCTCGAAAAAGCTTTATCTTGTAAGTGTCAACAGAAACATCAAAATTCCTCAAAGAATTTGACAATTTGTTATACGCACGTGCAATCCTAACACAAAATGAACGCTCCAATATTGAAGTCAACTTTGGTATTTTCAACTGTCTATTTCTATTGGATCTGCAAAATTCAAACAAACCAACCAAATATTCAGGAACTTGCAATTTGTACAACTTATAAAAGTGTAATAAATTTCTAAACTTAATAAATTCCATAAAAGATAATCCAAGAAATTTTTGAACATACATTGATACATGCTGCCTTAGTCTAAGAGAGTATAGATATCTCACAACTCTATTGAATGTCAAGCTCAACCTCTTCACAACATATCCAAAGGTACCTGAATATACCTCTAAGGCATATAGAAATATTGGCATTATAAGTCCATGAACTACTCGTTTCTTGATATGAAAAGGTAACATCAAATCTAAACTATATAACTTTCTTAAAGTAAAATTAACTCTAGATACTACAGAATTAACATGACTTTCAAAATCCAACTCCCTATCAAGAATTACCCCAAGACACTTAATTTTATCAACAAACTCAATCAAATCATCACCCATAGTAATAGAAAATTTGTTACTTCCACACTTACCAAATAACATTGCCTTAGTCTTGTTTGCATTCACAGAAAGATCATTACTATAAACCCAGTTAAACAATAAACTAACAGTGTAATCAATAACACTCTGCAAAACATCAGGAAACTCTACTTTACCTTTAAACAAAAGCTGAACATCATCAGCAAACGAAAACGGAATACACATGTTACTTGATATTCCACCAAATAGGTCATTCATAAACATTATGAAAAGTAGAGGCCCAAGTACAGATCCCTGGGGAACACCACTGTAAACCGGAAGCACTCCAGAAACACGACCACTACTACACACATATTGCATTCTATCAGATAAATAAGAAGACATCAGTTTACAAGCTGAGCTAGAGAAACCATAACACCTATGTAACTTTTCCACTAAAGTCGAATGATTCACCCTATCAAAAGCCTTAGTAAGGTCTAATGATAACAACACACAAATACCATCATCAGATACACTTCTCCTAATGTTATCAGTTAGACCAAGAAGCAAGGAAGTAGTATTTCTATTACATCTAAAGCCAGTCTGACAATCATGAAGCAATTTATTATCATCAATGTACTTCACCAGCTGAGTCTTAATCAGATGCTCAACCATCTTAGACAATATGGGCAATATAGATATCGGTCTATAGTCATTACCACTATCATTATCATTATTCTTCCTCAAGGGAACGATCCTTGCAATCTTCCATAACAATGGAAAGCTAGAAGTTGTCATTATTGTGTTTACTAAGTGCAATACATAATTACCAATAATTGGCATCAACATTCTTATAAACCTAAGTTCAAAGCCATCATAACCAACCGCCTTAGACTTGATCATTTCAAAAGCCGAAAACATCTCAAATAATTCTACCGAACGAAAGGAAAACCCATCGTGAGGATATACAGAAGTATCAACAATGTCATCACCAATAGATTGATTGGATGAGAAAACATTATTCAAATAATCTGGATCAACACTATCAAAATTGTCAACCCCATTTACCACACCATTTCCCTTAAGGATAGACCAAATCTGCTTACTGTCTTTATTCTCGAAAATTGAACCGTGAGCTTTTCTCTTAAATTTTCTTATAATTGATTTAGCTTTATTTCTACATCGACAAAATATTCTCCAATTAGCATCAGTCCTATTGCATAGATATGCCCTGTATGCAAGATCTCTAATTGACAAATGATAACGAATTTCCGGCGCATTAATCCAACCATCCCAACACCCACGTATTATTCGCCTCTTCAAAGGAACTGCTGAATGCAGTAGCTGCAAACCAGTTTTTAGTATTGTCAGCTGCTCATCAACATTGTTAGTTAAATACATACCATCAAAACCACATTCAGATGCCATAGTTTCAATAGATCCTATATCAACCGAATCATAATCATAATATTCATAAAATTGCCTACCAACAATTCGAGGAACCTCAAATGACAAAAATATAAAAGAATGACGAGTTATACCCGGACACTGAAATTGATCAGCCAACTTTACCAATAAAGGGGAAGACACCAAAAAAAAATCTAGCAAAGAACTAGAATTGTGACAAACATCAAAATGCGTAGGCATAGAATTATGAACTAGAGAAAGATTTATCCTACCACAAGTATTTCGAACTCTTAAAGACTTGACCTGATCAAACATGTTATTATTAAAGTCACCCATAATGACTGTATCAGTGTATCGAACAAGTAAATCAGACACTTCATTCTCAAATGCATCAAAATCACCGTGAGGGAGGTATACAACCCCCACTAAAAGTTTAACATTTGCAAAATAAAGTTCCACAAATAAACACTCAACAACACCAAAATTCATCCCAACATGTACCACTTTATGTTCTATAGCACTAGAGATATAAAGTGCTACACCACCACCTCTACCACATGGTCGATCACTTCTGTGACACACATACCCAGGAATATCGATGACTGAAGTAGACACAATTTCCTTCAACCAAGTTTCGCTTACTCCAAAAATATCAAGATGACTATCCTCTAATAAGCATTTAATTTCAGACAATTTTGATGAATTTGGGTTTAAGTTAAAGCTATTGCAATTCAAATGTCCCATATTTACATTTCGATCTAATTTACTTAACTTAGACCTGAGAAAACTACTATCAAAATTTCTATAAAAAATTTTCTATAAAAAAAAATATCGAAAATATCGTTTTGCGAAAAAATACAAAGAAAATTTAAAAATTTTCATATATAAAAAAAAAAAAAATAATAATAAAAATTTATCGAAATTTTCCTATAAAAAGAAATTGAATCGAAAATATCCTATAAATTTTATGGATAATTTCCTATATCTTAGAAGAAGTGTATATAAAATTCAATATAGTCGATTATTGTATCTTAACTTGTTTAAATTACTAAATTTTCTGTTGCGCACTTGCAAGTTATTTACTTATGAAACAAATGTTGAAAAATAGTATTGACTTTAAAATGTCATAACAGCGATGTCATAATTAAAAGAAACCATATTTTTTATTTTACATATACAATATGTTTTAAAACAGAAATGAAGTTTTTTATATATAAATTAAATTAGTTGTTAGCCTTTGTAGATTATTATAATCTATGTAATTATGCTGGGAAAATTTTCTTCTTTTCTTTAACAATAAATTTATTACTTAATGCGATAATTGCTTGGTTCATGCACTTAAGTTACTTTTCATTTAAATGTATAATATTATCTAATTCCAAGTAGTTATCATTGGCAATTATACAATAGAATTTTAAGTTTCTAGAATTTTCCAATTATTAAATATAAAACCATATTTCCAACATACCACTTCATGTCTTGGCAAATATCTAGAGAATTTTAATACAGAATTAAATTAGAAAAAATAAACTGCAATATAAATCAATGACAAAGAAAATCTAAGAAATTTCTGTAAACTGATCTAAAATACAATCAAAGTCATGTAATAAAGTCAATAAATGTAAATAAAAGCAAAAAAAGAAAAAAGACAACAAAGTGCAGTTATTAAAAAAAAAGGAGAAAAATATTTATATAAATAAAAAAAGGATCAAATTGCAGCAAAAAATCCGACATGATATTTGAAATGGTTGGCACTGCATATGTGTTATTGGGCTATTTAATTGAGTGACTTACAGCAAGACTGTCACCAAGAGTCGTCGACGAACGTTCTCGAAGTTAGTAAGACAAATAAAATAATTTTTTATAATTAAAGTCAATTGATAGATATTTGTTATAAATATTTTTTGAAAATAAATAAAAGTGGATGAGTATGTAAGTTGCCCAATTGGAGTCGTATAATAAATGCACTCTACACTCTAATAATAAATACAATTTAAAGTCGAATTTTATTCGCTATTACTTAAACATTTGTATAACCTACAATATCCAATATAGAAAGTAGAGTGTATTGCACTTTACAACCATAACAATATAAACGTTAAACGTTGTACAAGACAGGCAACAAGTAAATATTACAATTAATAGATTTCCACAAATTGTCATTTGATATCATTCCACAGAGGAGGAAGAAGAAATATGTAGTTGGCACATGTCTTCCATGTTTGTTTGTTTGTTTAATCAAACACTTCTGTTCAAAGTTCATTAATGTGTAACAGAAAACAAAATTGACAATTACAAATAATATACATATCTGTTTTTTATTATTTAATTGTATGTATAAATATCGTATTTTTCTGGAAACTGAGTCACATAGATAAGAGCAAATAGAATTATCACGCGTATATGTAAATAAATAAATTATGATGAAATTTATGGTTGAACACTTCCTAAAAATATAGGAAAATTAACTGATACATACATAAACGTTGTAATTGTCGAAATTTTTTACATATCATATTTAGATCCTAAATGATTTTTGTTGTGTTTAAATTTTTTTTTTTTTTTTTTTTTTTTTGGGTTAAATTTCCAAAAATTTGTGGGGTAGACAAGGGAGCATTCGACAATTTTTTGCTCAAAATGCTGTATTTTCAAAACGGTTCACGATATTACTATTACTAAACTTTCTTTAGTAATAAAAACCTTGATATGTTGGCGTATATTTAAGACCTTTTGATCCATGTTACATTAAATAGGTGACTAAGGTGACTAAAAAGATCAGCTTTTAAAGCAAAATAATGTGACTAAACACTCACACGCTTTAACTACAGTTACAAAGGAAATCTTGCAATTAAAGATAAATAAGGTGACTAAATGAGAGCCACAATTGAAGCTAAAATAAGTTACAAAAAGGATCACTGAATGAAACTGAATTAATAAGCAAAATGAGTCACGATTGAGACAAAAATAGGTGACTAAATGAATCCATAATTTAAATAAGTAAATTAACATTAAAAATTCGCGACTAAAACAAAATTAGGTGGATAGAAAAATCACAACTGAAACTATATAAAGTGATTACACTGGTTCACGCCTAAATTTTAATTAAGTAACTAAAAACGGTTATGTTAAAATAAACGATTGTTGCAAAATTAGGTAACAAAAAACACTCACGTTTGATAAAAAGTAAATCTATCACAATTCTAAGTGACTAAACTTGCTCACGCCTAAATGTGAAATAAGCGACTAAAAGAATTTATTAATGAAACAAAATTTTGTAACGGAATAAACTAAATTATGTGATAAAATAAAACCTCACGATTGGAGCAAAATTAGGTGACAAATAAGACTCACGTTTGACGCAAAATTAAAAGATCAAAATTCTATAATTTTTTGTAGAAAATTTTAAATAATTTTTATTTTTATAGAAAATTTTCGATAAATTTTCTTTTTATAGGAAATTTTCGATAAATTTTCTTTTTATAGGAAATTTTCGATTAATTTTTCTTTTATAAGAAATTTTCGATAAATTTTCTTTTTATAGGAAATTTTCGATAAATTTTCTTTTTATAAGAAATTTTCGATAAATTTTCTTTTTATAGGAAATTTTCGATAAATTTTCTTTTTATAGGAAATTTTCGATAAATTTTCTTTTTATAGGAAATTTTCTATAAATTTTCTTTTTATAGGAAATTTTCGATAAACGTTCTTTTTATAGAAAATAATAAATTTTCTTTTTATAGAAAATAATAAATTTTCTTTTTATAGAAAATAATAAATTTTATTTTTATAGAAAATTTCGATAAATCTTTTTTTTATAGGAAGTTTCCGATAAATCTTCTTTTTATAGGAAATTTTCGATAAATTTTAATTTTATAGGAAATTTTCGATAAACGTTCTTTTTATAGGAAATTTTCGATAAACGTTCTTTTTATAGGAAGTTTTCGATAAATTTTCATTTTATAGGAAATTTTCGATAAATTTTCTTTTGATAAGGAATTTTCAATAAATTTTCTTTTTATAGAAAATTTTCAATAAAATTTCTTTTTATAGGAAATTTCCGATAAATTTTCTTTTTTTAGGAATTTTTCGATAAAATTTCTTTTTATAGGAAATTTTCGATAAAATTTCTTTTTATAGGTAATTATCGATAAATTTTCTTTTTATAGGTAATTATCGATAAATTTTCTTTTTATAGTAAATTTCGATAAATTTTCTTTTTATAGGAAATTTTCGATAAATTTTGTTTTTATAGGAAGTTTTCGATAAATTTTGTTTTTATAGGAAATTTTCGATAAATTTTCTTTTTATAGGAAATTTTCGATAAATGTTTTTTAATAGCAAATTTCCGATAAATGTTCTTTAATAGAAAATTTCCTATAAATGTTATTTTTTAGGAAATTTTCGATAAATGTTGTTTTATAGGAAATTTTCGATAAATGTTTTTTTATAGGAAATTTTCGATAAATGTTCTTTTATAGGAAATTTTCGATAAATCTTCTTTTTATAAGAAATTTTCGATAAATTTTCATTTTATAGGAAATTTTCAATAAATTTTCATTTTATAAGAAATTTTCGATAAATTTTCATTTTATAAGAAATTTTCGATAAACGTTCTTTTTATAGATAGATAAACTTTCTTTTTATAGGAAATTTTCGATAAACGTTCTTTTTATAGGAAGTTTTCGATAAATTTTCATTTTATAGGAAATTTTCGATAAATTTTCTTTTGATAAGGAATTTTCAATAAATTTTCTTTTTATAGAAAATTTTCAATAAAATTTCTTTTTATAGGAAATTTCCGATACATTTTCTTTTTTTAGGAAATTTTCGATAAAATTTCTTTTTATAGGAAATTTTCGATAAAATTTCTTTTTATAGGAAATTTTCGATAATTTTTTTTTTTTTTTTTTTTTTTTTGATAGGAAATTTTCGATAAATTTTCTTTTTATAGGAAATTATCGATAAATTTTCTTTTTATAGGTAATTATCTATAAATTTTCTTTTTATAGTAAATTTCGATAAATTTTCTTTTTATAGGAAATTTTCGATAAATTTTGTTTTTAGGAAGTTTTCGATAAATTTTGTTTTTATAGGAAATTTTCGATAAATTTTCTTTTTATAGGAAATTTTCGATAAATGTTTTTTAATAGCAAATTTCCGATAAATGTTCTTTAATAGAAAATTTCCTATAAATGTTATTTTTTAGGAAATTTTCGATAAATGTTGTTTTATAGGAAATTTTCGATAAATGTTTTTTTATAGGAAATTTTCGATAAATGTTCTTTTATAGGAAATTTTCGATAAATCTTCTTTTTATAAGAAATTTTCGATAAATTTTCATTTTATAGGAAATTTTCAATAAATTTTCATTTTATAAGAAATTTTCGATAAATTTTCATTTTATAAGAAATTTTCGATAAACGTTCTTTTTATAGATAGATAAACTTTCTTTTTATAGGAAATTTTCGATAAACGTTCTTTTTATAGGAAGTTTTCGATAAATTTTCATTTTATAGGAAATTTTCGATAAATTTTCTTTTGATAAGGAATTTTCAATAAATTTTCTTTTTATAGAAAATTTTCAATAAAATTTCTTTTTATAGGAAATTTCCGATACATTTTCTTTTTTTAGGAAATTTTCGATAAAATTTCTTTTTATAGGAAATTTTCGATAAAATTTCTTTTTATAGGAAATTTTCGATAATTTTTTTTTTTTTTTTTTTTTTTGATAGGAAATTTTCGATAAATTTTCTTTTTATAGGAAATTATCGATAAATTTTCTTTTTATAGGTAATTATCTATAAATTTTCTTTTTATAGTAAATTTCGATAAATTTTCTTTTTATAGGAAATTTTCGATAAATTTTGTTTTTATAGGAAGTTTTCGATAAATTTTGTTTTTATAGGAAATTTTCGATAAATTTTCTTTTTATAGGAAATTTTCGATAAATGTTTTTTAATAGCAAATTTCCGATAAATGTTCTTTAATAGAAAATTTCCTATAAATGTTATTTTTTAGGAAATTTTCGATAAATGTTGTTTTATAGGAAATTTTCGATAAATGTTTTTTTATAGGAAATTTTCGATAAATGTTCTTTTATAGGAAATTTTCGATAAATCTTCTTTTTATAAGAAATTTTCGATAAATTTTCATTTTATAGGAAATTTTCAATAAATTTTCATTTTATAAGAAATTTTCGATAAATTTTCATTTTATAAGAAATTTTCGATAAACGTTCTTTTTATAGAAAATAATAAATTTTCTTTTTATAGAAAATTTCGATAAATCTTCTTTTTATAGGAAATTTCCGATAAGTTTTCTTTTTATAGGAAATTTTCGATAAATTTTCTTTTTATGGGAAATTTTCGATAAATTTTATTTTTATAGAAAATTTTCGATGAATTTTGAAGGAAATTTTCAATAAAATTTTATAGAAAATTTTCAATGAAATTTTATAGGAAATTCTCGATAAAATTTTATAGGAAATTCTCGATTAATTTTTAAAATTTTTTTTAGCAAATTTTTGTTAAATTTTCTTATAGAAAATTTTTAATTAATTTTCTTTTTTATAGAAAATTTTCAATAAATTTTCTTTTTGATAGCGTTTTAAAAAATGAGTGTAAGTAAACAAGAGTTTTGTTGACAAAAAAGTTCTAACTAACCAAATAATTGTTGTTACACTACAACAAAAAGATTTAACATTTTCTATTTAATATTTTCTATTTTATAAGTGAATTGTTTTTCCATGCCAATGACCAATAGGAAAATAAAAATTTTGCGAGTAATATTTGGATTGAATTCAATTGGCCTTGAAAAAATGGTCAACACTTATTTATTGAACTGTTATTATTTATTTTTCTTTGTTTAAGAACAAAAAGTTTCTATTAAGTATTTATGCCAACAAAAAGTATTAATGTTTTAAATACAAATAAAGCTAAAAATTATTACAAAAAGTTTGTTATAACTTTTCGTTAAAAGGCAAAAAAATAAAGAAATATATTTACCTACTTTTTTTTTTGTTCATACATATTTGTTTTACAAAAGTTTTATACATATTATTAAAATATATTATTTACATATATATCCGTCCATATGTTCATATGTTTTGTATCTATTTAGTTATTATTGATTGAACTTTGACATTTTTCTAACTGCAAAAAAATGTGTACTTTTTTAAATATGATACCCTTTAAAATATGGTACGTTATTATTGATCTGGGTTCAATAATTTAACAAAATTCTCTGTCTATATTATTCCAGTGTAGAGCAATTGCAAAGAATGTATACATTAATATCTCTGAACCAGAATTTCTTATGAATTTTTATACCCACCATCAAAAAGATTTTGTCATTCTGTGTGTAACATGTCGAAAGAATCATTTAAGATCTCATAAAGTATATATTTTCTGGGTCCTGGTAAGATTCTGGGTCGATCTAGCTATGTCCGTCCGTCTGTTGAAAGCAGGATAGGGCTCGAACGGGACAACGTAGGGAGACGAAATTTGGCTCAAATATTTATCTTATATAAGGTTTGCAAAATCGGTTAATAAACAAAATTTATGGGCAAAATACTAGAAACACAGGGTGTCCGTTTTAGCTTCATTTCATACTTTTCTGTTGATATCTCTTAATCAAAAGCCTGTACGATAACGAAATTTTGCACAGATAGTTCGAGGGTCGATATAAACTTGCAATGGTGGGTATATAGATTCGGCCGAACCGGATATAACATTCGCGCTTGTTAATATTGATTTAAATTAAATATAAATATTTGCAAATAAGTATTATTATACTATATTATACTACCATTCATATAATATTTTTATATTTATTTGTTAACAAATATTTATTAGGTTTCATTCTTAAGTGTGACAAATAAAACTCTTGAATAACAATTTCCTATTGTTCAAAAAGTGAAGAAAACATAAACAAGTGTTTTTTCCTGCTATTTTTAAGTTAACATGTAATAGGTAGAGATTCAAATTAAAAAAAAAAGTTTAATTGTGAAACTAAAATAAAATATATATTAAATTAGTTAAACAGTTTGCAATATTAAGTATGTTTATATGTACAGTCGAACACGGTTATAACGAACACCGGTTATAACGAACTATGGCTATAGCGAACACATTTCTTCGGTCCCATTGATTTTACACAAAATTTATATATAAATAACTACGTTCATAACGACACGGATATAGCAAACTTTTTTTATAACGAACACATTTTTATTGTCCCAAGAACAATATTTCATACAAAACACTACGTTTATAACGAACTCCTAAAAATACAAATTTTCGATAAATAAAATTGCACATTTCAAAATATTTTAAAAATGTAAAAACTACAAGAAATAACTTTTATTTATTTCAATTTAAATTATCCGACAAAAGAAAGAGGAATTTTATTTTTAAAGTTGTTCAACGCATACACATTAATGAAAATATCTATAAATAAAACTGAAATAACAAGAGGATTAAAAATTAAAATATTAGAAAATTGTTATTTCTCAAAGATCTCAAAACGTGCTAATGTAAAAACCTCGGTAATTTAAGAAAACGTTGAATGAGTATAAAAAAATTTCGTCTTAACCAATGACTGATAAATATAAAATGAAATTGAAAAAAGATTCGGCTGTGCCGAATCTTTGATACCCTTCACCATATTACCATCTTACTATCTTATCGACATCATATTACCATATTACCGACAAATAATAAAATTTTCGCCTTAACGTATGCTTCCATATTTTCACATATAAAAATCTAAATTTTTTTCAAACTACGAAAATTAGAATATGAAAAAAAAAACAATCATAGCAGGCTTTGCTTTTAAAAAAATAAACAACAACAATTCCATATTTATTTATTTTTTTATGTGTGTATATACAAACTGACTGCATATACAAAGAACAATAACAACACTGTTATTCATTATATTACTGCTTTTGCTATCTAAACTACTTGTCTTATTGGCAAAAACGTCACTAATAGTCATTACAATGCTTAATATACATGTTTGTGTATGTATTTATGTATATTCTTAACAGATATGTTTTAGTTTTTAAAAATAAACAACAACAATTCCATATCTATTTATTTTTGTACAGACTGCATATACAAAGAACAACAACAACACTGTTATTCATTATATTACTGCTGTTTCTAACTAAATTACTTGTCTATACAAAAAACAAAAAACGTCACTAATAATCATTACAATGCTTAATATACATGTTTGTAAGTGTATTTATATTCTTAACAGATTTGTTTTTGGGCCATAACTCTATTGATTATGAACGAATTTGGTTTATTAAAAAAAACGAAATTTTGTAAAAACATTTATGACTGATCTATATAAAAATAAAAATCTGTAGCTTGAACAAGGGCTTCAAAAATAAAAAATTCGTTTTACCCGATATCTCAGTTATTACTGAACCGATTTATTTCATTTTTTCAGAACAAAAATTCAGAAAATAATTTCCGAGCCCCCTTTAAAAATTCGAAGTAAGTGTTATATGTAGAGGCTTCAAAAACTGAAAAACCGGTTCCAAAAACCGGTTTTTAAAGCATATCTCCGCCATTTATAAACCTATCCTGCTGATTCAAAAAACCGAAATTTTATAAAAATATTTGTGACCGATCTGTATAAAAATAAAAATCTATAGCCTAAACCAGGGCTTCAAAAAATAAAAAATGCGTTTTGTCCGATATCTCAGTTATTATTGAACCGATTTATTTCATTTTTTCAGAACAAAAATTCAGAAAAAAATGACCGAGACTTCTTTGTAAAAACGAAGTCCCTAGTATATACAGGGGCTTCAGAAACTGGAAAACCGCATTGTATGAACCGATCTTGCTGAATTCCAATAGCAAAATTCTCGAAAGCATTTCCGATCGTTTGACATATATATTATATATGTCAGTTACCGGTGGGCTTCATAAACGCCATTTCAACCGACACACGGACGGACGGACATGGTCCTATCGTCATCATTTCTTGCAAGGATCCCGAAAATGTAAACTTTTTTGCTCTCCGACGAAAATTGTGGGAATTACAAACGGAATGACAAACTTATATATACCCTTTACACCTGTGGTGAAGGGTATAAAAATATTCTTTCTATATTTAAATATAATAGTAATATTGTTTCACACATTAATCTGTATCTTTTGGTGTATCAAAGTCGTACAAACGGTTCATGAGTTTTACTAGTGTGACCGCTGAATAAGGTGATGATATTAGTCACGCCAATAAAAAAAAATCAGTACGTGATAGAAAAAAGTGAAAGCAGATTCTTGTAAAGCTTGTCAAATTCCACCATTATTGTTTAAAGAAAACAGTTTTTTAACTCCAAAATAACTCCAAAAGTTAGTTAGTGTGACATGAAGATTTTTAGTCTGCATCTTTTGGTGTATCACTTATGTCAATCGTACACACCGTTCTTCAGTTATGGTGAAATATACTAGAGTAATAGCCTTATTATGGGCGAAATATTAGACACGCAATAAAAAATGCAGATCTGATGAAAAAAAAACTAAAAGTTGATTCGCGTTAAGCTCATCAAAATCCATTAAGTCCAACTATTCGTCTTTGGGGGAGAATTTTTTTGCCGACCAGTGTAAAAAATAACATGCCGTCTTATAAGTAAGTAGTTACTTAACCAATTTTTTTGTAATGCAGACAGTATGGTGTTGTCATTACAAGGTAACTACATCCGTAACTACATATCATTACCAAGCTGGGATGTCAAAGTTTTAATGTTTTTATGAAGAAAAAAGTGAAAGCTTTTTGAAATGAAAAACATTTGAATATTGTCTTATCAACAAGCCCAGTGGGCGGAGTAGAAATTTTTTGGTAATAAATCTCAGCTGGTTAGATATATATAAAATTTCACGTAAACGTAACAGAGGAATGTAAGTTTTAAGTTTGGAAGGGGGACCCACATATCCTTTAGGAGCGTAACTGTTAGAGCTCCAAATATGGTACCTCTGACATAGATAATTTTTCACCGGTTGCTTTTAGAAAATCCGAAAAAAAATTCGAGCTATATATTGAAAAAACTGGACCAAGATTTGATAAAAGTTGAGACAGTTAAAATTTCAAATGCAAATAACTTACAAACTATAGTAGATAGCACATACAAGCATGTTTTCTATAGATCTTATCGAGAGCTTTAAGAAGATGTCAAAATATTTGAAATCGGATAAGAAAAAAATTTCGCAAGCGATGAAAAGTTTTTCTACGTAAGAGGTACTTTATTTGGAGCCCTTATAGCTCAAAATAATTAGTTGAAAAACTAATACAATTCTTCCTGTGCACAGTGGGGCCAAAAGCAAAATAAACGGTAATAAGTCTTTGAAACCACTGAACCGATTTAAATGAAACTTGGAACATCGATAGAGGAGAAGTTAGACTTTCAGAATATTGTTGGCTAGAGTCTATAGCTGCAGCACAGATGCTGCTACAGAGGGCAAAAGGGACCACCTCGAGGGTGAAAAACATTTCGAGGCTTATAACTTTTACAAATATAAACCGATATTAAATATTTTTACATTTTTGAATTTTCCTAAGCAAGACAAGGAAAAACATGCTTATTGTCCTAAATTATCTCTGGTTTAAAAGATATTTATCATCTAAATCGGTTCAGTGGTTTTAAAGTTCCAGACTTATTACCATTTATTTTGCTTTTGGCCCCACTGTGCAGTGTAGCTTCGAATACAATTTGAAAAATATGCAATTTAATAAAAAAAAAAAAATCAAAAAATTGTCTTAGGTTTGAATTCATGTTTATTGGAATATATGAAAATAAAATTATTATTATTACAGATCACATTTTTATATTTATGTGCAACAATAAAAGCCCACGAATAAATAAACAAATAAATATTTACAATAATATTGAATGTAATAAAGTGCGAAAAAAAAATATGATCAATTGTGTTGAAATCATTTACAATTCATAGTCATTCGTACTGGGAACATGACAAAAATGTTGTAGAATATTGATGGAAATTTTTTAATTGTTAATATTTTATAATTGTTTGTAGGTTTGTTAGCAAAAGCAATAGTAAAACATGCCGACAAAGAAAAATAGGTTTTCTGTACCACAGGATTTTTTTGTCAATTTATATACACATAATTATATAAATCACTTTTTTTCAATTAACTCTAGTTCTCGAAATAAACCATTATAAATGAGGTTGCACCACATATTAAAGCATTACGCGATAACAAATTGTCTGATTGGGTTCGAAATAATACCAAACAAGTGACAAGTGCGTCCATTTTTTGTTTCCGTGTTTACATTGATCCTTGAACTATTTGTGCAAAATTTCATTGGTGTTTTACCATATATAGGAGTTGGGCGTACCACGCCTATTTTTGGTTTCCTTCAACTATTTACGCACAATTTCTTTGATGTGCATGTTTTTTTGGAAAATATATCCCCCGAAAAGTATAAACTGGAGTTAAAAAGAACTTCTTATTTTTCTAAGTAGTATTTGGTCAATAAATTATTTTTTATTTATGAACCGATTTTGCTCATTTTTAATACCAAAATAATATTTAAGCCAAATTTCGTTCCCTTAGAATGTCCGCCCCAAGTCATATCCTGCTTTCAACAGAAAGACAGACAGACGGAAGAACATCATTTGAACGTCTTAGATTTTCACGAGGACTCAGAATAAACGAGTATTTTATGGAGTCTTAAATGATTAAATTAAATAGATGATTAAATTGTTAAAAAAAAAAAAAAACTTTTTTAAACAATTTAGATCCTAAGTTAGTTGAGTAGTTTTAATTCTGTTTTTTTTAGCTTTAAATATCAAGAGTAAATATTTTGATTAATTGTATCTAAGTAAAATGACTCTTTTACATAAGGACCAAGGATACATTAGCTGTCATATTAAATATTTTCATTATTTTGTCAACCTTATTGCCCTTCATATACAAGATAAATACTTTAGCACATAATTTTCCATTAGTACAATTTATTCTAAGAAAAAATATACAAACCCCCCGTTATGTCTCAAACTAAAGTATTAATAAACAAAATTTATCCATCAATAATTTTTACCGCTTTGACCGCAATTTTACTTTATATAACATTTTGGCATTTTAACCTGAACTTTATTATTTGTGTCAAGGTTATTTTTTGTTTGTATTTTATTACATTATTTGACTATCAGTTTTAGTTTTTATGGTCACATAAAAAAAAAAAAAAAAACACAATTAATCGACAATTTGTATCGATTGAAATCAAAATAATAAACATTTTAAAATGGTAAAACAAAAAGTTGTAATTACAATAAAAGAGGGGGAGGGGGGGTCTATAGAAAAATAAAGAATTAAATGTTGAGAAAATTAAAATGTTTTTAATTACCAAGAATATCGCCATTTCAGTATTTAATAAAATGAGTAGTGGAATTTACGATTTCGCAAAATAATAATAAAATTCTCTTGTAAAAAGATTAAATCTGTCCATTAAACCTGAAATACCCAACACAAAAATAGTAAGGCTCAAGTACAGTTCATACTCTACTAAATACTAAAAATGAAGATTTTCACTAAAAAAAAAAACTGATTTACACTAAAAGTCTTTTATCAACTTGTCCGAAATTTATTTGAATTTTTTAAAATATACTTTTATTTTTATATAAATGTTTCAGTATAACAAAAAGTATGTTTCAAAAAAATTCTAATAAATTTCAAACAAGTTGCAATTCAAAAATATGGACAAAAGTGTTTCAGTTTAACTTCTAGAGGATTATATTGTATTATATTGATTTAATTTCGTTAAATCTTTCTAAGTAAAAAATTCAATCATGAACAATTTTAAATTTATTTGAATATTATATGATCTTTCAGTTTTGCTTTTAAGTGCGCATCTTAAAAATATTTCTTACGATACAGAATTTTCATAAGCTCTTAGGCAGAAATAAAAGAAAATCCAAAAAAATAAAACAAGTGAGGATGTTATGTTCGGCTTGGCCGAATCTACATACCCAACATCTGCAACTTTTTAAATTTCACCTTATATGGGAGGTGGGCGATACGATTGAACAAAATTTCTTCGATATTTCGCGTTATATGAGAGGTGGGCGGTAAAGTGAGCGGATCACGCCCCTTTTTGGTTTCTGAGTTTATATCGATTACATGTTTTTTTTTTTACAAGAGATGTCAGCAGAAAAGTGTGAACTGAAGTTACAACGGATATCCTATGTAATTGTTTATTAACCGATTTTGCACATTTTCAATACCAAACAAACTTTATATATGATAAATGTTTGAGATAAATTTCGTACCCCCATGTGGTGCCTCCCGAGCCCTATCCTGTTTTCAACAGACGGACGGACATAGCTAGATCAACTCTTCAATAATTTTTTCGACATGTTACACAAGAAGTGACCAAATATACCCCCATCTATTTGATATTGGATATAAAAACATTACATATTTATTATTATTCTTTACCAATGTTTTTAAATTTATTAAAAGGTAAACCTTTAAATATCTCAAAAGATAATAAACTTGGGTCACTTTTAAAATAAACCGCTGATATGTGGTCATCAGTGTGGGTCCATTAATTTTGTCAAAGGTGTACGTAATATACGAAGATTGAGACCCATTTCGAGACATAAATCTTAACTTTTTCTTCGCCGAAATAAGTGAGATCTACAATTTTTCAATCGTAGGGCACTAAAAACTAATTTTAATTGTTTTTAGTAATTTTCCTGTATTCTGCATATCAATGAACATAGTAGTTTTTTTTTTTTTAAATACCTCAATTTATGTCTCTCAACGGGAGCAAGTTTTTAATTTTAAAACCCTAGTTCCTAAAATGAATTCGAACCATTTGAGCCACTCTAGTAGTCATGGACTTTTAAGCCTAATAATCACTTTTTTTAATTGAAAGCATTTGTTGGGATTTATTATATTTTATTAAAAATTATTATTTGAGTTAATAATTTTTGAATATTTATTCAGGCTCAAGTTCATTATTGTAATAATTTCTTAGAATACAGAAAAAGATTTATTAGACATTAGCAAGATGGAAGGCATTTTCTGATCCGCTACGGTCTTCGTCAGCATTTATTTGTGCCTTTAGTGCTAATCATAAAGATCTTTTATTTAACTCACACTTTTGAAGAATTAGTATACGTAACTTCATACTTTACATATTCTAAATTCTTAAGTATTAAGTTGAAATAACTTTACAAAAGCTTTTTCTTATATTTATTGTATTCTACATTATTACAATGTTGTTCTACTGTTCGCGCATTGGGGTAAAAGGGGTCGAAAATGGCGCTTAATTCAGGGAAAGTGATATCAATATTTTAATGATCACGTTTTATTTTTTTATTGATTATTAGTTAAAAAAATTCAATTTTAGAATTTTAAAATTTTTTTTTAGCAGAACGGTAAAGTCTGTCCGTCCGTCTATATATTAGAGTTATATGGGTCGAAAATTATGCATAATTCAGGAAAAGGTGATATCAACACTTTAATTTTTCTATTTATTAGAAGGTAAAAAAATGCATTTTTAGAACTATAAGATGTTTTTTGGCTGAATGGTAGTATCCGTCCGTCTATATATTTTATGGGACGGGTTAAATGGGACGAATATGACGCTTAATTCAGGAAAATGTGATATCTAAATTTTAATACCTTCATTTGGTTTTCATATTAATCAAGAAGTAGAAACAAAATATTTTTCGAATTTTAACATTTTTTTAAAAGAATTCTAATGTCTGTCCATCTGTCCGCATGTTTGTTAATTTTTTCAAACTTTCCAATTCAAAATCGTTTAACTTTTTACTAAATAAAGATAACGACTCAAAGTTTTCTTTGTTCAATAGATAATTTTGTTTTTTAACCAACTATATAAAATGTAATAAAATCGGTTGAAAATATTTGGCTATATATGGAAAATTTCTAACCAAGATCTTGTAAAATTTAGATGTTTGAAATTTCAAATGTATATAACTCGAAAAATATATAAGTAGTATATGCAAGCATGTTTTCTAAAGGATTTATCAAGGACTTTAGGGTGATATAAAAATCTTGGAAATCGGGTAAGGAACAAAAATTCGCTAGTGGTTAAACATTTTCCATGACACCACTACCATATTTTGAACCCCCATAGTTCCGCTCCCGATGCTTATATTGAATCCTACTTCGAAACTCAAAATGCTGCTGTCCTTTGCTATACCTATGTGAAATTTCATGCAAATCCAATTAGCCGATTAGAAATTAAAGATTTATTTCGATTCTTTCAAACTGTTTAATGTGCGAAAATGCCTGCACTTTAGCTGTTTTTTGTATGAAACCTACTGGAGTTTTTTTTTAAAAAAAAAATTATTTCTCAAATCGGGATATATTTGCGCATGATTTTTTTCATAATACTCGTATTAAAGTGGGCAATATATACTATTTTTCAGAAAATTTTCAGAACAAACATCCTGTAACATTTTATGTTGTATTCCATGAAAATTTAAAATTAGTGTATTTTAGGACAATTTTCAAAAAAATAACAAAAATATTAGAACAAAATATAATTTAAAAATACTTGAAGAAAAGTACACTTAAATGCCTGAAGTTGATGGTTCTCTTTCAAATTTTTACTTTTAAAGATTTTTTATTTAAAATAAATACACTGAAAACTGATGAAAATTTAATTTTTTTACTATTTTTCAAAAATGTAAAAAAATTCTTAACTTTGACAGCTTCCTATAAGAAAACAGCTTAACCTAGCTTAAAGATTTTAATTAATTTTGATACATAATTTTGTATATTTTTATTCGGTACCCAATTTTATTACAAAATTTTTGATTTTAAAATTCAACTAAGCGCCACTTTTGACAAAATCGGCAGCTAGCCGCCGCCGCTTAATTTTTCAAGCCGTGGCCGCCGCCGGAATGTATCGGCTTAAACGGCTAAGTCGGCTCAAGGAAAGCCGCCGATGATAAAATCAAAATTTTATATATTATTTTCTGTATTTTTGGACTTCAGAGCCATTTTTGAGTTAAATTTAGTTTTTTTTCTGTCAAAATAATACATATTTTTCGGTGTAATGCCCTTTTAGAACACATTTTACTTGTTTGTATTTTATACATTACTGCCACCTATATATACATATGTTTATGGTACTAAACAATTTCTATTTTTTTGCTCCCAAAGTAACTTGATTTTCTAGGAAAAATAACAAGCCGACATATAAGCCGCCGCCGATATTCTCTTGAGAAAGCCGCCGCCGCTGACCAAAATATGCCATATAGCCGTCGCCGACAATTTTGCCTCGGCTTGGTTCTCTGATGCAGATTTATATGTTGTTTGTTTTGTCTATTGCATTGTTAGTTCTATACTAGAATTACAGCATACAAACAGTAAACAAGTTACAGCGTGCCCTCTGTAGTCAATTAATTTTTGTAAATGATGAATATTATTACGAACTTTTTTTTATAACAGTTCGAAATAATATCCATCATTTACAAAAATTAAAATTTATTATTTTTTAACAAATCTGATGACTTGTTCTCAAGATATAACAATTTATCTTAAGAACTGGAGTCAATTTGGCTAAGAGTTCCTTAGTGTTATGTATCTAAATTCACTGTGAAATCGAAAGCCGCAAAACGGTAGTGGGTTAGTTAGTAATAGGGTGATCGACGCGGTTTTCCAACCCGTTTTAAAACCGGTTTTTTCAAAATGTTCATTTTTCGAATGTCGAATAGACCGGTTTTTTTAAACACAAAAAAACCGGTTTTAAAAATAGCACTTTATTTCCGAAAACATGTACTAAATAGTGATAGTAATATTTGAAAATTTAGGAATAATTTTTTAAATATTCATAAAGACTGATTTTTTATGTTTTTAAAATATAGTTTAAGTCTTAATTGGAATTTATTCTGTAATATTAAACAAATATATAATTAATAATTATTCTGTATGACCCAATTTAATTTTTTTGATCCAATATTTCCTTTATTTTTTAAAGGTGTTGTGTTAAAAAAGTTTCACCTGCAGAATCGTTTCAATTGAGACTTAATTAATACTATCTCCATATTAAGCCAAGGTTTCTGTTTATGCTAACTAAAATTTAGATGATTTTTTTTACAATTTTGAAACATAATTATCTTCTAGTCATCTAGATATATAATTTGCTTAGCATTTTTTCTCTTTCCAGAGATTTCTGAAGCTACCAAACGACGTAGAAAGTTAAAATTTGGCTTAATTATAAAACTTTTTGTCCAACAAATTCTAATGGAGCCATATTTTGAAATTTTTATCAGGGAGCGGATATAAGAGGATTTATGTATCTTTTTCTAAGAATTTTTCTCTTTCCAGAGCTTTCTAAAGCTCCCAGAAGACATAAATAATTAAAATTCAGCTTAATTATAACCCTATTCGTCCTACAAATCCTATACTTATTGTTTGCTCTCAAAATCCTATAAAAAACTGATTCTGTATTTCGGCCAGGGAGCGCATTTACGACGATTTTTTTTATTTTGAAAGGTTTACGAATTTAAAACTTTAATCAATATAATTCCAATAAATTTGAACGGCTTCAAATAATTGACTTCGATTAGGGAGAGGAAGGTGTTTAAATGTTGTTCATATTTTTTTTAATTTTCGGATTTGTTTGTGCATATTTTCATTATTATATTATTTTTCCTGACATTGTTAGTCTTTTAGGCTTGTATTTAATAAATTTTAACTTAATTATAAGAATTGTTTTTTTTTAAAGAAATGTAGTCTTTTGATACAAATATTAACTTCTGCAAAAAACCGGTTAACCGGTTTTTTCTGAATTTCAAAATGTGCAACCGGTTTTTTTAAAATACCAACTATTCGAACTATTCGAAAACCGGTTTCTCAAAAAAGTCGAATAATCGATCACCCTAGTTAGTAAGTTAGCCATCTCGGGTATGTAATTAAAAAAAAAAAAAAATCGCCAAAAATTCATTTATAATATGACAGAAAATACAGTTCTTGTAAACCTTTACAAAAATATGTTTTCATTATGATAAATAAAAATAAATTAAATTCGGTTAAATTTTTTCAGATCATGATCCAAAAAATGGAAATATTAAGATTTTCAATGCTTTTTTTGAAAAATAATGTTAATATTTAAATTAAAATAAAATTTAAACGAACAAAGATATCTATAATATAGATGAACGTGTCCTAAAATTCAAAATTTTGAAAAACTCCCCAGTTTTTCGTACCAAAATGCCCTAAATCTTAATCCGGCAAAAAAAAAATTTTTTAATATTGACTTCTTTCATTGAAATCGTCACGATGTCGTTATAAGAGGCGTCCGTCAGAAAATACCTTTTGGGTATTTAGCTTACGTATGGAGGTATTTAATTAATATATTTTTATGTTGATCCCAGCTTTACAATTTGAGAATTTAACATAGAAATATTAAAAAAAATAATAATATAAAAAAATTATGTTTTGATTTTGTTTAATATTTCTATGTAAATTGTAAATAAGTTTCTTCACTAATTTGTTAATAAAATAAACATTTATAAACATTTGCTTTATTCGCAATAAATTTATCTTTATGATTAAAGAATAAAATATTTAATTTTTAACATTTTCGAATTTTTATGATTAAAAAAAATTGTAATTTTTTATAAAATTTTATTTTTGTTTGTTGTGTAAACCTGTGTTATATATAAGACTTAGTTCAACAATAAAAAACAAATACGTGTAATGTAACCTTTTTCAAATAAAATTATTTGCAATATCTAAAGCCGTTTAATTTTAAAAGAAATTAAGAATAAATATTTTTTTAAGTGAAACAAAAACTTCCCTAGCTATCCTCGTATGTATAATTAGAATTAATTGGATTTCAGAAAAAACGAAAACAAAAATTTAAATGATTATAGACAAAAAAAAAAAAAAATACTCACATGATTTAGACACACATTTTCTACACTGGACTAAATGCTACAATTAAACTACACATTTTATTTTACAAAAGACAGACAAAACATTTTACTATTTAATTTAATTATATTTTAGTTTTGCTATTTAAAACCACATTTTGTTTTTTTATTTTATTTTCTTAAGAAAATAAATAAAAAACAAACAACAACTGCGTTTTGTTTTTATTTTTTTTTTTTTATTCTCTTTGGTTTTTTTTTTTTTTTTTTTTTCTATTTTTGCTTTATTATTTAAATGTTTAACCATCAAGAGACCACAATCAACTAATGCTAGCCAGAGTGTAAAATGAATGAAACACATACTAAAAAAATAAAACAAAAAAACACTTCAAAGTATATATACATACACACACACATACTTAGGAAAACTAACTACCAAAAAAACAAAAAATTAATGAAAAATAAAACAAAATATTAAAGACTGAAATAAAAACAAATATTGCAAAAAACAACAACTGTATGATAATGATACAAAACAACTGAGAAAAAAGAACAAATTGTACCCATAGCTTAACACATAAACAACTAACAACAACAACAACTAAAAAATATATATATATCCTTATGAATTTTATAAAAACAAAAAAAAAAAAGAGAAAAATAAACAAATGAAAAAAACCGAAAACAACAAAGATGAGTAACATAAAATGAAAAGCCTTGCAATACTTTTTCTTTTATCTAATCTAAGAAAAACAACGACAACAACAAAAAGAAAAAATAACAAAAGTCGGCAAATAAAGCAACATTGTATATAGACAAGGACAAGGAGTTTCTTTTTTTAAAGAGTTTAACTAAAAATACCAACAATTGCGACTACAATAATAATATAAAAGAAAAAAACTAGTTGCATTTTAACTAGTTGACAATTTATAAATAAAAAGAAAAAAAAATAATCATAATTGTTTATATAAGGCGTATGAGTAATAATTTTATTGCCAAATTGAATGCGCCACCTAAATTAATCATACGCCATAGTTATCATTTTAACACCTGTGAGAAGGCTTAACATTAAAGAAAAACAAATTTTATTAATATTAATTTTATTATTTAATGCAGGAAAACAAAATTGAAATTTATAAACAAAATTTTTAATTTGTTTTTAAGCAAATTCACCAGCATCATCAGCTAGATACTAAGAAATTTTAAGAAAATTCTTGAAAATAGTTTTCTTTTTCTCCTTTAATAAGAAAAAAAAAAAGAAATTTGTACTAACAACGACGTAGTATTTATTCTAGGAAATTTTACTGTAAAGCATTTGTATTTTATCAGTCGTAAATTCATGAAACGTGAGAAAATCTCTAAATAAAATTTTTAAGTTAAAGAAAAAAAAAAAAACACATTTTTAGAACTAAATCTAAGTGGGAGTATGATTAATTTTTAATGGACAATAAATATCAATCATACGACCTTAAATGTATTTTATTTTAAAGAGATTTCTTTGAATAAAAGCAGTGATTTAAAAAATATTTGTTTTTTATAGGCTAAAGTTAAATGGCTTAAATCATTAGATTTTGTAAATTATTTGTTAAAATGGAGTCTTGTTAAAAAAAAATATTATGAAAGCTGAATTAGAGCTCATTTTCATTGGGGATTTTCCCTGGGAAAAATAGCTACAACCTTTACGTTTGTAGGCAATAGGTGTAGAGAAACAAGTCTTGTTAAAAAAATATTATGAAAGCTGAATTAGAGCTCATTTTCATTGGGGATTTTCCCTGGGAAAAATAGCTACAACCTTTACGTTTGTAGGCAATAGGTGTAGAGAAACAAGCGGGGTAAGAAAAGTTTTTTTCAATTTTATTTTTAATTTTTCTGATTTGTTGTTTTTTGTCAAACATTTTTTAAAAAATTTCACAATAAAAATTTATATGTGTAAATGTAGAAGGGATTTCGAAGCAACTTAAAAACAAAATATCATAAAAAGCGCTGCTATAATCCCCAATGTAAATAGACTCTTATTATTTTATCCAAAACAAATTTAAAAACTACTTAAAAATAACTTGTTATACCCACCATCAATAAGATGGGGGGTATATTGATTTTGTCATTCCGTGTGTAACATGTCGAAGGAATCATCTGAGACCCCACAAAGTATATATTTTCTGGGTCCTGGTTAGATCCTGAGTCGATCTAGCTATGTCCGTCCGTCTGTTGAAAGCAGGATAGGGCTCGAACGGGACAACGTAGGTGGACGAAATTTGGCACAGATATTTGTCTTATATAAGGTTTGTTTGGGATTGAAAACACTTTTCTGTTAAATTTTAAAATTATGTTAAAATTTTAAAATTCTAAAATTCTAAATTGGCAACACTGTCCGTGAGTAGCACTTTTAGTGCTAGAGTTAGCTCCTTTTAAACTCGTTTAGCTCCAAAAACAGTGAATCTCACACCTGGAAATTTTTCTAGCACTTTTCTAATTATTTTAGGCATTTTTTTTTAACACTTTTTGCACATTTTTTAAAAATTAATTTCTAGTTTTGAACGAGGGCGGATCAATAAGTGCGTGACTTTTTGAATGAAACACAGTGTTTTTTGCAAAACAAAAATTTATTTTTCAACATAATCTCCTTTTAACTCAATACACTTAGTCCAACGTTTCTCCAGTTTTTGCATCCCTTCCAAAAAATAGGATTTTTCGAGGTCCTTAAAATAGGCATTTGTTCGGTCAATAATTTCATCGTTGGAGCTGAATCTCTTTCTACCGAGCCATTTCTTTAGGTTTGGAAATAGGAAGTAGTCACTAGGGGCTAAATCCGGAGAATATGGCGGATGAGGTAGCCCAATTCATATAATTTTGCCATTGAGACTGCACACGAACTTTTTTCTTGGCCATATGGGGTCGTTTTCTTTTTAAATCCTCATTAAATCGGCCATTTATTGTTTTTCCTTTTTGAAGGTAATCGATGTGGATTATAATGCGTGCATCCCAAAAAACTGTTGCCATCACCTTATTGGCCGACAAATGGGTTTCACTCGGAGAAACCCATTGTTTAGACTGCTGCTTGGTCTCCGGAGTACAGTAATGGATCCATGGTTCATACACAGTTACAAAACGCCACAAAAACTCATTCGGATTGCGGTTAAACAACTCCAAACAATCCTTTGAAGTTGTCACACGTTTACGTTTATGGTCAATTGAAAGCAAACGCGGCACCCATCTTGCAGACAACTTTCTTAAACCCAGCTGATCATTTAAAATCGAAACCACACTGCCATATGAAATGCCTATGGCATCAAAAATCTCACGCACTTTTAATCTTCGGTCGGCCGTGGATTTTTTCGACATTTTCGGGTGTACTGACCTTAATTGGCCGTCCAGAACGTTCAGCGTCATTTGTACTTGTGCGACCACAATGAAAGTCAGTAAACCACTTTTTTTACCATTGAAATCGATGGTGCAGAGTCCCCATAGTATTTATCGAGCTTTTCCTTCGTTTGATTGACGGTTTTTTTCGCAAAAAATAAATGAGCACCCGAAATTCACTTTTTTCCATTTTTAGAAAAATACACGAGGTTGTATGTTTTGAACAGCTGTTAAACGCAAAGTAAATGACGACACTTGCTCAAAATTTGACAGTAGTCTATTAACAGGTGGTACTTGATGGGAACAGTGTTGGATTTCATATAACTATGAGGGAAGTTCGAAAAGTCATGGAAATATTGATCCGCCCTCGTAGTTCTTTTTGTTATTTTAATTTATTTTTTACATAAATAAATACTTTATATTTCTAAATTTAAAATTAAAAATATTTGGTAGACATTTAGACATTTTTCCTCTTAGAAACCAAGACAAAATACATTTATTTGCATGAATTTCCGGTCCCTGTATATTACATAAGTATGCAATCTTGCCAAAAAACAAAAATAAGACTTAAATACATAATAATCGTTATAAAATATTTCGTAATTATTTATATAATATAAATTGCAATTAAAATAATTATTTCATATAATTCAGGTGAATTATTACTATAACTGATGCAAAACAATAAAAATAAAAATATTATTGGAAATTTTTATATGGTGCTAACAAAAAAACTGTACAAATTAAACAAGAGTAAATTCTAGTTAAATTTGAAAAACAGACTTTACACAAAAATATTCAATAAAAATAAATATTTATTATACAAGAAAATAAACGAAATTATAAAATCGTAAAAAAAAAATTGTCGGCTACAAATTATTTATAATGTTTTATTTTTATTTTTCGGGTTTGGTTTTGGTTTCTCTATTTATTTTGGATTTAAGCCAATTTAGGAAATAAAATTTTATTTCAATAATTTTTGTTGTTGGCCATAAATTTTGTAAATTCCTCAATTGTTATCATATTGCGAATTCAATTCAAATATTATTTTACACATTAAATTCATAGACCGATTTTGTTTATTTTTAATTTATCCAAACGGAATAAAAGTAAAATCAATTTTCTTTATAAATGATTCATTTTGTCGTGTTTGTATCAATTATTGCAGAAAAAAGGTGTGTTTTCGAATATGAGGTGGTGTAGTTTTGTTTATTTTTGTATTTGATTTATTTGATTTGGTTAGAATTTTTTTCCTTTTAAATTATATTTACAGTTTTTAGTTTTGTAAAGGTTTTTTACAGGGGATGGCAAATCTTGGGTACTATGGAGAAAATATTGATAAAAAAATATCGTAAATTTTACACAGAAAAATTAACACGGTTTATTAAACGATTTATCTATCTATATATATATAAAAGAGTAACGTGACTGACTGATTCATCAGTTTGGAACATAGGTAGGAGGGAGACCTCTCTATATAGATCCACTAAGACGGGATTTTTGGAAATTCGAATGTTTAGGGGGTAAAAAAAGTTAAAAACCGGTTAAATCGGTAATCTTATATGAATAGTTATCGTTATTTATTTAAAAAATAATCGGACAGGTATCTGGTACTTTTTTGAAAATCGGCTCTTTTAGAGAGAAAACGGGTAAAAACTGTAGTTTGGTATTTTTTTGGCACCATATGCATCTTCAAAAATACAAATTTGGTACTTCTTAAAAATTCAAACGTTTAAGGGGTAAAAATCGTACCTATTTTTGGTACTTTTTTTCATAATTTTTTTTATATTTATTGACATAAACATATGCGTATTTTAATATAGGATCCCACTATAATTTAGAAATTCATTGGAATACATTTTTTGTTATATGCATGGGAGAAAAAGTACCAAAAAGGGGGTAAAATCGGGAATTAACATTTTATTCAAATTTAATAATAAATTTTCAATTATTTTAAACCTAGAAATATGAGATGTAGTCCTATGTGGATAATAATTAACAAGAGTGGAATATGTGTTCTGTGGGTACCTTTGTGGTACTTTTTTGTTCTTCTAATGGTACTTTTTGAATTTCCTGCAATATTTAACCTAGAAAAATGAAATTAAATATACATGGTCCCATGTGGGAAAGAACTCACAAGGGGAACTTTGTGGTACTTTTTTTTCTTCTAATGGTACTTTTTGAATTTTCTATAATTATGAACTTAGAAACATAAAATTAAAGATATGTTGTCCTAAATGGATGAGAATCCATAAGAGGGGACTTTTGGTACTTTTTTTGTTCCTCCAATGGTACTTTTTGAATCTATAATTATGAACCTAGAAACATGAAATTAGAGATAAGTGACCCTAAGTGAGTGAGAATTCACAGGGGGACTTTGTGGTACTAATTTGTTCTTCAAATGGTAATTTTCGAATTTTTTATAATATTTAACCTAGAAACATGAAACTAAAGATATGTGATCCTAAATGAATGAGAATTCATGAGGGGACTTTGTGGTACTTTTTTTTTTCTTCTAATGGTACTTTTTGAATTTTCTATAGAAACATGAAACTAAAGATATATAGTCCTAAGTGAGTGAGAATTCAGAGGGGGACTTCGTGGTACCTTTTTGTTCTTCAAATTATACTTTTTGAATTTTCTATAATTATGAACCTAGAAACATGAAATTAAGGACATGTGGTGCTAAGTGAATGAGAATCCATAATAGGGCACCATATCACTTTTTTTCATTTTTGTTTTTTGTTCTTCCAATGGTACTTTTTGAATTGTTTGTAATATTTAACCTAGAAACATGAAACTAAAGATATGTGATCCTAAATTCATGAGGGGACTTTGTGGTACTTTTTTTTTTCTAATGGTACTTTTTGAATTTTCTATAATTATAATTACGAACCTAGAAACATGAAACTAAAGATATATAGCCCTAAGTGAGTGAGAATTCAGAGGGGGACTTCGTGGTAACTTTTTGTTGTTCAAAAGGTACTTTTTGAATTTTCTATAATTATGAACCTAGAAACATGACATTAAGGACATGTGATCCTAAATGAATGAGAATCCATAAGAAGGAACTATGTGGTACTTTTTTGTTCTTCCTATGGTACTTATTGAATTTTTCTTTCATTTTGGGCCTTGAAACATGAAATTAAAAATATGTGGCCCTAAGTGAGTGAGAATGGTACCTTTTTTTCTTCTAATGGTGCTTTTTGAATTTACTATAATATTTAACCTAGAAACATGAAATTAATGATTCTGTAATATTCATCCTAGAGACATGAAATTGAAGATATAAGGTCCTAAGTGAATCAGAATCCTTAAAAGGGATTTTGTGGTACTTTTTCCTTATTCTATTTCCTTATTTTTCGTTATTCTAATATTAGAAACCTGAAATTAAAGAGATATTGTTATTTTCAAGCTCTATTAGTTTTATACTAAAAAATAATAATAGAATTACTTTGGTAATTTTTTAACATTCGAAAGTTAAAGATGTTAAAAACCAAAAGCATAGAAATAAATTTAAAATATTATCTTTTTTATCAGAAATATATCAAACATGCCTTTTGTACTTTTCAAAAATACCCTATTTTTTATTGTAATTTTTGGTACTCTTTTAGGTAAAATATTTAAAAAGTTTATTGTTTTTCCCACAGGAGTTAAGAATCTTAGTTTAAATTTATTATAAATTATTTTTTTTTTTTTTTATAAAAAATTTCCGCTAACGAAGTAGCGGGTTTACAGCTCGTCAAAGGTAAAAACTATTCCAATTACTTTTTTTTATTGTATCAATTATTCAATTGATGGAAATTCTTATTTTCTAATATTTTTTACTAAAAAGGAAACAAATTATCGGCTTTCAATTACACAGGGAAATAGTGATTCTGCGGCATGGGGTTTCTCAGTAAATTCGGATACACGTTATTAAAAAAACTAAGCCTCAAATCCATTTCTTTGTAATTGACTCTAGTTCTCGCTATAAATCGGGATTTGTGAAATTGAGCAGGTTGTACCATATATTAAAGCAAATCTCGAAAACGATTTGTCAGATTTTGTTCAAAAAAATATCAAAAAATTATAATTTAACTGTTGACCGTGTTAAAAAGTAATGTAGAATGACTTGAAGACTTAAAATTGTCTTCAGAATTTTTTGATTTTTTTTTTTTTTTTTTTTTTTTTTAATAAACTTGTCTTGTCTTATACAAGTTGTTTTCGAGATATGCTTCAATATATGATGCAATCTGCTCAATTTTACAAATCGCGATTTATAGCGAGAACTGGAGTCAATTTTAAAAAAATTGATTTGAGGTTTAGTTCTTTTTAATTAAGTGTATCCGAATTGACTGCTGCAGAATCTGTGTAATTTTATTGAATTTTCTTCGAAAATAGAAACCTAGAAATCTTTTTCAAAGTTCACTTTCCTGATTACTTTTCTAGCTGGATCCATATAAGAAATCTCTTAAATTTTGCCCTTTAGGTTGACCACTTTGGTTGGATTTTTTATGTAGTTACTTTTTTTTTTCCTTCTTAAAATTTATTTTCAATTTCTCTTTCATTTTTGGTAAATATTTGTATTTAAAGCAAATATTTAGGGTTTATTTTAATAGGCTTTTTTTTAAGTATATTTAGTATTTTTTATTTTTTGCATTCTGTGATTTCAATGGTTTGTATTCTTTTTTTTTTTTTTTTGTAGTTTTTATTTAAAATTAATTTTAGACCATAACTACTATGGTATTTGTGTTTCCCACAGAAATGAAAACCTAAAATGTATTTATTTTTTGTCTAATGACTAAAACATGAAATATTGTGCCTGCTTCCTAAACAGTTTTAAAAAGTATAATATATTTTTAAACACTCATAATAGTTTATTTTTGCCTTAAAAACATTAATATTTGATGATATTTTGCCAAATGCGCAAATTACATTTTTATATTAAGAAAATTAAAAATTGAGAAAAATATTTTATATTAAATTTTACGCTTGATTTAGCTTAGAAATTAAAAATAATTAATACTACTGGCCATTAATTTTTCATTTATATATGATGAAGACAAATTATAGCAAATGATTTTGAAAAACATTAAATGTTTGTATAAAAAATTGTTAAAAATAATTAGGATGATTAATTGAATCGTTAAAAGCCCTATACTGCTTTCAACAGACCGACAGACGGACGGATATAGCTTGATCGAGAATCTAACCAGAAATCAATTTTTGGCATTTAACAAAGTTAAAGTTTTAACTTTTCAGCCATTTTTGTCGTTCACCTTATGAAAACATATTATTTTCGTATTTTTATACCCACCATCACACAGTTGGGTCAAACGCAAATTTTTTGGTAATAAATCTGTATCTCCTAAACTACTGGTTGGATTAAATTGAAATGTATAGACGAGTTGTAGAGGAGGACTTAAGCTTTGAGAAAAATCATCTTTCGGTCACCCTGTGATAACAAAAGAAAATCTACAGGGTGTCAAAATTGACTACCTCGAGTATGTAAAAGTTTAAAAAAATCGTAACTTATACAAATGCCAAAAATTTATTTGTAAAGTTTTTTTGTAATGATTTTTGCAGAAGAGAAAATCTATATGTATTTTATATATTACATAAGTTAAAAAATAAGAAAACCTGTCGAATATTTCCTATAAGAACTTAGCAAAATGTTCTATAAAAAAACAGATTATTTTATGAAAATTATCCTTCCTCGTCTGTCTATTATTTTTGGACAAAAAAAAAAACTTTGTAGATTTTTAAGATCTGCACTTCTTTAAAAAAAAAAATCAACCTTATTTTATTATTCCATAAATAAAAAAAATGAAAAATAAATAAAATAAAAACCTCTAATTCTTTGCGGTTGAATAAAACCAATGCCACACAAAAAACCAAGACAAATTGAAATTTCTGTTTCATTTCTTAAAAAAAAGACACAATTTTTTATTTACTCTCTTTAACAATTCTTTATTTTACATTATACAGTGGTCCAAAAACACTTTATTGGTAAATAAAATTAAAAAATTAAAAAAAAATATATATATAATAATTCCATTTGCTCCTCATTGCTTTCCACATGAAATTCTTCTTGAATCCAGTTGTTTATGTCAGCATTCGTGACATTCGTGAGTGTACCAATTTTCATTTTCTTCCTGAATTATATTTTGTAAAATGTTATCCTCTTCACTCCATTCACTACCGAATTCGAGCAAGGCGTTCCAGGATTTTCGGATATTGGACACAGATATTTTATCCCAGGACATAGCTAGAATCTGAACTGCATTTTTGAGATTGAAGTTTTTTAGTTTGAGCTCCAAATTTATTCCCTTCTCGCCAAGCAAATTAATTTTTATAATTTAATTTGACCAAGTTTATAACGTTTTGATCTAACGGTTGAATAAGCGCAGTGCAATTGGGTAATAGATTCATTGCTATAATTAAACCGTCATCACTTTTTAGTTCCTCAACTGGTTGACGTCGCGTTATCTAAAAGCAAAACTGCTTTTTGGGAATCAAATTGGTGATAGAACCAGTCCTTAAATATAAATGATGTCATCCAGGCGTTATTACTGGAGTTGTATATATACAAGATTATTGAAAAAGCATTTAAAGGCGCGTGGTTTTTTCGATTTTCCAACCACCAACAATTTCAGTTTGTCTGTGTCATTCGCATTTAAACAGGGCAAAAAAGTTATTCGCTCTTCACATAATTTTCTTCCGGGAGCCGTTTTCTCATTACATGTGGCAAGAGTGTGATTTGGAAGCATCCTATAATATAAACCGGATTCGTCGGCATTGTAGATTTGGTGAGGAGTCTACCCATGCTCATCAACGTAATCCTTAAACTCTTTCACAAATGGATCAATAAGATGATTTTATGTCGACGCTTAAATTTCTTCAACCATCCTTCACTGGCATTGAAACCTGAATTGGTTTGATAAATTTTGGTATACAAATGACTGGCTTTTGATCGTAAAATCGCTACTGATATTGGAACATTTTTTTTCTTTGTTTTACAAATCACTTATAAAGCATTTTTTCCATTCTTGGGTACTCAACTTTCTTTAAGGTGCAACGTTTGCCAGGGGCACTTTCTGTTGTATGTACGAACTTTTTTTAATGAATTTTCTTGCTTTATAATGCGGTAAACCGAAGAATTATGGAACTTGTAATGCACTGTATTGATAAATTTTGTTTTCGATTATTGTAAGTAATCGCCAAAAAACGCATTGCTTTCGCCTTTCCGAATTCGGAAAATCAGAAAACAAATTCGTATTCAGTAACCACAAGTCTGTAAAATACGATTATTAAAAATTTCAGAATCGTGATCAATTTGATCCACTACATTAGTTTCGTCTTTCCGAATTAGGAAAATTAAAAAAAAAAAATTTGTATTCAGGGGCTCCAAATCTGTCAAATGTGATTATTTTAAAATTCAGCAAATAATAAAATACAAAATTTGGCCGGCGTACTGGATCAGCCATCTTGAATTTTTTATTAAATATTCATAATCAGCGCCCCCAAAAAAGTTATATTTGTTAAGTATCTTTTACGTACACCAAGTATTCTAATTGAAGCCGAAATTAAGGGATCATTTTTATAAATTTTATCCGTCATGTTGCTTTCGCCTTTCCAAATTCTGAAAATCAGAAACCCTATTCGTATTCAAGGACCGCAAATCTCCCAAATGTAATTATTAAAAATATTGGATCCGCCATTTTGAATTTTTTTTATTTTTTTTTTTTTTTTACAGATTCGTAATCAACGTCCCAAAAAAACGTTTATGCAAAAGACACGACTAAATTGAGCCATTACTTTAAGCTAATTTTAAGTGTATTCATTATAATATAATCGTTAAATGAACAGTGAATTAAAATTAGATATCGTGTTTGTTTTATTTTTAACTATCCCCTACATTTATTTTTTACGTAAACCAAGTATTATAATTACGGCCAAAATTCATAAGGAGCTGTCAAAGTTAACATTTCTTTTACATTTTTGAAAAAGAGTGAAAAATTAAATTTCCATCAACTTTCAGTGTATTTATTTTAAATAAAATGTCTTTTGAAGTAAAAATTTTTCTTCAAGTATTTGTAAATTATATTTTGTCCTAATATTTTTGTTATTTTATTGAAAATTGTTCTAACATTAAATAACTTTAAATTTTCATGGAATGCAACTTAAAATGTTACAGGATGATTGCTCTGAAAATTTTCTGAAAAATAGTACATATTATCCACTTTAATTTTATGAAATAAAATCGTACGCATAGATAGCCCAATTTGAGAAAATAATTTTCTTTTCGAAAAACTTCAGTAGATTTTATACAAAAAAAACAGCTTTAGTGCAGACATTTTCTTTGCTTTATCAAACATTCAACAGTGGGGCATAATCGAAATAAATCTGTAACTTCCAATCGGCTGGTTGGATTTATATGAAATTTCACATAGTTGTAGCAGAGGATAATAACATTTTAAGTTTAGAAGCAGGATCCCAAAATCCCCTTCAGGAGCTGAGCTATGGGGATTCAAAATAGGGTACTAATGTCATAGAAAATGTTTAACCACTAGCGAATTTCTGTTCCTTACCTGATTTCCAAGATTTTTGGATCACCTTAAAGTTCTTGATAAATCCCTTAGAAAACATGCTTGCATTTATTATTTCTCTTACATATTCTTCGAGACATATTCATTTGAAATTTCCACAATCTGAACTTTGCAATATGTTGATCAGGTTTTTTCCATATATATCAAACATTCTCAACCGATTTTATTATATTTTTTGCAGTTTATTAAAGAACAAAATTATCTATCGAATAAAGAAAATTTAAAGTGGATATCTTTATTGAGTCAAAAAATATACGATTTGAATTTTGGGCAGACAATAAAATTCTTTAAGAAAAGTCTTAAAATTTCAAAAGTATATTATTTTTTTCCTTCTTGACCAATATAAAAACTAATTCTAAATATTAAAATATTCATATCACCTTTCCCTGAATTAAGTGCCATTTTCGACCCATTTAACGGACGGACATTGCCATTCTTCCAAAAAATATTTTAGAATTATAAAAATGCATTTTTTACTAACTAATAAATATAAAAAATAGAACATGATCATCAAAATTCGAGTATCACCTTTTCGTAAATTAGGCACCATTTTCGACCCATTTAACCCAAATGTAGAGACGGACGGACATTCCATTCAGCCAAAAAACATCTTAAAATTCTAAAACTGATTTTTTTACCCAATACACTAAGGGAAAAATTCGATTCAAAATCAATAACGGTTGTGGTCACATTGGTAATTTACGGTAACAGCTTTTTAATACCTTTCGTTAACAAATTTAATACAAAACATATGTAATTTAAAAATTTGATACCGAAATGGTTTCAACTTGGTGCCAATTAGGTATCGATTTTCAATAAGAATTGAACACGCAGTGTTTAATTTAAACACATACGGTGTAGATTCACTATTGACACAGAATGGTATCGTTTTCAACACGTATGTGATTGATATTTCTCTGGGTGTAATCAATAAAGAAATAAAATTTTGATATCACCTTTCCCTGAATTATTCGTAATTTTCGACCTCTTTTACCCCAATGTGCAATGGCTGGGTGATTATTTTAATGAAAAAGTTAATCTTTGGAAAAAAGTTTTCTCCGGACTGGGATTTTTTTTAATTTTCCTCTTTTAAAACAAGTTTATCTATATTTTGACAAAATTTAATTGGAATACCTCTACTGATTTAAATTTTCCTTAATTTTACAAATCGCAATTTAACACGAAATCTAGAGTCAATTCAAAAAGTTGATTAGAGGCTTAGTTCTTATCCGAATTAACTGAGAAATTAATTTTTGACGAGTTAAAACACCTCTGACCATGTGAAATGCAATTAAGATATCGCCAACAGTGCACGAGTTACATAATTATTTCCAAAAAATACGCGTTTTAAAGCCACTGTGCATTATGTAGATATTTTGAACTTTGAAATTTAAAAGTATTTTTCAATGATTTTTTTCTCATTTCTTTTATTTTTTTGTGGAAACGAATAATAATAGAATGTCCTTACACTGCAAAAATGCTTCAACGCCAATAGCAACAACAGACGAGGCAGGCAATGCACTCAAATGATGCCAAGGATAATGTAAACGTATGCACAAAAAAAAAAAATAGCAGTAAAAATATAAAGTTCTTAAGTACTTAAAAAATACTCATACTTTCTCGGTAACTTATACATATTACGTAGATATAAATTGTAGTTACACAGAAACTAAAATATAATAGTGTCATACATTTACATTTGTATAAATAGATTTTGTAGTTATATTGCAATTTACATAAATAAATTACAAGAAAATATAATTAGAATATAAATTTGTAATAAACTAAATAAAGTAGATGAATGACTTTGGGAGTAGAAAATTATAATTTTAATCTTTAATAAGATGAATGTTGTCAATAGAGTAAAAAGTAGAATTATAAGGAAAGTTGGGGTAATTTAAAATTACATGGCAATATGTATTATTATTGCATAAATGCATATACTTTTAAATGTATTTTTAAAAACAGCCTTAAGTTATGCAATTAAAAGCTAGGTATTTTTGGAAATTTTATTCTTTAAAATGGTAAACGTTAAGCTTTTTGTTTAAATTGTTGTTTATTAAAAATATATTTATTTATTTAAGTTATTTCTTATCATCATTAAATAACGTAGGTGTTTAACATTTACTTCCTCGTACATGTTCAAATTTCAATTTCATTCAACAAATAGGTAGTATTGATTTATATGTATGTATGTTTGTATGTATGTATTGTACAACCTGATGATGATGAAAATTAATGCGAAATTTTATATTTAAAAATAAGAAATAATATGCTACGCAATAACATTTTTTACGTATTTTTCTTTTTATTTTGATCATATCCTACCCCAACTTTCAATTGAAATTCATGCTTATGTATTTGTATGTGTATGAGTATGAAAAACATTACACATCCATTAAGAAAAACAAACAAAAAACACACCCACACCCTATAATCAATGTTACCAGATTGTTTTAATACAAACATGTCAAAATAGAAATGATGAAAGTAAAAAAAAAATTATATCGGCATATGGGAATTAGTGGGATCGTAAACACCGAGCTTGGAAAAATGTACCACTTGACCTGCCAAATGTCAGATTCAAAACTTTTCAATTAGCTACTCTCTATGGTAAAACTCTCTTAGCTACATAAAGAAACACTCTACACTGGGCAACGATACTTGATTATTATTACATTTGATAAATTTCCGATCCCTGAATATAAATATGGTTTTTGATTTTCAAAATTCGGCAAAGCGAAAGCAATATGGCGGATAAAAGTGGGCTATAATACCTTAATTTCGGCTTCAATTAGAATACTTGGTGTACTTAAAAAATGCTTATCACCAGGGAAACTAAAATATGTCCTAAAAAGTGTTTTATGCGCATAAATATGCAGTAAAAATGAAAAATATGCTCTAAAATCGCGAGAATATGCTCTTAAAAAGCAAAGCAAAATTTTTAGATTTGTAAAAAATATATTTTTTTTTTTTTTTCAAAAAAACAGTGCATTTTTTACAATATTAACTGTTACTATTCTGGCAAGTTGTAAGGCTAACAGGTCCTCTATATAATATTTCAAAAATGGCCTAATAAAGATCTGTTAAATAAGGAGCAAAAAAGAACTGAAAAAGTGATGATTTTAACATTGTGTTGTCATTAGGAGGAAGTACTTAGTGGTGAAAATGAGCTGCAGAAGTTCTTTTTTTAACCCATGGTTGTCATTGGTAGAATGTTCTTCTTTTATTCTTCTAGTTCATTTCTTTTGAAGTACTTCCCCTAAATCTATGTTTATAAAGTTTTTTACAAAAAATTCCGCTTTAGCCTTATTAAAAGATAATAAAAATGCTTTAAAATTTGTAAAATTTTAATTTTCTTAGAAATTATTAACCTTTTTTTTCGCAAAAAATTCATTTATTTTCACTTTTTTGGAAGTAATTATTAAGAACTTCCAAAAATGTTCAAATTATGCAGTTTGTTCCACTTTTGAAGTAATTAAAAAGCTCTTTTTTTGGAAGAACTTCATCGTTTTTTGCTGGGATGTTATTAAATAGTATCAGAAGAATTTGACCATTGGTAGGAAACTTGTTTCGGGAAGAAAAAAAGGTCCACATGATATTGGGAAGGCCAGAAAATTGAGAGCATATTGAAAAGAACTCTTAACACATCTGGTAGAAAAGCAGCCCGGTTAGCTCAGTGCTCTAAATATTTGGTACGAAAAGTTAAAGCTAATGCAGAGTAAAAAACATTTAAAGTTACAAAAATTCCAGACAGAATGCTGTAAAAAATTTAGAAGCCAAGAATAGGGCACGGAAATTAAAATCAAATTTCATACAAAAATTTTCATGTTGTATAATGGACGACGAAAAGTATGTGCTGGCAGAATTTTCGCAGCTTCCGGGTTAAAATTTTTATGTTGCTAACGCTCGAGGCAATGATAAAAATAATTTTAGGACCCAAAAGCATAAAAAATTTCTTAAAAATAGTTGTTGCGGCAAAACAAGATAGTCATTTGTTACAGTCGCCGCTATAAATGCCAAAATATATATCAAAGAATGTTTGCAAAAACGGCTTCTTCCTTTCATAAGAGAGGACAATGTGTTCACACTGGTACTTTTTTGAAAATCGGCCCTTTTGGAGAGAAAACGGGTAAAAAATGTATTTTGGTACTTTTTTGGCACTAAATGTATCCTTCTTATCAAAAAATGGCAAATATAAATTTGGTACTTTTTAGAAATTCGAACGTTTAAGGGGTAAAAATCGTACATATTTTGGTACTTTTTTCATAAAACATTTTTTTACATTTATTGACATAAACTATGAGTTTTTTAATATGGATTTCCACTATAATTTAGAAATTCATTGGAATACATTTTATGTTATATCCATGGGGGGAAAAGTACCAAAAAGGGGGTAAATTCGAGAAATTACATTTTACTCAAACTCAATAATGAATTTTCAATTATATTAAACCTAGAAACACGAAATTAAGTAAATGTAGTCCTATGTGGAAAAGAATTCACAGGAGTGGAATTTGTTGTACTTAAAGAAAATGGTCCTTTGGGAAAGAATTCAAGAGGAGGGACTTTGTGGTACTTTTTTATTCTTCTAATTGTACTTTTTTAATTTCCTGTAATTATGAATCTAAAAACATGAAATTAAGAATATGTAGTCCTAAATGAAAGAGAATCCATAAGAAGGTACTTTGTGGTACTTTTTTGTTCTTCCCTGGAAACATGAAATGAAAAATATGTGGTCCTAAAAGAATGAATATGCTTAAGAGGGGACTTTGTGGTATTTTTTGTTCTTCTAATAGTACTTTTTGAATTTTCTATAATATTCAACCTAGAAACATGAAATTAAAGATATGTGGCCCTAAGTGACGATCATCGTAGGAAGAAAAATGTTCTAAATTATGTACTCCTTCATAATTTGAGGTACGTTTAAATGTACGATACATTTTGTTTTTTTTTTTTTTTTACACAATATTGGACCACCCTTTATTTGTACTTAATTTTACAATGGTTTCAGGCTAACAAAAATATTTTAAAAATCCATAAAGTATTTATTTGAAGTACTAATTATACAATAATTACAATAAAATTATAAATAATACACTTTACCTCTTCCCTGAATTAAGCGCCATTTTTGGCGTCTCTACCCTAATGTGCGTCTGTTGAAAGCAGGATAGGGCTCGGAGGAGAGCAACTAGGGGTTGAAATTTGTCTCAAATATTTATCTTATATAAGGTTTGTTTGGTATTGAAAATGAGCATAGGTTAATAAACAAAAAAGTTATGGGCCAAATACTAGAAACACAGGGTGTCCGTTGTAACTTAAGTTCATACTTTTCCGCAGATATCTCTTAAACTAAACCATGTATGACAACGAAATTTTGTACAGATGTTTCGAAGATCGATACAGTGCAAGCTCGGTATTCGCGACTACCCATTATCGCGACGGCCCGATTATCGCGACGGCTTAATTTTTAAAATTGCAGTTTCTATAATCGCGACAGTTTACGAAAAACGGGTTGTATTTTCGCGACTTTTATCTGTTTTTTTTTTAAATTTGATTACACTGTCTATAACCAAAAAAAGGAAATTACAGTCTTTTGGTATATTAACCTTTTTGGATGATTTTGATCTTCAATTTTGTCAGTTTATTCGTGTCATTTGTTGTGTAAATACATCTCTTAATATGGGAAAAGTTCAACATATTTTAAAGCCAATGATTTTTCAAAAATTAGAGATTTTAAAAAAATTTAAATATGGAAATTCCATATATTCAATTCGCGTGAATTACAAGTTGCATAAGTCTTCGGTTTACCGCATTATGAAGCAAGAAAATTCATTAAAAAAGTTCGTACATAAAACAGAAAGTGGCCCTAGCAAACATTGCACCTTAAAGAAAGCTGAGTACCCAAGAAGAGAAAAAATGCTTTATAAGTGGTTTGTAAAACAAAGAAAAAAATTTTCCAATATCAGTAGCGATTTTACGATCAGAAGCCAGTCATTTGTATTCCAAAATTTATCAAACCAATTGAGATTTAAATGCCAGTAAAGGATGGTTGAAGAAATTTAAGCGTCGACATGGAATTAGATTAATTCATTTGTGAAAGAGTTTAAGTATTACGTTGATGAGCACCAAATCTACAATGCTGACGAATCCGGTTTATATTATAAGATGCTCCAAATCTCACTCTTGTCACATGTAATAAAAAAAACGGCTCCCTTAAGAAAAATGTGTAAAGAGCGAATAGCTTGTTTGCCCTGTTCAAATGCGAATGGCACAGACAAACTGAAATTGTTAGTTGTTGAAAGATCGAAAAACCCACGCGCTTTTAAATGCTTTTTCAATAATCCTGTAATATACAACTCCAGTAATAACGCCTGGATGACATCATTTATATTCAAGGACTGTTTCCATCACGAATTTGTTCCCCACGTAAGTTAATTTTCACCAATTAGTAAAAGTAAGTTGTTCATAAGTAAACATTTTTTAGGTCCGAGAATTTTTGGCTTCAAAAGGTCTACCGCAAAAAGCAGTTTTGCTTTTAGATAACTCGACGTGTCAAGCAGTTGAGGAACTAAAAAGTGATGACGGTTTAATTATAGTAGTGAATCTATCACCCAATTGCACTGCGCTTATTCAACCGTTACATCAAAACGTTATCAACTTGGTGAAATTAAATTATAAAAATTAATTTGCTTGGCGAGAAGGGAACAAATTTGGAGCTCAAACTAAAGAACTTCAATCTCAAAAATGCAGTTCAGATTCTAGCTACGTCCTGGGATAAAATATGAGTGACCAATATCCGAAAATCCTAGAACGCCTTGCTCGAATTCGGTAGTGAATGGAGTGAAGAGGATAACATGCCCTTAAATGTTTTACAAAATATAATTCATAAATAAAATGAAGATCTTTCAACTATTGGTACACTTGTAGCTCAAATTGGTACGGAACATCTTTTCACGAATTAAAGTGGACAATTGTAGAACATCGATAACATATGCATTGGAAAATGATAAGCCGACAACAGCACTATATGAACTACGTGAGTGCGCTGTTACTTTAAAAATTAATTTGTTGAAAAAGCAATTAAAAATCTGCAATTTCTTTAAAAATGTTTAAAATGTAAATATATCAATAAAAACAATTCTAATTTTAATGAAATTGAAAAAAGATTCGGCTGTGCCGAATCTTTGATACCCTTCACCATATTACCATCTTACCATCTTATCGACATCATATTACCATATTACCGACAATTAATAAAATTTTCGCCTTAACGTATGCTTGCATATTTTCTAAATCTAAATTTTTTTCAAACTACGAAAACAATCATAACAGGCTTTGCTTTTAAAAAAGAAACAACAACAATTCCATATATATTTATTTTTGTATGTACAAACTGACTGAATACACAAAGAACAACAACAACACTGTTATTCATTATATTACTGCTGTTGCTAACTAAACTACTTGTCTATACAAAAAACAAAAAACGTCACTAATAGTCATTACAATGCTTAATATACATGTTTGTTGGTGTATTTATATTCTTAACAAATTTGTTTTTGGGCCATAACTCTGTTGATTATGAACGAATTTGGTTTATTAAAAAAACGAAATTTTATAAAAATATTTATGACTGATCTATATAAAAATAAAAATCTATAGCTTGAACAAGGGCTTCAAAAATAAAAAATTCGTTTTCCCCGATATCTCAGTTATTACTGAACCGATTTATTTAATTTTTTCAGAACAAAAATTCAGAAAATAATTTTCGAGCCCCCTTTAAAAATTCGAAGTCCCTGGTATATGCAGAGGCTTCAGAAACTAAAAAACCGGTTCTAAAAACCGGTTTTTAAAGCATATCTCCACCATTTATAAACCGATCTTCCTGATTCAAAAAACTGAAATTTTATAAAAATATTTGTGACCGATCTGTATAAAAATAAAAATCTATAGCTTAAACCAAGGCTTCAAAAAATAAAAAATGCGTTTTGTCCGATATCTCAGTTATTACTGAACCGATTTATTTCATTTTTTCAGAACAAAAATTCAGAAAAAAATGTCCGAGAATTCTTTGTAAAAACGAAGTCCGTAGTGTATACAGAGGCTTCAGAAACTGGAAAACCGGTTCTAAAAACCGGTTTTTTTAACATATCTCCGCATTGTATGAACCGATCTTGCTGAATTCCAATAGCAAAATTCTCGAAAGCATTTCCGATCGTTTGATATATATATTATATATGTCAGTTATCGGTGGGCTTCATAAACGCCATTTCAACCGACACACGGACGGACGGACGGACGGACGGACATGGTCCTATCGTCATCGCTTCTTACAAGGATTCCGAAAATATAAACTTTTTTGCTCTCCGACGAAAATTGTGGAAATTACAAACGGAATGACAAACTTATATATACCCTTTACACCTGTGGTGAAGGGTATAAAAATTACTTAAAATTTTGAGTTCTGTTATCGCAAAAATTCAGTTTTCGAGACAGGTCTGGATTTTAGTTAGTCGCGAAAATCGAGCTTGCACTGTATTAAAAAACGGTAGCCCGCAATAACATAAAATTTTTAGCCATAAAATCCGAGCTTCTGGCCCTTGTGGAGAGCATTTAGTAGCCCTAATATTCTTCGATGAACATTTAAAATTAAACTTAACATTTCCCTAATCCAGTTCCTCAAAATACATAATATAAACAGTATAATAGGAGCTGTTGTAGCTGTACAAACAGGTTATAAACTGGATAAAGTTTGGGTTTAGTACTTTTTTAATTGCATCTAGAATTAAACTAGTAAAATAATCTCTAACGAAACAGAATCATGTAGTTCTCTTTCAAGAAAAAAAAATCGTATTTTGATAATATTGCAGACACCATTACTCTTTTTTTTATTTTTCCGCATATTATAATTTGATCTGGTAACGCTACACAAATGACGACATGCTCTTCAATAACAACAAAATAATCTCCTTAAAAATATTTTTTTTGCATTATATACTTAAAAACACATATGGACACAAAAATCATATTTACACTCACAAACTTTTACTTAAATTTTATTCTCCTAAAATTCCAAATCAATAATCTAACGCATGCTCTTTCTTTTCCAGCTTTTTGCTTTGGTTGTTGAATTTCGCAAAATTTTACAAATTTGGCGCCATTCACTAAAATGATGAAAAAAATAAATAAAAGATAAGAGATGTAATTGTTACATGTTTCCTTATGAGAATTTGTACTGTTGGCAACGGTTGGTTCTCTTAAATCATCAACAGCTTCCACTAACAAGTGCATGTACGATTACATGGATTTTTTTATGTCATCATCTATTGTACTTTTGAAGGCCATATTTTTTTTTTTTTTTCCTTTGACTTTTTTCTTTTTCTTTTATAAACATCAAAGGCAAATGGGTCTTTTGAAATTTAAAAAAAAAAAGTATGATTGTCTAAAATTTTGTAAAGAACATTTTTGAATCAGACAGAAAAGATAATGAATAGACCAAATTTTTTTATTATTTAAAAATGTATTTTTATATAAAAAAAAAAAATATCTATTTCTATAAAAAAATTTAGTTTTTATAAAAAAAGAAGTTTTATATAAGAAAAAAATAGTATATTACCGTCTGAGAAATTTTTTATTTTACTCTTAAATAACTTTTATTGAGCCTCCATACCGGAATTTTTTTACATATTTTATTATTCTCCATAATATAATTTAATAAGAAAAAAGTTTTTTTTTTTTTTTTGTACTCAACACTATTTGTTAAAACGCAATTTCTGCATTTGTTTTAAATTAGTGTGTCGTTAGGTTTTATTTCCCCTGTATGACACTCTGCCACTTGTTATATCATCATAAATATATTCGTCGTATTAACTGATGCAAATTCTTTTGTTGTATGTGGTTGAGTGTGTTGCATATATCCTTTTATTAGAGGAATGTTACCAAAGTTCAACATCAATGTTGCCAAGTGGAAACCAAAAAAATAAAACCAATAAATACTTGCAAAAAGAGACTTAAATATTCTTTGGTATGATGACATGACATTGTCCCTGACAGGATAATAATTTTCTTGGAATTATTTGCCTACAAATATCTATAGATGCAATAAATAAAATAAAAATAAAAAAATATTAGATAATTGTAGACAGATAAATAAAGTAAAAATGGCAATGTATTGTTAAAGAATCCCACATATAAAGAAATGATGTGTTTTTTTTTATTTCAAGCATTATTTCTTTTAAATTATTTCAATAATAAATTGCGTTTCTTTGGACAATTTTAAAAGATATAATTAAAAAATAAATTAGGTAAATACTTACCCTTCAATGTTGCACAGTGGCACCAAAACACTATTTATTGGAAATTCTACCCCCCTAACTTATCACGGGGGTAGAAGGTAGACTTCCAAAATTGTTCACCTCGGGTAGGTAATTTTTTTTAATTCCAAAAAATTAATTTTTGATTTGAATGTAGACAATATTTACATTTTTACTTGTAAATCTTCAGAGCATGACTCGAAAATATTTTTGAGAAATAATGTAATTATAATCAGCCGTATTCAAAAAAACTTAACACAGCTTTACTAACCATTTATAAGCAAAATTCCTTAAAGTTGTATTCAAAAACGATGATTTGCTTACTATACCTTTGGTAAAGCATTGTAAACTTTAAATATTTTAATAATTGTTCGACCCTACTTTAAGACCATATTTTAAGATTATTTCCGTTACATTTCTCTAGAAAAAGAAAAGTTATTATACATTTATTCATAAATTTTTGACAAAAACGCCGTATTTTAAAATGTTCGAATGTTAAAATCTGTAATAAAATAAAAAAAAAAAAATGTGTCAGAATACCTATTTAAAAACGAATTTAATGAATTCCGGGATAGAATATATTTTCTTTAATTATTTTTAAACTATATACATTTTGTATTAAAATTATAAACATAAACAAGAAAAAGTATGTTCTGTATTCTTTTGGATTAAAATATCATCATTCCGGCTGCCGGCATGTCAACCCAATGTTCGCCACAATCGCATATGTTCAACATTTTCATTATTTGTTGTTTCCACGTAAATCTAAATAGTACATTAATATATATACGTCTTAGATTAAGGTGTAATTAATCTATCATATCAACTCCGGGTTAAAATTTATGCATTTTAACAGAAAAAATTATTAAAATAGTTAAATTTTATCAAAATTTCAACAAAAATAATGTAAACAAAACAAAATATGATATAGTGATGTTGATTTTATCACAGAATATTCGCTATTCGGATACAAATAATTACATCCAACAAAAATTAAATAAAATTATTTATTTTTTTTTTTTTTTTTTTCTTTTATTAGCATATTTAAATAAGCAAAACAAAGGTTTTTCCAAAATAAAAAAACGTATTTATCATCAAAAACATACTAGAACATCAAAAATAATAATAGAATAAGACAGTTAACGAATATTTTATTCTTACTGCTAACAACACTAACAATAAAAATGCGAGAGAAACTGAGAAGGGTTGCTTACATAAACAAAAAACTTTTTATTAGTTAATATAGACAGTAAATAGTTTTTTGAATACAATTTTCTTAATAAATACATTAAGAGCCAAATTGCGTATTAGCTAGTATGTGTATTAAACATTAATTAACAATTTTTTTGAATACGGCTGAATAATTATACTCAAATAAAATTTTAATGAGTGGAGGTATTTGAAATTTTTTAGAAAATCTCATTATCGATCACTCTATTAAAGGATTTTTATACCCACCATCAAAAAGATGGGGGGTATATTGATTTTGTCATTCCGTGTGTAACATGTAGAAGGAATCATCTAAGACCCCACAAAGTATATATTTTCTGGGTCCTGGTTAGATTCTGAGTCGATCTAGCTATGTCCGTCCGTCTGTCCGTCTGTTGAAAGCAGGATAGGGCTTGAACGGAAAAACATAGGGTGACGAAATTTGGCACAAATGTTTGTCCTATATAAGGTTTGTTTGAGATTGAAAATGGGCAAAATCGGTTTATAAACAAAAAAGATATGGGCTAAAAACTAGAAACACAGGATGTCCGTTTTATACTTTTCTGCTGATATTTCTTCAACAAAAACATGTACGACAACGAAATTTTGTACGTATAGTTCAGGGATCGATATAAACTCGGAAACCAAAAATAGGCGTGGTCCGCCCCCTTTACCGCCCACCTCCCATATAAGGTGGAAATCGACGAAATTGTGTTCAAATAGTTCAAGGACCAATGTAAACTCGGAAACAAAAAATGGGCGTGGTCCACCCACTTTACTGCCCACTTTACCGCCCCCTCCCATATAACGTAAAATTTGAAAAAGTTGATGGTGGGTATATAGATTCGGCAGGGCCGAATATAACATTCGCGCTTGCTTTTTTTTAAATCTTGTTATCGATCAATCGAATTGAGGATTTTTTAGAACATCTTGCTATCAATCAATCGATTAGAGAATTTTCTTTAGAGAATCTGGTTATCGATCAATCGATTAGAGGATATTCTTTAGAAAATCTTGTTTGTACCAAAATGCCCAAAATCCAGTCCAGGGAAAACTTGTTTCAAAAATATTATTTTTTCATAAAAATGATCACCCAACCATTGTTATCGATCAATCGATTACAGTATTTTCTTTATAGAATCTTATTATCGATCACACTATTAGAGGATTTTCTTTAGAAAATCTTGTTATCAATCTATTGGAGGATTTTCTTTTAAAAATTTTGTTATTGATCAATCGGTCGGAGGATTCTTTAAAAAATATTGTTATCGATCGATCGATTAGAGGATTTTCTATAGAAAATCTTGTTATCGATCGATCGATTAGAGGATTTTCTATAGAAAATCTTGTTATCGATCGATCGATTAGAGGATTTTCTATAGAAAATCTTGTTATCGATCGATTAGAAGATTTGCTTTAGAAAATATTGTTATCGATTAATCGAATAGAGGATTTTCTTTAGAAAATCTTGTTAAAGACTAATCGATTATCCTTCAAAAAAATATATGGACTAAATGGAATTTTGCATGCTAAACTCTAATTTGTTTTCAGTTTTTTTCCATCAGTTCGAGATTTTTTTTTATGGGGGTGTCTAATATAGAGTCCTAATTAAGCCGATTACTCATGTATATTTCACTATAACTCGTGAACGGTATGCACGATTTATGTAAATAATACACCATAATGTGTGGAATAAAACTGACTTTAAGTTGTTCTACTATCAAATTTTTATCCGCTTAATAGTTTTGGAAATATTTCGAAAAAAGTGTCCGAAAAATTTTTTTTCATGCTAAATTCAAGTTTTCTTTTTTTTACTAAAACATCTTTTTAAAAGTGAAAACATCAAAAATGTTTCAGTTTATCATCTTAATCTCAAAGCTGATAAAACTACGAGTAAATAAAGCCACGTTCCATAAAAATTGATTCACAAATCTTGATTGCATTCACAGTAAAGTTAGGATACCCATGAATACCTACAATAAAGTGGAAATACACTAGTGGGCAAAAATAAAAAAAATAGGTGGATTAGATGGAATTCAGCGTGCTAAATAAGAATCAGATTTTACTTTTTTCCCAACTCGTATTGATTTTTTTTATGGGCATGACTACTATGACCCCGCCTTTAGGCAGTCACAGATGTATAACTGGAGAACGGTTTGTCCTATTAAGTTATATTAAACTCCAATATATAGCGACTTAAATTGTCTTTGAGCTGAATTTACATAATTTTTTGTCCAGTTAATATTTCTGTAGTTATTCGGTAATTAGTAGTGAAAAAATTAAAACAATTTTTTTGGAAAAATGTTGGAAATTTTGATCCATAACTCTGAAATTCTTCAGCGAATAAAAAATATTGTTGACATACCTTGAAGACAATTTTCGTAAAAATCGTTTGATGTATCATTTATCAAAATCGTGTAAACGGTTCTTAAGTTATAGTCTTAATTTGACAAACCATTCTCGTGTAAGAAAAAATATTTTTTTTTTTTGCCACCACTGTATTTCTACTCAATTGTATGTAACATGGATATTTTTACTTAACTGTGAATAAAAAACGATTTGTGCATCAATTTTAAAGATACATACTTTATTTTATTCGCAGCATTACCGGCTTTAAAACAAAGATAATAAACTGAAACATTTTTGATGTTTTCAGTTATTAAAAGAAACTTTAGTAACAAAAAAATCTAAAATTTTGCATAAAAAATAATTTTTTTGGACACTTATTTCAAAATAACTTCGAAACTATTGAGCACATAAAAAAATTAAGTTGAGGTGATTTAAAGATATTTTTAGTACGCATCTGTATCACTTATGTCAATAGTACACACCGTTCTTGAGTTATGACGAAATATACTAGAGTAATGGCCTTACTATGGGCGAAATATTAGACACGCCCATAAAAAAAATCCAGACCAGATGGGAAAAAACTGAAAGCAGTTTCGTGTTAAACACATCAAAATGTATCAAGTTCAACTATTTGTTTTGGGGGAGGTTTTTTTTGTCGACCAGTGTTATCGATTAGAGGATGTCTACTAGAAAATCTTGTTAAATTCGATCATTTTTAAATCGTGATTGATAAAGGATTGTGATTTTAGGAACACTTGCAATAGGTAATAACTGTAGCGTATTTCACTGAAATCGGAGATATCAAATCCGAAAATACCTGTTTTTTGTCGGTTTTAATATGAATTTACATATAATTACTCATTAGTATAATTAATAACACAGAAAAAAATATTTAAAATTATTTTTTAATAAAATTTTTAACTAACTTTATATTGGAATTTAATTATATTATTTATTAATATAATTAGTTTTTCTCAAGCACCCGAAAACGTTTTATTTTTATTTTTCAATCAAAATAAATATCTTTAATGTTCAAAATATTTTTTAATTTGTTGAAAAAAATATGTGAGGGATTTTTATTTTTAAAATAAATATCCATCAATGATGAAAAAAATAAATATCTTTTACGATAAATATCTTTAACAATAAATATCACTTCGAAAAAAATTTAAAATGATTGTTTTTTTTATTCATACTTTTGTTTTGTTTTCAAAATATTTTTTTATTCAAATAAAATTGTTGTTGTTTAGAATTTTTTCCATCCGATGAAAAAAGTTCAAAATAATTTTCAACTCTTGAAATAAATATTACAAAAGATATTTATGTTTTTATTTCCATCATGATGAAAAAAATTAAAATATTGATGAAAATAAAAAAAAATCATGATGGATTTTTATTATTTTTTGAACATTAAAGATTGTTTTTCGATTGAAATAAATATAAAAAGATTGTTTTTTTAGTATTAAAATCCGGTCTCTGGTTTTTCTAATTAGTTTACAATTTTTTACTTTAAATAAATTGACAGTTCTTAATAAAATATAAAGAAAAATTAAAAATTTTTTCTATAAAAATATAGAAATAAAGTAAATTTAAGTCAATTTCCAACAATTTTCAGCTCTTATATATGTAATATTTGAAAAAAGCAGTAAAAATAAAATCAATTATTCTATTTATTAACCCTTGAAGGGCTTCGTTAGTCGTTTCGACTAACAACAATGCTATTTTTAGTGATGTTTCTTTATTCGTTGCATATTTTTTTGAGAATTTTGGTATAACACCTGCCGTAAATAAGATCTTGAAGTGTCCAGACGTATGTTGCTATGAGCGGTCTGGAAGTTAGTATTTTAAGCAGCCTTGTTAGTCGAAACAACTAACAAAGCACTTAGTGTGACTTTTTTAACTTTTAGCGATGAAGTAATTTAGTAAATAAAGTAATGCAGAGTATTTAATATTTGTTCCTATAGTATAATATATTTTTTGGGGGAAAACAAATACAATATGACTTCCAGAAATAATTTTAACAACACGTAAGTATATTTGTTTGTCACATTACACAGTGATGAATAGGAAGCTCCATTTCCTATGTCAAATAGAAAAGGCATGAATAAAATCATATTATAAAGTACTAACGATTACAGATCAACTTCATCTATAAGTTCTTTTTTTATAAAATTTCCTTAAAAACTGCATAAGGATTTAACTTAGCAACAAATGTCTTATCGACTATGTTCTACTCCCAATATAACAACCAAACATCGTAAAAATGTCGAAAATCTCCTATCTCCAGGTAAATTTATAACAATAGTGTAAATTGTAGAAAAAGCTAAATAAGATTTGCAGCTTCTGCGGCTAAAAAAACACTGAACTACTGAACTGAAATTTTAAAGATTTGATGAAATTTGGCACATATGTTTATTTTGGCATAACGATGAACGCTATTGAAATTGGTCATGATCGGTCCATTATTTCACCTCGCCCCATACAAATACTCCCAGAATAGTGTTTTAGCGCTGACAAATGTCTTATTATGTCACAAATAAAAGTCGAATAAGTTTAATACAAAGTTAATCGGAGTGCAAAATTTGAGGAAGATCGGTCTACAATTAGTCATAGCTCCCATATAAGACCCACTTTCGAAAATTACTTTTACTCGTAAAAATCTCACATAAATGACAATATCATGGTAATATTTGACACAAATAAGTTTAATACAAGCAGTAAGCATATTAAGTTATGTCATAAGCATCCGTTCATAAATTGCCATAGGTCCGATATCAAGTCCATTTCCGAATATTACGGAAATCATTTAAGTTTAAAAACACAATGGCGTAGGGTATTAAATTTTCGGGTTTGACCGACTATATCTTTCTCGTTTTTTTTTTTTTGATATCTATATATTTAAAACGTTAATTAAAAAGAGAATAGAAAAAAAAAACAAAACGAAGTTAATTAAATGCAAATTGTTGTATACTAAACGGTAATTTTAATAAAAAAGATACAATTATAGTGCCAATTATAAAATTGCAAATCATTGTTCTTATTTTTTTTTTTGTGAGAATAAAGAGAAAATATGTAAAAAATAGTAATTTAAAGTACACTGCCGTTCATCTGAATACGACATAAATGTTATTCAGATTTTCCGGTTTCCCTCTCAAAATTCATAAGAGTATTTAAAGTTTTTACAGTTTCAGTTTGATGTTAACATTAATCTCCTTCATTTTGGTTAAACAAAGCATTTTTAAAGATTGTCTTTATAAATTTATTAAAGTTAATATAACTTTAATAAATTTTTTGATTTTTTTAGCTCATCAGAATACGACATTTTTCTGTCTATTTTATAACAAAGTAACATCTGAAAAGTATGTTTTTATTGATTTTAATAAAAATTAAACTAGTTTGTTTTGAATTCCTACAAAATGGGAAGAAAAAAAGCGTTGCCAAACGAGGAAATTGGCAAAATCAAAGCCCATAAGGAATGTAGACTAAATACAGTAAAAGCTCCCTTAACGGACAGCTCCTATAGGCGGACAGCTCCTGTAGGCGGACAATGGTTTAGGTGGCATTTTTAGAATAAATTAATCTCCGCTAGGCGGACGCTCTCTTGGACGTACGCGGACACCTGTTTTTAAAGAAAACATCTCTCGTAGGCGGACAAAAATCATAAACGGTAAACGAAATGTACCAAATATTATATAATGAAATTAGGGTGATCGACGCGGTTTTCCAACCGGTTTTAAAACCGGTTTTTTAAGTCAATGTGCTGTCGGTTTTTTAAAAATATTCATTTGTCGAATGTCGAATAGACCGGTTTTTTAAACATAAAAAACCGGTTTTAAAAATAGCATTTCATTTCAGAAAACATGTACTAAATAGTGATATTTGAAAATTTAGGAATAATTTTTTAAATATTCATAAAGACTGATTTCTTATGTTTTTAAAATATAGTTTAAGTCTAAATTGGAATTTATTCTATAATATTAAACAAATAAATAATTAATAATTATCCTGTATGACCCAATTTAATTTTTTGATCCAATATTTCCTTTATTTTTTAAAGGTGTTGTGTTAAAAAAGTTTCACGTGCAGAATCGTTTCAATTGAGACTTAATTAATACTATCTCCATATTAAGCCATGGTTTCTGTTTATGCTAACTAAAATTTAGATGATTTTTTTCTACAATTTTGAAACATAATTATCTTCTAGCATTTTTTCTCTTTCCAGAGCTTTCTGAAGCTACCAAACGACGTAGAAAATTAAAATTTGGCTAAATTATAAAACTTTTTGTCCAAAAAATCCTAATGGAGCCATATTTTGAAATTTTTATCAGGGAGCGGATATAAGAGGATTTATGTGTCTTTTTCTAAGAATTTTTTCTCTTTCCAGAGCTTTCTAAAGCTCCCAGAAGACATAGAAAATTAAAATTCAGGTTAATTATAACCCTATTCGTCCTACAAATCCTAACGGAGCCAGATTTTAAAATCTCTATCAGGGAGCGAAAATACGTGGATCTATAAATATGGATTTAAATATATCTTTCCTAAGCAATGTTTCCTTTCCAGAGCTTTATGAAGCTCCCAGAAGTTCTGCAAAAAACCGGTTAGCCGGTTTTTTCTGAATTTCAAAAAGTGCAACCGGTTTTTTTAAAATACCAACTATTCGAACTATTCGAAAACCGCGTTCTCAAAAAAGTCGAATAATCGATCACCCTAAATGAAATGCTTCTTATTTTCATTTTTGTCCGTGTTTGCATTTATATTTCATCTTTATTTACATTTTTTGAAGTTAACTTTTAGCTGGTTTTGAGCAAAAACTATTTTTTTAATTTAACTTTGACTCTTACATTTGATTAAAAATTCTTCATACTAGAAAAGAGAAAATGAATTTTGATCCCTAAAAACAGATGCTGTTCCAGTTAGTGTTTATAAAAAACCGACTTTTCAAAAAACCGGTTTGACGGTTAACCGAAAATTGGGTAAAATTAAAAAACCGGTTTTTCGGTTAACCGTCTACTAAAAAACCGGTTAAACCGGTTAACCGACATTTAAATAATTGCTCTAATTTGAAGCTTAATAAAAATATTTTTGGCTAAAAAAAGTGTTTTTCAACTTATTGGTTTAACCATGCACCAAATAATAAACAGTGCACCGCAGTGTTCTTTATAAATTTCGATTGATTTACATCGAAATTTTTAAATCCTTTTTTTTAGCCTTTAGGCTAGATTTAATATAATTTATAAAAACAACTTTTATGGCATCTTTTAGCACAGCTTTTGAAGCTTAATAATGATCGAAAAAAAGAAAAATACTTTATTTTTTCAGTTTTATTTTTAATTTTTCTAGCTGAAAATTAAAATTAAATTATCGAAATTTTACAAAAAGGAAGCTTTAGACCTAGGATAATGTGCTTTATATTATGATTTATATTCACTTTTTTCACGTTTTTTTTTCTCAAGGAAAAGTTTATATAATTTTTATAAAAAAAAATTGAATAAATATATCTGCACACTAAGGGAAAAAATTCGATTCAAAATCAACAACGGTTGTGCTCACATTGGTAATTTACGGTAATAGCTTTTTAATACCTTTCGTTAACAAATTTAATAGAAAACATATGTAATTTAACAATTTGATACCGAAATGGTTTCAACTTGGTGCCAATTAGGTATCGATTTTCAATAAGAATTGAACACGCAGTATTTAATTTAAACACATACGGTGTAGATTCACTATTGACACAGAATGGTATTGTTTTCAACACGTATGTGATTGATATTTCTCTGGGTGCATAAAATTGGAAAAATAAATAGCACTTTTTTTTTTGCTAAAGAGAGATTTGTTTTTAATTTTTAGATGATTATTAATCATTTAGAAGATTATTAATCAAGTACATTTTCTGCACTTATTTAGTTCTACTTTTGAAGTCTTTATTCTTGTTATCCTATATAAAATCTTATTTTTATCTTAAGTTATACATTAGTAGGTGTAATGTTACATAAGTATTTTCTTCTTTTGGAAAATTTCATTCGCATGAAATTAAAGTTTTTGTAAATGGAATGCTTAATTATCCATCTGAGTTATTTATTCATACAGTTTTAAAATATATTTAACTTCAAACAAGTAAATATATATCACCTGGCTACTTGTTAACTCAAACAGCAAACATTTTTAATAGTTTAAACATATTTTCTTATATTTTAAATTCAGAAAAAAACAACTAAAGGACGAAATTTTGTGATATTTTTAGCAAATTTTTGAAACCGGTTAACCGACACAGAAAAACCGGGTAAACCGGTTAACCGAAATTGAATATTTCAAATTAACCGGTTCGCAAATAACCGAAATTTGAAGAAAAACCCGGTTTTTCGGTTAACCGGTTAACCGGTTTATAAACACTAGTTCCAGTTATTTATGTCCTGAACACAGTCTTGATGAGAACACAATGGCGACAGATTCCTACAAATCTTGACAACTTTTTTGAACAAAGAGCATAAAAATTCTACACAACAAGCAGAGTGACATTGTCATCAGTCATATAAAAAAAAATAATTGGACGCAGCTTAAGATCGATGCCAGGCTACCAACATCATTTTCCAAAGTTAATCCTGTCTTTTTTAAATAGAGTTACTTGCCAATGAAGACTTTGTTGTCAAGCTTGTGCTCAACATGCTTTTTATTTTTAAAATTTCGTGGAAAAATCGTTAGTAAAAATGCTGTTTAAAGAAGTCTGACCTTTTTTCGAGTACAACAAATTACTAAATTTAGAAAGTAAATTTAGGAAATGGAATGAAAACGAATAGAATCGAACTGTAGCCATAAATTCCATAAAATTATAATTTATTGCAAATAATATCTAAATGAAAATGCAAAATGTCATTTGCCGCAGAAGCTAAAGAAAAAAGAAATCACAATTTTTAGTTTTTTTTTTTTTTTTGCTTAAAATTTTGCATAAAACACCTTTCAAATAAAATTTTTCTTATATGTAACAAATTTTACGACTGTTTCGTTCATGAATTTAATGTAATGATTATTTGACTTTTATCAATACTGATATAATTTTTGGAGATATGAACATGAAATTTTTGGTATAAATGTAGTTTGGGTCAGTACATTATAAACCAGTAAATAAAACCAGCATTTGATGTTTAAGTAGTTACGACCTTTGCATTTTAGTTGACGATATATATGTATAAATAAGAATATTTATTTAAAAGTTAATTCATTACAATCAATCTTGAATGTACGGAATTACTCCTTGTAAAAAAATATTATGTACCATATCCCATAGGCGGACATCTCCCGATAACGGACAAAATCCGCGTGACGATCACTGTCCGCCTATGAGAGCTTTCACTGTATTAGCCAAATAGCAAATAAAATTGGTCGAACTCGTTGTACGGTCAGTAAATATTTTCGTAATCCATCCAATTATGGAAAAAATATGAAAGGTGGTACCTATACTGTTCTTTCGGCTGCAAATAGAAGAGCAATTATCAGAAGTGCTTCAAACTGCCAAGACTCTGCTGCTAAAATCAAAGAAAAAACTGGTGTTAAAGCAAGCTTAGCAACAGTAAAGCGTGTAATACAGAAAGCTACTTATCTTAAACGATTAAAAATTAAAAAGAAGCCACCCCTTAGCCCATCTCGAAAAGAAAAAAGACTACTTTTTAGCCGGCATCATATGACATGGGAAAAACAATGGCACAGAGTAGTATTTTCCGATGAAAAAAAAAAACAATTTAGAAGGACCAGATGACTACAGTTATTATTTCTACGATTTGCGAAAAGAAGAAATTTATTTGGAGCGTCATCATAGTTGTGCTAGAGGTGTGATGGTCTGGGGTTCAGTTTCCTACTATGGAACAAGCGATTTGCAATATTTTACTTCAAAAATGAACATTTTCCCATTTTTTTAATATTTTTAGCTCTATATCATGGACATATCAACATGATAATGCATCTATTCATACTGCAAATGTGGTTAAAAACTGGATTAGAAAAAAAAAATGTAACATTATTTGATTAGCCGCCATACTCCCCGGATATAAATATAATGGAAAATGTATGGGGATGGTTAGCTCGTAAGTGTATGAATCTGGGAAACAGTATGAAAGAAAAACCCGACCTAATTGAAGCCATTAACAAAGCGTGTGGAGTACGATTTCTTTGGATCACATAAAAAAACATTTTTTTTTTTTTGTTTTTAACACATATTCTTGAATTATTATGAATTATAATATATCGTGTAAATAAAGTTTAATTTAAATTTAAAAAAGTTAGCTTTAGTTATTATTCACTAGCGAAATATTAAATGCCTAAAGCAATTATAGTAAGGCCTGCGCACGAAAAAATTCGTGCATGCAAATCTGCTTATAGAAACTAAACCAGTGCGCGAATATTTTTAAAGTTATATTTTTATTAATAACTGTTATGTTCAAGTTCTAAACATAAAAGAATAAATTAGTTCCTGTTGGTTTTTAAGCAAATATTTGATCTTTTCCAGAATTATTCTAATTAAAGTTTTTATTGTGTTTCGGCCAAGTTTTTGCTCGAACAAGTGCACTTATTTTTAAACTCCGTTTCATTTTATGCTGAGCTTTTAATGTTCTTTAAATTATCTTTTACTAGAGTCCAATATCTTTCAATTGCACGGAGTTTCGGACAATTTAATGGATTAGCCTCTATGGGTACAAACTCTTACAATTTATTTGTTACAACTCCATTGTTTTGTTGTAATGAGAAAAAACGGGAACAGGCCAGAAAACAGAGGATAAACTGAATTTTATTAGGGAAGGGAGAAGTCTTTTCCAAAGGCACTCATTCACGTTTATTTCTGTCTCAATGCAACCATTTTTTAAGAATGAAGTGCTTCATTCCTGCGTATGCATATGACTTCCCAAATCAAAAACTTTGTTGGGAATTTAGATTTCTTTGATACACGAAATTTTTCTGCCATAATCCCTCTAGCATCTGCGACATAGAATTCCTGGCTAGGAAGTTGAAAAAAGTCACCTGTACGAACGTTTCATCGTTTACTATACAGAAACAAAATTTCCGAAAAAATTCACCCTATGAACTTTTATGTTATTTATTTCCTCCAAATTCTTGCTTGCGTTTCCATTAGGATTTTTTTTTCTTGCTTTATAAGTCTTCAGGCTAGACTTCCTTTAAAATTTTCTGATAAAGATTCAAAGCAATTATATTTTTGTGACACTTTTCTTCCAGAGATGAGGTGACTTTCTCTCAAAATCCTTTCTATTTTGCCTGAGTCCTACAGCCTGAAGATACTATTTGTCTTCCATTACCAGGTTACCATTCAATGATCATGACTTCCTTGTATAATATGATGACCCAAGAAACTGTATTTTGCGGCACAACATCCTTCCTTGCAATTATTTTATATGACCAATGCAAGAATTCATGAAAAAGAAAAACCAATTTTGCTATTACCATGAAACTTAGCACATGGCAAGTGAGCATAATGGCAAATACAAACCAGTTAACAGAATTATTAATTTATCACCACATCAAAAGTTATAAGCCCAAGAGCATGTACGGATTTTTTCGTGCGCAGTCCTTATGTGTCGTATTCAAGTAAGCGGCAGTGTAATTTTAAAATACTATTTGAGTAAAAGTTTTAGTAGATAAAAAAAACTAAAACAATAACTTTAATATTAAATTTAATTAAATAACAAATTCTTCTTAATATGTATTATTCAATAGTTTAATTACAAGTTTCATTAATTAGTTCTTATTAATCATCCTTAGCAAAAGATATTGAACTAAAAATGTTCAATATTTTATGAAAGAAATCACATAACATTCAATTATTTGTTTTAACACTTGCTATTTTTCATTAGAAATAGCAATAAAATAAATACTTACATACATATGTATGTACATTGATTTAAGGTGCATTGAACGTCCTTGTTAAAAAGTATAAAATAAATAAAATTTGTTTTTATTTCTTAAGTATTTGCGGTTTTGAAAAGCGTTATATACTTAATAACGTAAATAGATACAAACAATCGAACGAAACGATTAGATTTATTACATTGGCACAATATTTTTTACAATATGCATGAATGTGAGTGTACGTCTAGGTATGAATGTATTAAAATTTTGTACAATGCACTCAATGTTTTACCTTGAATACAACTTGCACTTTGTCAATGATGTTTACACTTACTAAATAATTCAAAATAAAAAAAAAAAAATTAACAAATTGTAAAAATAGTAAAAATATCAAAAAATAATTTATTTATTTTAGATAATATATATGAGTATATTGATGACCAAGAGAGGTCTTAAAATTACCTATTTAAGGAGTGAGATCGAAAAATTCTTAACATACATAATATTCAATAACTTGGAAACGGTTGATCTTAGAGTTTTCATTATTTTTTTAATCATTTGATAATTTAGCACAGATCACAGAAATATATAATTTTTGTGGTTCTAACCACTAATTATAAAATTGTGGATCATTTTTGAAAACCCTTTCTTTGGAGATTTGATAGTTGCTTCAATCACTTTTTTGGAACAGTGTGCACATCTTCTTTTAAAATCTTCGATATTTTGGGACACCTTTTTTGTGCTCTTGAATTCACTTTTCACAAGAGCTCAATATCTCTCCACTGGTCTAAGCTATGGACAATTTTGAAAATTGACCTCTCTTGGTACTAAAACTATGTTATTGATTTGGTACCACTCCAGAGCTTTCTTACCGTAGTGATATGATACCAAATCGGGCCAAAAATATGTGAACACTTTGTGCTTTCTTAAGAAAAGAAGAAGTCTTTTTTGCAAATATTCCTTTATGCATATTTTGGTATTTATAGATCCGAAAGTATCAAATAACTTTCCTGTTTTGCCGCAACTGCAAAAAGCTTGTCATACCATGAATTTTGTAAGAAATTTTTACTGCTTTTGGGTCTTAAACTTATCTCCAACATTGCTTTGAGCATTAGCAATAAAAATTTTTGAGACACAAGCTGCGAAGGTTCTGCCAGTATCTACGTTTCTTCGTCAATTATACAGCTTGAGTATTTTTGTATGAAATTTGGTTTGGTGCCCGAAATAGTCAACGTAGTAGATAGTCTCAAAGTTTGGAAAACAACTGCGAAAATTTTTCAAAAAGTCAGTTTTTCGCAGTGCACATTCACATTTTCATATGGAATTGCTTGGATTACCGCGTGAACTTAGTTTTTTGTTATTTTACATAACAAAATCGGAGGAGCATTAAAAATAAATTGAATAAACAATTTTATGGACTTTTTGAAAATTATGCAAAAATTGCACTTTTTATTTTTGTATTTATACCCTACAACACCATAGATAGGGAGGGTATTATGCGTTTGTGCTGATGTTTGTAACACCCAAAAATATTATTCTAAGACCCACCTTAATTTATACCAATCGGCTTAGAATCACTTTCTTAGTCGATTTAACGATGTCCGTCCGTCCGTCTGACCGTCTGTCCGTCCATGTAAACCTTTTAATCAGACTAGAGGTCGCAATTTTTAACAAAAATTAATGAAATTTGGTTCACAGGTTTCTTACAGTCAAGGGACGAAGCCTATTGAAATTGGTTATGATCGGTCCATTATTTCACCTAGTCCCCATAAAAATTTCCTCCCGGAAAAGAGTTTAACGATCATAAATCCCTTAAATATAGCAATATTTTAATGAAATTTAGCACATATAAGTTTAATATAAGTCTAAATACGAGTGCCGATTTTTAGAAAGATCATTCCATATTTTACCATAGCTCCCATATAAAACCCTTTTCAGAAAATCACTTTAACGGGCGTAAATATCATTAAAATGTTAGTATCAAGTTAATATTCGACGCAAATAAGATTCATATAAACATAAATGATAGTACCAAATTTTACAAAGATCGGTCCATAATTTACCATAGCTCCCATATAAGGCCCTCTTTCGGGAATCACACAAAAGTGAATAGATTCATATAAATGTTATCATCGACGTAATATTATGTATTCGTATTTTTTTATTTTACTTAATATGAGTATCGGTCCTTATTTGGCTCCAAGTCTAATTTAAGACCCCTCCCCGAATTATAATGGCCACAATGGTGTAGGGTATCATACGGTCGGGTTTGGCCGATTATATGTTTTTCTCTCGTTTTATACAGAAAATTGCAATTTAAACAAATATTGGATATATAAATATAAGAGCGGCGATAAATATAACTGATCGAGATCATAAATTTAAGTCAAATGTCTTTGATAATTGAAAACGGTACACTTTTGTCAAAACACATTTCGCTAAGGCACATCGTGTGGACAGCATGAAATTAACTATAATTGGCATAATTAGTAGGTGTTGTTATGCTTAATAAAAATTCGGAGGCGCATCAAAAAATTTTGAAAGATAAACATTTTGTGGACCAAAAAATATTTACTTGTGTTAAAAAAGGATCATAATATTAAAAAGCAATTCTTTGTAATAAACTCTAACAAAATATATTTTCATAAAATGTATGGAGAAATAACTTAGATTCGATCCAAATTTTTCACAAAACTTTTAAAAATCGCGATTTTTATTGAAAAGAAAATGTTTAAAATTTTACTAGGAAACCCTAAAATATGCTGTACTAATACCATCAGACATTGAAAATATCATAAATTTAATTTGAATAACTCAGTAGGTTTTGATATTACGTGTAATTTTGACCAGAATAGTACATAAACTTCTAGTTAGTAAAAATTTTTATATGCTCAACTTAAAACCGCCATAACTTTCGCACCCCTCACAGGAAATTATTAACGCGAACTGATTCTACATGCATTTGATACACTTTATATGTATGCAAAAGGATTTTAATGTGTTACGAAAAAAATAATTTTTTTTTTTTTTTTTTTTTTTTTTTTTTTGAAGGGCTAAAATCAAAAATTTTTGATTTTTTTCTTTCCAGAGCTTTTTAAAGCTCCCAGACTACGTCTATCAAGTACCGGAGATAAATATTTTTTCTCTTTCCAGGGAGCGGAGAAAGTTTTATTTGCTTTCTTATAATACTAATCGTCCTACAAATCGCCTATACTAAATTTCATGCAAATCCAACCAGCCGATTAGAAGTTACAGATTTATTTCCAAAAATTTTCGATTCTGCCCCACTGTACATTGGCAGGCTTATACGCTTAGGAACAAAGTCGTGGATTTACATGAGGATCTTTTTGTGATTTTGGGACACATAAATTTCTATTAATATACCAAATCACAACTCTCGCTTACTGGGATGCAGGATTGTAGGCGAATGATTTTTTATTTACGAATCCTTCATTTATTCAAAGATCTGTTATTTTGGAAGACAGGGATCCCAGTTTATTTCAAATTTTGTTGGTATGACTTTTTGGCGTTTTTTCAATTTAACAATTTTTGGGTAAAATGGCACATAGTACCCCACATAAATATCAAAATTCAATTAATTAAATAAAAAAAATTTCAATATATTTTTTACTTGAGCTTAAAAATCAATAAAATTAGAGATTTTATGAATGAAATATAAGACATGTAGTAAAATAATTAAAAATATTTACAGTAGTTATATTCGGATCGGCCGAATCTATATACCCACCATCAAGTTTTTCAAATTTTACGTTATATGGGAGGTGAGCGGACCACGCCCATTTTTTGTTTCCGAGTTTGCCTCAATACCCCATTCTCCCCTACATAAGTATTGTAAAAGTTTCTTTTATACCCACCATCAAAAAGATGGGGGGTATATTAATTTTGTCATTTCGTGTGTAACATTTCGAAGGAATCATCTAAGACCCCACAAAGTATATATTTTCTGGGTCCTGGTTAGATTCTGAGTCGATCTAGCTATGTCCGTCCGTCTCTCCGTCTGTCTGTCTGTCTGTCTGTTGAAAGCAGGATAGGGCTCGAACGGGACAACGTAGGGAGACGAAATTTGGCACAAATATTTATCTTATATAAGGTTTGTTTGGTATTGAAAATGGGCAAAAAAGTTATGGACTAAAAACTAGAAACACAGGGTGTCCGTTTCATACTTTTCTGCTGATATCTCTTAAACAAAACAATGTGCGACAACGAAATTTTGTTTAAAAGCTTAAGGGTCGATATAAACTTGGAAACCAAAAATGGGCGTGGTCCGCCCACTTTACCGCCCACGTCCCATATAAGGTGAAACTTCAACGAAATTGTGTTCAAATAGTTCAGGGACCAATGTAAACTCGGAAACAAAAAATGGGCGTGTTCCGCCCACCTTACCGCCCATCTCCCATATAACATAAAATTTGAAAAAGTTGATGGTGGGTATTTAGATTCGGCCTAGCCGAATATAACATTCGCGCTTTTTTTTGCCATTGTAACATAAAGTAATACCTACTTAATTTTATTATACAATATTAATTTGTTATTTTCATGTTGTGGAATCTGATGATTTAATTATTAAATAATTTTTTTATAAAATGAATAATTTCAAAACAATTAAAATTAATTAAATAATTACATGCCTATTTGAAATTTCAAAATACTTAAAATCTTTGTGTAGCTTAATTCCTTAGATTTATTATTCAATGTTAATTATTTATATTTAATACAAAGTTTTGTAATAAATAATTCTAAAAAATAATGTAGTTGGAATCTTAATATTTATATTAAAGTAAATGTGAAAAATATATGTGTATAAATTAATATTTAAACGTTTTTCTAATGTCATAATAATATCTAAGCCATATTAATTTTGAAATCGTTTTATTTAGCTGAATCATTTAATCTCTATTAAACTTCAGTGGCGGTAACAACATTCGGAACTGAGAAGATATTTTAACTTTATATATTTTTTTAAAGTTTATTAATTGAACGAGCGTATAAGCCAGGTAAAAATATCGTCACCGAAAATGCAAAACAACGTAACATCAAAATTTTCAAATTTGTGTTTTTGATGAAATATAGTTTATTTTTCTAAAATACGTGAGATCACAAATTTTCAGACTTGTAGATCAAAACATTACGAATATATTAACGAAAGCAATGATTTTCTTAAGTCAAAATAAATTAACATCACATTTGTTAAAAAAAATTAAAAAATTAATTTTTTTCTTTTTTTTACGAATTTTTATTGCAAATTATTAAAAATATAATAGCTATTAACATATTTGAGTAAAAGTTATAAGAAATCTTTTTAATTATAATTTTTCTAAAATTTTTATTGATGTTACATTTTTTTGGCTTTCGAAAATTGAAATCTTGAAAAACGTAAACCACATAACTTAAAAAATATTTAATAATAATTAAATTATTCAATACCAATATATTTGGCAGTACTTAACCCAAAAATCTTGTTTGTGGCACAATTTGTTTAGATTTTATAACGTTTTTTGTGCCTCCTGTAAAGTTATGAAAAGTGTTGTTTTGCATTTTCGGTGACGATATGATAATAAAAATATGCACAAAAAAAATCCGAAAAATATAAAAATAAAATAAAAATAAAGATATAAATTTACAACATTTGGACACCTTTGCTCTGCCTAATCGAAGTTCAAGAGTTGAAGACGTTAGAATCTGATGGCATAATAGTGATTAAAATATTAAAGGTGTAAACATAAAAAAAGTCTACGTAAATCGCTTGCTAAATTTTTGTTTCCTTCCGATTTCAAAAACATACTTGTTATTTGCTTTTGAAATTTTAAGCACCTCAATTTTGGAAGTACTTGGTCCAGATTTTTTCATATACATATATCCCAGTATTTCCGATTTTTTAGTTATTTCTTAAGCTAATTAAAGAACAAAATTATCTATTGAATAAAGAAAGTGTAAAATTATTATATGTTTGTGAAGAAAATTTTTACATATTTAGAGTAAAAAGAGTGAAGACACTTTTTCTGTCAAAAAATCACAAAAAATCATAATTTTTGCAATTTTCAAATTCAAATTTCTTTTATTCTTAGACTCGATAAAGATATCGACTTAAAATTTTCTTTATTTAATACATAATTTAGTTCTATAATTAGCTAAAGAAAAAACTAAAAAAATCGGTCGGAAATACTGGGTTATATATGAAAAAAAATCGGGACTAAGTACTTGAAAAATTGAGGTACTTAAAATTTCAAAAGCAAATAACTCGAAAGCTATAAAAGATAAATAGCACACATAAGCATATTTTTTACAGGTCTTATCAAGACCTACAAGAATATCTAAAAATATTTGAAAGAGAAAGAGAAAGAATTTCCAAAAATTTTCGATTCTGCCCCACTGTGCCATGTCCAGGAGCTTCAGAAAGCTCTGGAAAGAGAAAAAATGCTTAAAAATGACACATAAATCCGATTATATCCGGTTTCTGATAGAAATTTAAAAAACCGTTAGCATTTGTAGGACGAAAAGTTTTATAAGTAAGCCAAATTTTAATATTCTACGTCGTTTGGGAGCTTCAGAAAGCTCCGAAAAAAAAAACGGCTTTTTTAACAAGTAGTCTGGGAGCTTCAGAAATCTCTGGAGGGAAAATTGCTTAGGAAATGATATAAAAATCCACTTATATCTGCTCCCTGATAGAAATTTAAAAATCTGGCTCCGTTAGGATTTTTAGGAAGAATTGTTTTATAACTAAAACGAATTTTCTACCATGTCTAGGAGCTTCCGAAAGCTCTGGAATGAGAAAAAATGCTTAGATATTTTATTTAAATTTAATTAATTTCATTGTTTGTTAATAAAAGTATGAAGTATTATATATTGTTAAAAATTTTATAAAAATACGCGTATAAATTCATATAAATCCTTCTTATATAAAAACTGTTCTATATTTTCCATGTTATGTTTTGAAAAATTATAATAAAATTCAAATAATTTCGAATTTTAAAAGACGGAAAAACATTTCGATGTAACTGCTAGAGGATTGTATTATTTTGGTCCTTTTTTTTAAACATTTATGTGTAAAAAAATACAAATAACTAGTTTATTTTTTTTTATTTTTTATTTTTTTTTAATTTTGAGAGGACAAGTGCGCTTCAAAAAGGGACTTCTTGCGATACCATTTTTTTTTTTATTTTTTTATTTTATTTATCAATATTCAATAACCTAACCAAATATTGTTGCTTTGACAGAAATATAAAAACGTCCGAAATCTCGAAAAAAGTACTTTTTTCATTTTGATCCAGCTTACGAAAGAATAATGCCAGGACAAACATTTTGAGAAACAGTATCTTAAAATGATGTAAATTTTCATTTGAGCTGGGAACATAGATATCTAATTTTCGATGTAGGAAGACCCCTCAAACGATGCGTAAAAATTTTGATTTATACGAAAAGATTACTTAAAAAAAAATGTTTAAATTGGTCTTCAGTTCCCTACTAGGGATTGAAAAATCTTGGGTCCTATACATTTTGGTACAAAAAAAAGTTTAGATTTTTTTATCGAAATGGGTATCAAAAAATTAATTAATTTTATGCTGGTTATAGAAAAAATATTTTAAAAATTTTTCCTATGTTATTTTGTTTCGATAGAAGACTTTTTAAGGCATTTTGATGAAAAATTTGGAAAATTATATATTATTAACAGTACATACTTACTACAATGCAAATTTTTAATATTTTAGCCATAATGGGAATAAAATTATAAAATTCTTATAGATTTTTTAAGAAAAATATCAAAAACATTTTTTTTGCATTATGATGACCAAAATTTTTGCGAACATTTTTTAAAATATTTTTTTTTATAATTGGCTAAAAATTACCACTTTTTTGATACCCATTTCAAGACAAAACTCAATACTATTTTTTGGACGAAATGTTCTAGACCCATGACTTTCAATCGCTGGTAGGGAACTGAAGATCAATTTTAAATTATTTTTTAATATTTTTCCCATATTAAGCTAATTTTTACCCATCGTTTGAGGGGTCTTTCTACAAAATTGTTGTCTACGGGACACTCTAATGTACGTATATAGTTTCAAGTAATTTGATTTTTTGAGTCAAGCTAACAACCCAGCAGCGTAGAATTAAAAAAACTTTACAAGTTTTTTATGGCCCCCTTATTTATGTACCGATTTTTTTAAATATGTAAAACCAAACAAGTTTGCAACTTAACCTGTATATTTTTAATACCTTTCAATTTTTTCAAAAATTTTAACATAAGGATCTAAATAAAAATTACAATCCCTAAGGAAAATACGGAATAAATATTCCTTAAGATTGAAAATCTCTTAAGGATAGCTTTAAAATAAATTTGATGACGTTTCTTGTATTTATATACACAACTTCATTATTAATAAAATGCAAGGAAAAAACTTTTAATTTTTCTTATTAAACAAAAAGCTTTATGTTTACTAAATAACTACATATAAATATATTTGCAAAACTCTGTGATTGTGGAAAATTAAGGACTGCGTATTAAAAAATCCATGCATGCTTTTGGCCATATAACTTTAAATGTGGTGAAAAATAAATAATTCTGTTTACCGGTTTACATTTGTCATTATGCTCACTAGCCATGTCCTAAGTAATAGCGAAAATAGTTTGCCTTAAAATGGAAATTTAACAAAAAACACTTGAACACATAATTAAAATTTTTAATTAAATCTTACGTCGGTGATATAAGGCAATTACTGGTAAGTCAATTGTGTCACAAAATACAGTTTCTTGGGTTGGGATAATATTATACAAAGAAGTCATGGTCACTCAATGGAAACCTGGTAGTGGAAGAAAAACAGAACCTTCAGGTTGTAGGACTCAGACATAATAGAAAGAATTTTGAGAGATATTCCTCTCATCTCTGGAAGAAAAGTGTCACAAAAAGTTAATTGCTTGGAATTTTTATCAGCCTGAAGACATATAAAGTACAAAAAAATCATAATAGAAACGAAAGCAAGAATTTGGGGAAAATTTGGAATAGGGAATGTGGCAGAAAAAATCATGTATCAAAGATATCAAAATTCCCAAGACAATTTCTGATTTGGGAAGCCATATGCATATGCGAAAAGAAGCACTTCATTAAAAAAAAATTATTCCATTAACACAGAAATATACACAAAAAAAATTATTACGCTCTTTTTTTCAATTAACATAGTTGTTTCATTTTGCATCGAAATTTAATAAATTTATTCAAGCAAAAATGAAATAAAAATAAAAGCCTACGAGGCCAATAGCCAATAATTTTATAACCTATATACATTTTTAATTCATCCAATCAACTACTTGATTGATTTAATTAATTTATTAATTGGGAATTTTTTTCTGTTTTGTATTTTTTACAGTTTTTAGTAATTGATATAATCATTTTGGTGAGAGGTGCAAATTTAAACAAGTTTTTAATTGAATGAATTATTTTCTAACATATTTGTTAATTGGTGACTTTTTTTTGTGTACGTTAATGAGTTACTTTGGAAAAGACTTCTCCCTTTCTTAAAAAAGAACAGTGTATCCACTATTTTCTGGCCTGTTTTCACTTCTCATTACAGCAATAAAACAATGAATAAGCAATTGTTAGTATTTGTACCGAAATCCATCAAATTGTCCGGAACTCCGCGCAATTGAAATATATTGGGCTCTAATAAAAAATAATTTAAAGGACATTAAAAGCTCAGCATTAAATGAAACCGAGTTTAAAAATAAGTGGACTTATTCGAGCAAAAAAAGTTACCGAAACAATAAAACTTTCAACTGGAAGAATTCTGAAAAATATCAGATATTTCCTTAAAACCCAACAGGAAATAATTTATTATTTTATGTTTAGAACTTGAACATAACAGTCATTAATAAAAATATAATTAAAGACAAATTCACGCATTATTTCAGTCCCTATAAGCAAATTTGCATGCACGGATTTTTTCGTGTGCAGTCCTTAAATGAAAAAGAAAAAATATATATTTACCTACGCACTTATAGACGACACATAAGTATGACGCGTCAGTTTCAAATGCATTTGTTTTTGAGTTGTTTAAAGGTGAATGCACTCAAATTGCCTTAAAAAATGCCAAGGCAAACAAATACATACATATTTACAATAAATTTATGCTTAGAAATACTAACATACATTAGAAACGAAAATGCTAGAAAAACTAACAACAACATTAAACAACTGCAAATAATTGTGAGCAAAACAAGTCACATGATAATGATTATGCAATTGTAATATTGAAGTATGTATGATGTTTACATTTTCAAAAAAAAATCAACTACATATGTATGTATTGTAAGAAGAAACTTTATTGTACAATAAAGTAGTTATAGTTATTAGGGTAGGGTAGTAGTAGTAGTTATTAGGGTATTCACTCGAATATTGTTTGTTCGATTAATCGACAAATTAAAATGAAATAATTGATCGATTAAATTAAAATCAAGAATTTCGAGTAACTATTTATTCGAGCAAATTATGCTTGATTAATCGAATAACTCGAGTAAAAAATATTTTAAATATTTCCTTAACTACTTTTTAGGATGTTTTAACTACTTTTTAGGATGTTTTAATTTTAGTTTTCTGAAAAATTTAGCTTAAAAACAATGTTTCAAAATTTGCATAGAATGTTTCGAATCTAAAAGTGGTAGCACAAATTGGAATTTTATTAAAAAACTTGTATTTAGTAAAAAAAAACCAAGTATATGTCTAAATTACAAGACGTAGTTAAAGGTCGTTTTTATTACAAAAATTAAATAAAAATATAAACGTCACTTTAAAAAATTATAAAGCAAAATTAAAATAATTTTAATATAAATAATAATAAATAAATTGAAGGATTTTAAACTTGATTTGGAAAATATTAAAGGAATTTGGACTTGAAAATAAGTTTAGCATGTAAACTTGTTCTTTATGTTAAGAATCGCTGAACTACTTTATCTAAAAAAAAGGATGATCGAATGTGCTTCTTGTCATTTTCAAAATGCAATAAGTCGGAAACAAATAAATATATTTTCACAATTCTTTCACAGCCTAACGGACAAAAATCAAAATAATATTTGTGTAAAATATTATACTGAGCCATTTTTACCAAATTATAACAAAAATACGAAGAAAGGAGAAATGAAATATTTTACATTTTGTTAGAAATTGTGGTTTAATTCAAAATAGAGCCAATTATAATTCCTACGCATACATTTGGGAGAAAGAATTATTTATTTAAAATTTACAATAAATTTGTCCATTAAATTGAGAAAAGTAGTTCTAACTAATTGTATATTTGACTAACTTATTATACAAGTTTCTAGACTTTCTTATATTGTTACACTGATATTGTTAGAAAATCAAAAGTTGCGAAACATTTTTCCCCAAAACTCAACTAAAACATAATCTCGAGATCACTATAATACAAATAAGAGTAAATTATCTTAAAAACTGTATACATTTGTACTATTTTAAATGACCATCTTAATGCCTTCTAAATATTGAACATAATTAAACAAAGAATTATAAAACATTCTAAAATCTTATACTCAAAATAAATCTGGGTTTAGTGGATCTCCGATACTTAAAAATATTGTACAAACATGTTGAATATATCTGTTGTACATAGGTCAGTATATGTTCAAATTAAAAAGTGAGGTTATGAGACAAAAACTAGTAATTTTATAGCGTCACAAAAGTTACAAAAAGTACTTCGGACTACCCTTAATACAAAATTTGGTTCAAATTATTAGACCAAATTTGTTGGATATATTTATTTAACTATCAATGAATATATTAAGTATAGAGAAACATCGGCAATATCAAAGCAACAGAGACAAATATTCATAAATATTTACGCAAATTTTAATTATATATTATTTTGGAAAGACTATTTCTTATTTTAAGCTATATTTTTGTATTATTTTTTGATAAGCATTGAAAAATCGAATAAAATTTTAAGGTATAAATTAATCGAATAACTCGAGTAACTTAAAAGATTTACTCAATTATTCGAGTAATTTAAAAACTGCATTTTCGAGTTATTTGATTATTCGAACAATGAAAAAGTCGAGTAAAATAAATACTCTCGAGTAAAATTTGAATGTCGAGTAAAATGAATACTCTTGATCTGTATTAAAAATATATTGGAAGTTAGTTTTCATATTAAATGTATGCATTAATTTCCGTCATTTAATATTAGATTTCTTAATAGATTATTCCTATACCACGAGAAAATTTTGACGTTAGGCTTTTCTATTCAATATTTATGTGTCTTTATGATCAAACAACACAGTTTTTTAGGCTTTAATTTAGGAAAGTGTCGTACAAAAAAAAGGGACCATTTGCAGGATTTTTTAACAACATTTTTTGAAGATACCTAATACTAACCAATATTTCCTTTTTCAATCTTGTGTAAACAAGCTTTCAGAAAAATCATCTTGTAGTCACCCTGTGATAACATGAGATAAGCTACAAGGTGTCAAAGTTGACTATCTCGAGTATGTAAAAGTTGCAAAAAATCGTAATGTAAATAATTGAAAAATTGGCATAAATTGGTTTTTAAATCTTTTTAAATGATTTTTGCAGGAATAAAATATTGATATTTGTTTTATACATTACATAAGAAATAATATTGAAAATATTATGCTAATATACTTTTTATGTGCAATTTGAAAAAGACGTTTAAAAAATTTACTTTTTCATAAAATCTGAACTCTTGTATTCTTTTTTGGCCAGGCTGGAATCAATTTAGTGTCAAATTGTTCTCAACATTTTTTTTTCTGCTAAATATCGTTAATAAATTAAAAAAACTAACGTTACATTTTTTTATTAATCGATAAAAAGTAAACTTTTTTTAAAATTCATCCTTTTCGACCAATTGCTGGATGTAGGGCACAAACCTAAATCAATTCAAAATTCTTATTAACCATTTATTAAGCCTTGTCTTTTGAAATATGTAAAAAAGATTATTAAAAAAACTCTGAGAAAATGGAAGAATGGTACTATATTTTTGTAAAAAAAATAGTAATTTTTCATACTTATTTCAGTGATGATTTTGAACATTTTTTACGTCTAATTGAGATAATCAGCATATCGTATTATTTCGGAATATATTGCAAAATCGGAATATATTGCAAAATATATTGCAAATTACATAATACATAATTTTCCCTCATATACTTCAGGACTTATTAAGAAAAACGAAATAAAGTCCAGGCAAAAATTCAAAATTCAGCCTAAATATATTTTTAACTATAAGAGATAACTAAAATGAGTGAAATATAAAAATCTGAAATCGTACTTGATTTGAAGTAGTAACGATTTTATTAAACTTTTACATAATCTGGGAGCCTATTTACATTGGGGATTATCGCAGCGTTTTTTTATGATATTTTGTTTTGAATTTGCTTCGTAAACCTTTCTACATTTATACATATAAATTTGTGTTGTGAAATTTTTTTAAAAAATGTTTGACAAAAAACAACAATTCAGAAAAATTTAAAATAAATTTGAAAAAATTTCATGAAATTTTTAGCTTTGTGACGACGTGCAACTTTTCTTATCCCGCTTGCTTTTCTACACCTCTTGCCAACAAACGTAAAAGTTGCAGCGATTTTTCCCAGGGGAAATCCCCAATGTAAATGAGCTCTAGGTAGTCAATATGAACACCATGTAGCTTATCTCGTATTATCACTGGGAGACTACAAGATAAATAAAGAAATCTGAAAGCTTAAGTCCTTCATTTCATTTGATTATAAATCTATAACCATAAATTTTGCGTTTGGCCTCACTGATTATGTAGGGTCTACACGAGAGATTTTCTGTCATAACAAGTAACAAAACGTCTGCAATTTTTTTTTATAGATATAATAATTTTTTTTTTTTTTTTATTACTTCGAGGAATGTTGTTAAAATTTAATTGTAATCTTTTCTTTTATTTAAATCGAAAAATTGATTTTCGTTCCAACTATAGAACCCTACAATTCAAAAAAATCCGAAAAGTGGAAAAATCGACTATTTAAATATAGAAAAATCAATTATTTAAAAAACTCGAATATTTAAAGAGTTTTAGTTAAATAAAACACTACTAACAATTATATCAAAACATAAATTTGGTGTACCACTTGGCGAAATGAAACAGGTGGCAACAGTTCTACAAAAACAGCAATACTTCGTAGGGTTTTATAGTTAAATAGTCAATTTTTCGACATTTTGATTTTTTTTCGACTATTTTCGACTGTCTTATAAAGTCTCATACATATATTGCTTAATTAACAATGGAAGTGCTGTTTACACACAAAAATGTGTATTTGCGATATGAACGGTTAGATAAAAATACAAATAAAAGCTGCTAAAAAAGTTTCAACTTTTCGACTTTTTGGCACCAGAAAGTCGATTTATCGGCAATTTTCATAATAAAAAGTCAAATTCGATTGTACGATTATCGATCGATATCGACAATTTTTAAACTTATAATTTCATGATATCTGTTGCTCTTAAATTTATGATCTGTAATAAAAACTATAATTGAATATTAAAATAATTTGCTTAAAAAGTATTAAAAATATATAAAATTTATTAAACAATTATTCTCCTCTCCACATGTAAGAGAATATAGGTGTGAAAAAATTAAGAGAACATTTGCTCGTGTGCACCATTTGCGTGTCCCTGATTTATACCAGGGATCAGCACTCTTAAATTTCACACTGTATATTTGTGTATGGTCTGTACAACTCTTTCGCTTTTATATTGTGAAAGGAAACAATTTTTAAACTTATAATTTCATGATATCTGTTGCTCAAACAATTTATGATCTGTAATAAAAACTATAATTGAATATTAAAATAATTTGGTTACAAAAGTATTAAAAATATATAAAATTTATTAAACAATTATTCTCCTCTCCACATGTAAGAGCATATAGGTGTGAGAAAATTAAGAGAACATTTGCTCGTGTGCACCATTTGCCTGTCCCTGATTTATACCAGGGATCAGCACTCTTAAATTTCACACTGTATATTTGTGTATGGTCTGTACAACTCTTTCGCTTTTATATTGTGAAAGGAAACAATTTTTAAACTTATAATTTCATGATATCTGTTGCTCAAACAATTTATGATCTGTAATAAAAACTATAATTGAATATTAAAATAATTTGGTTACAAAAGTATTAAAAATATATAAAATTTATTAAACAATTATTCTCCTCTCCACATTTAAGAGCATATAGGTGTGACAAAATTAAGAGAACATTTACACGTGTGCACCATTTTGCGTGTCCCTGATTTATACGAAATATTCCTTTGGTATCAATTATCACTTCGCTTTTGCAAGTGATGTCACTATATCACTAGTCAAATAACCAATTCTGAAAACTTTGAGCTAGTCAAACATAGAATAGAACTAGAAGTTTATGTGAGAGCCAACCTATACTAAATTTTCAACAAATTTACTCATTTTTTTGAAAATACAAAAACAAAATATATGTGACTACATGTATTTTGTTATTGTATGAATTAGGTTTTTGACAATTGAATTAGGATTTTTTCTCTCACATAAATATCTAGTTGTTAATCTATGTAGTCAAATGTCTGGTCTGATGCATGTAAACAAACTAACATTATATATTAATTTTAGGTTTTTTTTTCAATTGAGGTAATAATCGATAAAACTTTATGTACGTGTTCCAAAAAAAAACTAATTCACCTTTTATGTACACACCCATATGTGTATATGCATTTGTTTTTTATTTTTTGTGTGAGGCTGGTCAGTTAAGGTGAGGGGGAAAGATTAAAGCAAAAACTTATTGATGTGTGTGCCCACAATTGAAAGCAACAACAATAAAACTTTTATAATAAAAATATTCATACTATTACAAACAGAAAAAATGACTTACCTTGGGCAATTAGCAATTGTAAAGTTCAATAAACTTTAAGAGAAAAACTACTAAGGTTTTTAATTGATTTTTATATTTCTATTGCTTTTTTTCGTATCGAATTTTCACTTTTTATTGAGCACAACTTTTGTAGTTTACTTTTTTTTTTTCTTATTTTTCATACACTTTTCTTTTTTCAAGAACATTAAAATTACTTAATTTTGCTGCATATCGTGGATTGCAATCAAAAATTAATTACATTTCACAGTTTGATAAAACGATTTAGTAGCCGTAGTGGTTTTGTTAAATATTTAATTTTTCTTTTTTGTAAACGCCTTAATTTCGTTTTAATTTTTCTATTTCTAAACGAAGTACACAGCAGACGAAAAAAATGCACTCCAAATGAATTGTAGTTGCGTATAGAAGACAAAAACAAAATTCATTCACTTGCCTTCAAATAAAATGTCAACTAATCGCCGTAAGTGGGTTAGGAATGCCAGCACGGTAATGTAAGTGGTAAATTCCCAAATAGTTTTAAGAAATTATCCAAAATTCAGTATGTAAGAAGTTTTATAAACAAATTTTGTAATTTACGAACCGATTTATGAGAATTTAAAAAATATGTATGTTTTTAATTATCTGCTGAATTCGGATGTTTAATTTGAATAGACGGACGAACATCGTTGTTTTTACTTTCTTATGATCCAAAATGTATGTATATGACAAAAATTAGAAACATAATAAATTTGTAATAAAAAAACTAAGTATATAAATATATAACATATTTTACTATGTGCTTTTACATATAAGACAATGTTATTATATTATTACTCAGATACTGAATTTTCTTTACCTGACATCGATTTTAAATTAATACGCTTGGCAACCTTGATGTTTAACAAACTTGCAATTTTTTTGTTTTGCTTTGATTTGTTTTTTGTAAGTTTAACTTTTTAAGAGAAAGAAAATAAAGTTTCTCTTTTGTATAAATGAGATTAGTATATAGGGGTTTCGGTAAATAAAATAAATAAACGTTTATAATGGTCGCAAAAAAAGTTGTGACGTTTCCCACTAAAATGAAAATATGTAAATATTTACAGTCGTATTCAAAAAAATTAATGTAGGATTGATAACGAGTTACTAACTTTTTCTTATGGAAATTTACATACAAAAAGTTAGTACTCGTTATCAAACATACATTAGTTTTTTGTGAATACGGCTGTTAGAGTTTTACAATAACGGTGACCGGCAAAATGTTTCTTTTTTAAACAAAAATATGTGGACTAGGAGGAATTTGACATGCTAAGGAGTGTTGTCAGTTTAACCTTTTTAAGGCTAAATCTAGCCTTTTTATTTTGCTTTTAGTCTCAATATTTTCGTTTTAGCTTCTAGCTTTTTTGCTAGCCTTTTTTATTCTTAACATTAATATTTAACAAAAATTTTCAAATTTTCAACAAAAAGCTTCATTCTACAAAAATATTATAATTTTTTTAACAAACTTTATTACCCATATTTATTTATTTTATTTATTTATTTATTTCAAACTAATAATCATAAAGCCTCTGGGGCCAAAATTGATTATAAAGATAAAAATTAAATTAAGCACAAACTTATAGTTTACATATTTTAATTAGAAATATATTCATATAAGATTAAAAAGTAAAAACTTGTATTTCAAAGCACGAATAGTATAAGTTACATATATTATAAATTTTAAAAATTAAAAAAATAAAAACAGGGTTGCAATAAATATTAAACATTAGGATTAAATTATACTCATAATTAAATTAAAATAGACTTGTATAGAATTTGAAAAATTTCTGTTTGAATATGGTATTAAATTATTCCATAAACGTATAACTCTTATTTTAAAAGATTTCTGCATTATAACTGTATTTATTTGAGGACACACTAGAGCACCTGTTCTAGATGAGTTTGAAAAATTAAACATATTAGCAAGGTATTTGGGAGATCCAAATTTTATCGTCTTATAAAAAAGTATTAATAACCTTATACTCACAAAATCTTCAAAACTACATCCTAGAAAGTCAATAGTATATCCTGATACATGATCACGAGTATGTAGATGATATACATATCTAATGATTCTGTTAAAACTTTCCTTTAACTTTCTAAAATTAGAAATACTAGTCCCAGAAAAAATTTCAAGACCATATAAAATAATGGGCATAAGCAGGGAGTGTGCAATAAACTACTTATGTTATATTTACAAATTCACTAAAATATCTTTAAGGAATACCAAAATCTAATGAGAACAAAAAAAGGAAATGCTTCTTTAAATAAAACAATATGTTAGCTTTTTTCTTTCTCTGACCATTTTTAAATTCTAATTTATGTTCTTTTTTTCTCAAGTATTGACAACACTGGTGCTAAATAACAATCTGTTTCAGTTCAGTACTATAAAAGTACAAATTTAAAAATAATTACTGTCGCTAAACGTCTCTTGGTTGGGAAGCATCTCGTGCGTCATTGCCATTATCGCTTAAGGGCAATCAGGCCGTTCGTGTTTGTCGGCTTTTGAGTGTTTTCTGCTCACTCGCATTGGTTAATGTTTGCGCGTCACATAACTGTACCGAGTTACAGTTTGTTGGTGTGAATTCATTGACCACATGCTTTCGTTTTACCTCCTTTGAGGTTAACTTTTGTTTTGGAATATATATATAGATTCAAGTTCCTGCTTCCTATATGAAGGTATAGGTCGTTTTGGGACATTGAGTCACCGTTTGATAACCTGGAAATTTGAGAGTATAATACTCCTCCAACCAATATTTTAAAGTCAAAAAAAAAAAAAATAATAATTATTTTCTAAAAAGATATTTATCTTAAAAAATATAATTACATATATGTAAAAAGTACGATTATTTGTTAAATAAAAAAATTTTTAGTTAAAAAACGAATTTTTAGTAAAAGTATAATTTTTATAAAAAAATATAAATTTCTTAGTAAAAAAATTAATTTTTAGTAAAAAATTAAATTTCTTAAAAAATCCTAATTTTTAGGGATTTTTTTTTTTCAAAAATCATTTATTCTCTCATTTTTTTATAAAAATTTTATTTTTGGTGAAAACTAAAAAAAAAATGAAATTCTTTGTAAAAAGCAGGAAAATTTAAATTTTTCGTAAAAATTGGATTTCATTTATTTCAAGTCAATAAAAATAGACTTCAAGGCCCAAAATTAGTAATTTTGTAAAAAAAAAAAATAAATAAATTAACATGAATTCATGTACGCCATAATGAAAAAATTTAAATTTGAGCAGAAAATTTTAACATGATGTTTTAACTTAATCTTATCTCTAATAAAAACTACCCGTTAACGCTGTAATTCTGTTTCATGTCATCATACCTACCATACTGTCTACACATTGATATAATATGTAAGATAACGCCGGCAGAAGAGAGTAAACATTTTGTTAATATTATGTTAAATCCTAAACAAGGGGTAAATGTATTCTAATAAATCTCATAATATTTCATTATTTTCATTCAGTCACAGAGAAAACATGTAATTTTTATATAAGAAATTCGAAATTTTTTAGTACAATTTTAATGAAAATATATTTCTGAATGTAGAATAACCATTAAAATAAAACTATTTTACAAAAAAACATTGTTTGTAAGTACTTTTAAAAATAAACATTCACACACACAAACAAACTTTCGTATATGTGTATTTTTTTGAGAGTAAATCTTATAAGATAGTTGTGTAGAAAAATCTTATCACAACAGTATCATAATATTTCTTATAATACTAATATTTTAGTCTACACGTGAGATAATTCTCTCAGAGAGCGGATTTGACACTCTCTGTTACATATTATGATATAAAAATATTACGTGGAGACCCAGTGTACCATAACTATAAACACCGTTTTTTACACAAATGTCAAATGTAATAGTAAATACCATCGTTAGAGGGCGCCACACAAATGAAGAAAATATTTAACAAAAATACAACAAATTTATTGAAATTAAAATTAAGTACTCAAGTAAAAAATTGCAATTATACTATAAACAAATAATATTTTCAAATTAAAAAAAAAATAAAAATGGCTTTTTTATGTCCAGTGCGCATGAGACGCGACAAAAAGAAAGGTAAATAAAATAAGAAAGATATAAACAAATTTAATAATAAAACAATAATAAAAATAGCTTTGAAAAACTAGCAAAAGCTTAAATTTACATTTTTTGTTTATAATTTCTAAGGTAAATTTAAAAGACTTAAGAAGCATACCTGGTTTTTAACTAAAAACAAACGATTTAAGACACAAACCTGATTTTTTTCATGTTTTTATTTAATTAGCACGTAATTAATATTGTTAATTTTTCAGCCACAAACGCCAACATTGAACGCGATTTACCTTTACCTGGTGGTGTCGGCCTTGGTCGCATTACTGGTTCATCTAGCATAGAAACTCTAGTACGAGTAGGCATTGAAAAGGAACATGGCTTAAGTCCCGATTCTAAAATGGTGGTTTTACACGACTTTACTCCTTGTGTAGACGATGAACTTGAAGTGAAACGTGGACAAATTGTTAATATTCTTTATCGTGAAAACGATTGGGTCTATGTGATTGGCGAAGACTCACGTCAGGAAGGCTTCATACCCTATTCCTATTGTGCCCCCTACAATACACAATTGGCCGATATGGCTATAAAAAAGAAATTACCCCGTGGTAATGCCGCCCCAGAAGATCACAATGAAAATATGCCTTTATTGTCCCCGAATGATCCATCGAAATTAGATTTAATCGAGGAGGTCAATAATGCTCAAGTGGCTTTAAAAAATGCCGTAGCCGAATTGACCTCACCCGTAATCATAGAACCCGAATGTACACCCTTCCATAAAGAGCCTAATGGTCGTTATATAGTGCTATATACGTTTATAGCACGCGATGAAAACGATTTGTCTGTGGAGAGAGGAGAATTTGTTACTTTACTCAATCGGGAAGATAGCGATTGGTTTTGGATAGTGCGCAGTGATGGTCAAGAGGGTTTTGTACCTTCTGCTTTTATATATCCTGCCGATAGTGTATTGCAGACACAACAAAAACTTTTGGAAAGTAACTTAAACAAAACAAATGCCCAGTTAACGGCTGATATGATAACGACATCGGGTCCAACTCAAGGTAATTTGAATTCCTTAAGTCAGCCGGTGACAATAGGAAATAATGGTTTAGATAATACTCTACAACAACAGCAACAAAATTCACAAAATCCAACACAAATACCGGCAGATGATTTAAGATATGGCACAGAATTGGTGATGTTATATGATTATAAGGTAATTAACAATAAGGAATGTTATTTAAATAAATTATGACATTCGTTTTTATTATCTTTAAGGCAATGAAAAGATTTTCAAAACTTTAACATTTTGTTTATTTTATGTTTAGGCCCAGGCTCCTGATGATTTAAGTGTTAGACGTGGCGATTGGATTTATGCTGATTTAAATAATCAAACCGTAGACGGTTGGCTATGGGCCTATGCTCCCAAAACTCGTAAATATGGTTTTATACCAAAAGCCTATGCCCGTCCACCAGCCATGACAAGTTTATAAATTTAATAATCATGAAATTCATTTCAATAGTCTACCACAGACCCTAATCATAGTTCAGTTCCAGTACTAGTCAGATTTACAGTAAGAAGTTGTCAGAAAAATTAATTCTTACTCAAAGCCTCTAAATCTTAGTGGTACTGGAATAGAGCTTTTAATTTAGGAAAAAAAAAATAAAAGTATATAAAATATTTTTGTTATACATTGTACAATTATTTATATTGCTTTTATTATTATCTTCATATTTGCATTGTTCTATATTAAATTTTATTATTGTTTAACTTTAACTATAAACTAATTATTATTATCTATGTATTGAGTGTATACAAATTTTCAAACTCTTTTTAAGAGAATTTAAGAATATGCATGTTTTAGGTATAAGGTCACTTTAATTTAACTATTTTACATATTACAATTTTAGTCTATAAGTTTAATCTGTATGTAAATTATTATTGTTTAGACACACAAGAAAATAGGCAAAACAAAAACCAGACACAAATTAAAGAAAAATTAAATTTTTAGGTGTTCAAAATTATACATAAAATAATAAATGAACTTACAAAAAAAAAAAAAATACTCTATTTAGTTGCTTAATTATATTTTACATAAAAAATACAATTATAATTTAAAATAAATCAAATAAACTACAATATCTACTTTATAAAATGTTTGTGTGTATGTGTTTTTTTGTATTTATTTGTTAATTCATTTGTTTACTGATGTTGTTATGCTCAACATAAGAATCAGTAACAAAACAACCATTCAATTGGAATTATAATTAGCAATTTGTAGACACCTTTTTTATATAAATGAACTTAATAATTAAGAAAATAAAAAGAAACCTTTATTGTTGAAAGAAAAATATAAAAATAAAGGTAGGATGCCATGAGCAAGTATAGTATCCATTTTTTGATTTCTGTTTATTTTTAATTATTTAAATGTTACCATTTGTGGGATTTATATTGAGATTTCTATAAAATAAAAATAAAAAAGATTTAGTTATAATTATAAGTTATAATTTAATAAACGTTTACTTACTTTAACATTTCTTTGAGCTGTTCTTTTTCTTGCATTTCTTCACGCAGTTTTTGTTGCAATTGTAATATCAAATCATTCTTGGTGTTGACTTGTAACTTTAAATGTGCTATAGTTTCTTCTTGAGCCTCGAAAATTGCCTTTGAATAGAAAATAATAAAAAAAAATATGATATTAATATCATTTTTTCAATTTAATATCAAATGATATTTTCAAATCATTCTAAATCCTTAAATATACATATTTAAAAAATAAACAAGCAAATAAATAAAATTAAAAATACATATTACTTTTAAAGGGTGGTCCGAAGAACTTTAATTTGACTAATTGATTATTCAAGTTTATGGAATTTATGTAAAATTTCTTATATTTTTTCAAGGATATTGTTAGAATATTAAGAGTTACGAAATATTTTTGCAAAAAAATTTAACTGAAAAATAATTAGATCAATATAATACAAATAAGAATAAATTATCTTCGTATAATAAATAATCATCTGAATTAATAAATTAGCAATAAACATGAGGAAAATCTGAATATAACAGAAAAATATGGACTAGGCTAGATAAATGATAGAGGAGACAGGCTCATAGAATTTTGCCAGGAACATAAAATTAAAAAAACTTATACCACCCGAGCCGTCTTTATACATGGAAATGACCGTAAGACAGTAAGGGAAATATTGTAAGAAACCAAATTTATTACATCCTGATAAACGGACAATATTGTTCTTGTGTGAAAAAATGCTCAACATACCCGGGGGCAGATGTACCATCGGACCATAATCTTTTACTATGTAATGTTTGCACTAAACATTCTACAACTCGAAAGAAAATACAACAAAAACTTAACATTGGAAAACTTTAAGATCCGTTTACAAAAGAAATAGTTAATTAATCAACACATCTAAAAGAGAGGAAGACTGGATGACAAATGAAATTCGAGAGTTAAGAAATGAAAGAGTAAGCACAAAAACTTGAACCTCGAATGCTTAATGTATCGCAGAATATCACCAGGACTTTTATTTGACGAAAATAACAAAGCTATATACGAAATTACAGAAAGAAATCATGTTTGGCAAGAATATGTAAAAGCACTTTTTATAGACGATGAAAGGTTAACTTATGACGCTGTAGAAACCAACTTAACGCCAATCACCAACGACTAGATCATCAAGGCAATGAAGGACAAAAAAGCAACAGCACCAGATGAAATTGATAGATGATAACAATATCCAGCTATTTTTATAACTTTTCAATCATATTTACGACACAAAACAATATATCCAAGATTGGATTAAATCAACATTTATTACCAAATCCAATCAAATGGTTATCTCAGTGAAATCCACAATTTCTTCACTGCGCGTAGCTTTAAATTGTCAACACCGAAGTCGACAGCAACACCCTTTACCACCTGGACGAAGGAGGTAAAAATTAACCTAGGCATCGTAGTCGAAATAAGGTTCGAAGTAGAAATAAGGACCTCAAAGAGCTAGCCGGCAGCACTTGGAGTATGGATCAAGAAACCTTATTGGCTACATATAAGATGATTGGTCGGTCGGTCATTGTGATGCTAAGTCAGCAGTTCCTTCTGGGATGTCATCGGAGGGGTCATCCTAACTTCGACATCACACGGTTGGAAACTCCACCAGGCGTGTCAGAAAAGACCTTCGCATTTACGAGGAGAAAATACAGAGGTATGTGCAGGATCACCTCGTATATGACAGCTTTGATCGACATTCATAGAGACGCCACAAATTCCGCGGTTGCTACCGTATGAATGTCGTACTTGGAAGCCGCCCACCGCATATCGCAGACAATGGGAAGAATCTGCCGCGTAAAACAAGAGTAGTTCTGGAACAACAAGGCATTAAGCCTATTGCTCGGAATGGAGCAATAGGCTTAATGCCTACTGGTCTCGCATAGACCGTGCCGTCCCCAATATATGCCCAGCATGTGGACAGGGTCCCCATGACACCAACCACATATTTAGCTGTCCGGCCAACCCTACTTCACTCAGTCCAATGGATTTGTGGACTCATCCAGTAGAAGTGGCGCAATTTCTTGGCCTTGACCTTCCAGCGCGGAAATGCTTTGAATATAGACTAGAGGAAAAATTGGCATAAGGATAAATCATATAAATGATATATTTATAAATAACATACAATATGCTGACAACACCACAATATTAGCAACCAGTATATTTGGCCTACAAAAAGTAGTAAATAAAATTACTTATTATAGTGAACAATATAGTCTTATAATAACATTAAAAGGACGAAGTTTATAGTTGTCAGTCGAAAGAATTTTATTCAGAATAACACGTCACTACGAAAAAAAAAATACGGAATTCGAAAGCGAGTTTAAATATTGAGCAAAATTTATATTCACCGACAGTCAATAAAGAATACAAAGACAAGAAATGTAGCATACATAGGGCACATAATGAGAAATGACAAGTATAAGATAATCCTCAGAAGCAAAATCGAAGGAAAACGGCCAAGAGAAAGAAGTGAGACTTCTTGGCTAAGGAATATTCAGAAATGGACAGAATATCCAGATGAAATATTCTGCTTTTTTATTAACGTTTTAAAAATACTTAACAAAACGTTAATCCTTTTGATCTCATATAACCTTAACACTAATATAGTAAGTTAATGTAATTGGATACATAGTATGATAAGCAAACACCTTTTGTATTATTTTCACGTTCATTCTAATTTTTAAGCGGATAAAAAAAAATGTTCAATTTAGTTACATCATTTTTAATTTCATCTGACGATAGGTAGCTTATTTAAATTCACTCTCTACATTTATCAAAAGATTATATAATTTTAAATTTTGCTTTTGTTTTATTTGATTTTAAAGAAATATTAATATTTTGTTACTACTACGCATACATAATACATATCTAACACCTAAATAAGGCAAGGAGAAATTTTACTTTCTTTAAATTATTCAAATTAAAATGACATTAAACAAAAATAAAATACACAAAACAAAAATAATAATAATTAATTCTCTTATCAACAAATGGCAATGACAGTCGTTTGGTCAGTCATTGTTAACCAGTAAGTATTTATTATTAAATTCTGCTGCTTATATAGTATTACACATTGATTAATTACTATTTAAAGCACATGCTCCAGTAATTGTAATGATTCAATGCATAAGACAAAATAAAAAAACAAAAGAATGAACAAAAAAGGAAAATCACTTAACACTTACCCTACACTCTTCCATTGATTCCGAATAGGAGGGAGGTTCATCTAAACAGAAAAATTCGCGTACCAACTGGCATTTACGCAATTCCTCTTTGCTCATTATGGAATTAACAAACATTTGTAAACCCTGAATACGATTGTCCAAGAAAACGGCATTGAAATTATCGCCAAATATCTTTTTGCGTGGTAAATTCAAGACAAGATGAGGAAATGATTGTTTCAATTTCGTATTTAAACGTACGAAATCAGTATAACGTCTTAGAACCAGCCAACAATCATTTGTATGAGGATTTTCCACACGTAATTTATAGACCGTAAAACGAGCTCTCTCCTCCATTACCTCATAGCCAATAATGGGTATACGTAGTATACTGTTAGGGTCCACAGGTGGTACAGAGTGACCAAACGAGGAGGAGGCAGCATTTGAGGAAGTTGTCATTTCACTGGTCGACATTGAATTAGTTCTTTGTGACCTTACATAGTTACCTTCACTCATACGACGACGTGCAGTTGACAAGCCACAATTGCTGACCTCAACATTATGTGGCGAAGAGGCATAAGCCGATTGGGTTAAATCTCGATGAGAACGGGCACCAGTTAACATGTTTTTTTGTGCTGTTTGTTGTGATTTACGGGGCGTTATTATAGATTGTGTTAGTAAATTATTGTTATTGTTGCCACTGCTGTTGTTTACAGGCAGCTGATAGCTATGAGTTGATATGGTTTTAAGGCAAATCTCTGATTTAGCATTTAGTAAAGCACCTTGTTTTGTTTGATTTATGCTGCTCAACAGCTTATTAACATCTCCTTCAGATTTTGTTCTTACCAAGCGAGCTGCTTCTAAACGTATAAGAGTTTCTGATGGTTTACCAAATTCCGGATTCGATTTTGTTAATCTTCCCAGCAATTGATGTTGCTGTTTAAGATGATTCACTGACAAATTAAATTGTTTGCAATTTGTACTTTGTATTAAACCCCCACCACGAGCACCATCACTTGCTACACTACCACTAGTTGATTGCTGTTGTTGCTGCTGTAATTGTTGATGTTGCAATGCACCAACTTTGGTATTGTGTTTATTGGTCAGTTTTTTAAAGAGAGTGGTTCTTGAATTTGTATTGTTTATACTAGGTGGGGGTAATTGATTTTCGCGCTTTTTGATAGCGCGCAAAGACATTGATTTGTAATTTACTCTTCAATTTAACAATAATAATTATAATTCAAATAATTTTATGTGTGTTGTTATTGTCAAGGCAGTTTTAGTTTAGGTTGCAAGTTTATTTTTGCATGTACTCTGTATGATTCTAGGTATGTGTAAATGTTTTTGTGTAGACAATTAGCAACAAAAAAAAAATAATAATGATGACGGCATCACCAGCAACTTTGAGACTCCATTATTAAAAAATATAGTTTAGAAAATCTTAGATGTTTGTTCTCCATTTTTTACTTTTTTTAATATTCTTTAATATTTTAAACAAATATTACATGCACCAAAAAATTATTAAAATGTATTAGAACTTTATTAGAAATTAAGAAAAATTAGGAAAAAAATAAAAACTGCTTTGTTGTGTTGTATGATCTTTTTCCTTTTCTTTTTCTGTTTTCTTATTATTTTTGTCTAAAAAAAAACATGACCAGACTAATTAGTGTAAAGATGCCAGACGTAAGAAAAACTGGCTTACAGTGGTGATGACATATGTATTTTGATTTAAAAAAAAAAAACCTTTTTGAAAAGGTTCTATTTACTTTTTCATATTTGTACAAGTTCAAGGGAAAAAATCTTAGTTTAGATCTTAGAATAATTATAAAGTATACTCGTAAGAACAGCTGTTTTAAAATTTTTTCATTGACATACCTCGCGGAACTGTCAAATTGTTTTTGTATTCATATGGAAAATTTTTTTTCGAGTTTTTTTACTCTTTCTTTCCTTAATTCGCTGATTTTCTGTTTAGATTAAGAAGGTAACGACAACTCTACAACACCAAAAAAAACCCATGTATTTTGTTTTTGCATTAGCATCTCTTATGTCAACTTTAATTTTGTCATTTCTCATGTTTCTTTACAAAAAACAGAAATACATTTGACATTTCATATAATAAAAAAAGAGGAGAAATATACAACAACACAAAAGTAAACAAAAAATGCAAATCAGCTGATTATTTAGAATGCACTGTTATGGTGTTGATCACATTTAGTCAGCAGCAGTTTGCAGTGCTGTTTCATTTAAGCCCAAATTACAATTACGCGTTGTCAACAACAGTATCAGCAAAAATTATCAGCTGTTCACTGTCAGTACAACATGATGCTGCCGTTATAATTACAATTAAGCGTATGCAGCCACAATTTACAACTACTACCTAGCTTTATTCTACTTGCGTATTTTAGCCTCTCATTTATTTGCTCACTCTCTTTGTCTCGCTCTCAATCTGAATGCAGCTCAGTGAATTTAGAAACAGGGCTAAATGAAACAGCACTGCAAACTGCTGCTGACATGAAATCAACAATACCAGTTTAATGGTATGTAAAATGCCTATATTCATTAATTCCTTGAGAAGAAAAACCAAACTTTTTTATTGACATAGAGGTACACAAAATATGTTTGATATACCAAAAAAGTTTATTCAGCGAAGCCGGTGCTCGACATACCCAGAGGACAAAGCCCGGCCGTATGCCGACTACACAGAAAAACCTTTATTAAGGCTGAAAAAATATAATAATTACAAGTGTGCTGATAATCTTAATTTGTTCCCTAAAAGTACTACCAATGGCGATAAAATCAAATAAATCGGAGCTAAATCAGAGTGCTTAATTTATACAATTTTTTTTTAGCAATTTTACAATTTTAAAAAAAGTAGAAAAACGCTACCACTACCATTTTAATTTCACAAAATACGGCATCACTGTACAATTGTCAAAAAACGTTGACAAAAGAGAGAGCACACAAAAACATAAAAACGTGCTCGTCTATATTTTCCTAAAATTTTGTTAAAAATTTATAAAAAAGAAAATTCAGAAATAAGTAAGTTCCAACATGGTACGGCATAATAATCAACTGCCGGATAATCTGCCACAATTGCAAAATTTAATCAAGCGAGATCCGGAATCCTATAAAGATGAATTTCATCAGCAGTATAGACATTTTCTTAGTAGCCTGGAAGTATTTGCCCTAAATCCTACCGAGGAAAATAAGTCTTTAGATGAATTAGTTATGTTTATAGCTCAGGTAAATTGTTAAAAAAACAAATGTGCCTTAAACTATGTTATTTTTAAGTGTTCGCATGTTTTAGGTGGCCCAATGTTATCCGGATGTCTGCTTACAATTCCCACAACATTTGGTGGATTTATTGAAAAACCATGCTACCACTTTGGACCCAGCTATGCGTAATTGCTTTGTCAAGGCTTTGATATTGCTACGCAATAAGAATCTTATACCAGCCTTAGATTTGTTAGAGTTATTTTTCCAGTTGTTGCGCTGTCCCGACAAACATTTGCGTACATTTTTACAAAATCACATTATTACAGATATTAAAAATATGAATGCCAAACATAAGGATATGAAGTTGAATTCTACATTACAAAATTTCATGTACTCCATGCTTAAGGACGCCAATCCAAAGGCAGCCAAAATGTCAGTAGATATTATGATTGAGCTGTATAAGAAAAATATTTGGAATGATGAAAAAACGGTTAATGTAATAGCAACTGTGGGTTGTTTTTCGAAAATAACTAAGGTAGGGTTTTAAAATTTGGAACTCTGATTTAATAAAATTAGTTTGATTAAATATTTTTCTTAGGTACAAGTTGCCTCTTTAAAATTTTTCTTGGGCCATGATGACGATGAAAAGGGGTCTGATGATTCAGACACTGATAATGAGGTCGATTTGAAATCGGCTCTTATACAAAGTCGTGTCAATAAAAAGACAAAAAAACGTAAGAAGCAATTGGAACAAATTAAAAAGCAGGCTGTTAAACAGCAAAAGAAAAAAAAGAATGCTGTGTCATTCAATTTCTCAGCAATACACTTGATACACAATCCTCAGGGTATGGCCGAGGGACTTTTCAAACAATTACAGGCTGGAAACGAACGTTTCGAAGTCAAGCTAATGCACTTGGATGTCATTTCTCGTCTCATTGGTATACACGAATTGTTTCTTTTTTCCTTTTATCCCTATATTACGAGATTCATACAGCCACATCAAAGGCAAGTTACAAGAATTTTACAATTTGCTGCCCAAGCATCTCACGAATTAGTACCGGGCGATGTGGTGGAACCCATTTTGAAAACAATTGCTAATAATTTTATTACTGAACGCAATTCATCAGATGTTATGGCTATAGGTTTGAATGCAACACGCGAAATTTGCCAAAGATGTCCTTTGGCCATGGGAGAAGATTTACTCAGAGATTTGGCCATGTATAAGACGTACAAGGAGAAATCAGTTATGATGGCTGCTCGTTCATTGATTATGTTGTATAGGGAACAGTTGCCTGCATTGTTGCACAAAAAAGATCGTGGACGTTTGACTGAAGCTCAAGCTGAACTTAAACCGAAAGCTTATGGTGCTGTTGAAGTATATGAAACGGTTCCGGGAGCTGAGGCTTTATTGAAAAGTTCCAAAACCATTGATTTGGGCAGTGATGATGATACAGATTCTAATGATGGTGATTGGGTTAATGTCAGTCATAGTGAAGGTGAAGACAATGGAGAAGATGACGAGGATGATGAGGAAGCTAGTGATGATGAAGAGGAAGACGATGGTGAAGATGAGGATGTTAGTGATGATGAAGATGACGAGAGTATAGGCAGTGAAGAAGAGGAAGAAGATGATGAAGAAGAAGACGAAGAAGAAGAGAAAGAGGAACAAAATGAAAATAGAAAGAATAATTCAACCAAAAATGCAGAAAAGAAAAATAAAAAGTCTCGTTCTACTTCCATTTCCTCAGCCTCTTCAAAATCCTCCAAAAAATCGCAAAAAGATAAGAAGAAATCTTCTGAAGATGTAGAAAATGTTACTATTCTCAACGAAAAGGAAGCTGCTCAAGAATTAGCTCTAACACGCATCTTCACCGATGAAGACTTTAAACGTATCAATGCTGCAAACGTCAAGAAAGCTGTAACAAATGCTCGCAAGCGACCTTTAGAAAAGGATCGTGAAGAGTTTGTTAAACTAGATAAAATCGAAATGATCTATAAGAAGCGTAAACATGATAAAGAAACCCGTTTGGAGTCAGTACAAAGTGGTCGCGCAGATCGTGAGAAATTTGGCTGGAAAGATGGCCGTAAAAATGAAAATTGTTCGAAAACCAATCGTGAGAAACAAAAACGTAAGAATTTTGTCATGATGCGACACAAGGCAAGATCAAAAGTAAAGAAGAGTTTCCGTGATAAACAACAGGCCATGAGGAAACATTTACTGCACATAAAGAAAATGAAATAAAGATGTAATTAACAAAATTAGTTTGTTAAATTTTATTGTAGATTTGTTTTTAGGTAAAGATATATACAAAAATACAAATAAATTAAATATATATTTTTTATATTTAAAAACGTATTTTAATTTTTTATTGGAGAAAATACATTATATATACTACTTTCCTTTAATTAATAAATATTTATGTGAGCTCTATGAAAAATAAAATCCATTTCTTTACATTTAACTTTACAAAATGTTTATTTTTATACTTTTATTTTCATAAGTTTTGTTCAATAGTCATTTTAACTAATTTAATGCTTTTTATAAATACATAGCTTTTATAATCCATTTACATATGTATGTGGGTAAAGTATGAAAGTGTAGTCTAAGAGAAATTCATAAAATAAAAAAAAAAACTAAACACTATCTTTCCATCCTCCTATCAACGGCGTCTTTTGTCCGATTTCTTTACACGTTTGGGACCCTTAACAAAACACCAGTCAACTTGTATTGGTTGGCCCATGATTTCGGCTCCATTAAGAGCTTCCTTCGCAGCCCACGCTTCCTTGTGAGTTTCGAACTCGACCAGGGCATAACCTTTTGAAAAACCTGTTCTACGATCTAAATTCAAGTGGATATTTTTAATTGCACCAAAATCGCAGAATTTCTCTTGTATTTCATCCTCTTGAGCTTCTTCGTGTATATTGGTAACAAATAAAATCCAACCCTCTACCGAACGTTGTGGTCCCGGTTCAAGTTCATCATCGTCCTCATGTCGTACACGTTCATATTGATGTATGGTTTCGCGTGTGGTAGTTTCATTACCAAAACCTCTTCCCTTGCGGTGTTTGGCCTTTTCCTTTAGACGAACAATACCCTCTAAGTATTAATATGAAAAAAAAGAGAAATTTTCACATTTAACCAATTGTGCAAGACAACTCATCAAGATTTGTTTTATGTTTGCCACTAATTACTTACGATCACCATCTTCATCGACCTCAAATTCTTCAGCATTATCAATATCCAAAACATCAGCCATTGTACTTTTTAAATATGATTTTTAATAATAATCAAGCAAAATAAAAATTTCTCTGTCTTTTTCAACAAATTCTGCGGTCCACACGGCGTTCTATATGACAAGTAATGATAATTCAGCTTTTTTTGATGTCAAATCCGGCGATTTTAAAATAAATTGAAAAATAATGAATGTTTTAGCTGTACATAGTGATATGTACGTGACGATTACGCACATCAGTGACAGTGTCAGTAACGCTACGACAACATAATAATACCCAGCAAAAACGATCTAGCTTCCAAAGTCCTTAAGTTCTTAATTATTACTTCAAAAAAGTGAAAATAAATGAATTTTTAGCTGGAAAAAAGGTTAATAATTTCTAAGAAAATTAAATTAAAGAAATTGTATATGGCTAAAAAAGATTCTTTTTAAATATATAAACATATTTTTATGTGCTGCCATAATCAGCTGATAATTTAGAAAGCACTGTTTGTTATGGTGTTGATTACATTTGGTCAGCAGCAGTTTGCAGTGCTGTTTCATTTAGCCCTGTTTCTAAATTCACTTATATTGAGAGCGAGACAAAGAGAGTGAGCAAATAAATGAGAGGCTAACAATGACAACACAATGTTAAATTCTTGACTTTTTCAGTTCCTTTTTTGGCCAGCGGGTAGTAATCATGAATATTTTTGGGCTTTAAGCCCAAATTACATTTACGCGTAGTTAGCAACAGTATCAGCAAAAATTATCAGCTGATCACTCTCAGCACAACATTTACAACCACCATCTAGCTTTGTTCTACTTGTGTATTTTAGCCTCTCATATATTTGCTCACTCTCTTTGTCTCGCTCTCAATCTGAATGCAGCGCAGTGAATTTAGAAACAGGGCTAAATGAAACAGCACTGCAAACTGCTGCTGACCAAATGTAATCAACACCATAACAAACAGTGCATTCTAAATAATCAGCTGATTATGGCAGCTCAAACTGCTGCTGACTACGCGCTATTGTTATTTGTGCTTTATTCTGACAGTGAACAACTGATAATTTTTGCTGATACTGTTGCTGACTACGCGTAAATGTAATTTGGGCTTTACGAATTCGCCGATTTGCGCCGCCGCGAAAAACTTTCAAAAGCTGCCGCCGTCGTTCAAAATTTTCTGCGCGGATGATGTTTTTTGACCGGCAGGCTATCATTCCGATTTGTTTTTTCGGATTGTTAACAACGTCGAACGGTGTTTTAGTGCAGTTTTAATTAAACATTTGCAAATAAACAAATAAAATCAATACACAAGATCTGAGGGGGGTATGTACTAGATATACATACATACACAATGTAAAAACATTAAACGTACGTTTTTATAAAAATACTAAATTTAATACAATATAAAATTTTTATTGCAGAAATACATTTTGTCACATTTGTATATAAAAGAATTTGCTGCACAGTCGACCTTGATTATCAACTACGATAGGTTTTACGAAACAGTCAATAAACCCGTCAACACAGAGCACCAGCTGTTCCGTAATAGATAAGGTGAAAAAAGTTGAATTATATTTTACAAATACGTAAATAAGACACTTGGAGACAATTAGAAAAGTTATTGAAATTAAAATGGCAACATACTCGGGTGATGTAAAATTGGATGATCAAATACAATTGTGGTTGAAATGGGACCGCAATGACAATACTTTAAATGAAGTAAAACAAATGGTAGAGACCAAGTCCTGGGATCAACTACGTAAACGTTTAATGGAACGTTTGGCCTTTGGTACGGCCGGTTTACGTGGCTGTATGCGAGCTGGTTTTGATTCCATGAACGATTTGGTTATTGTGCAAACGGCTCAGGGATTATGTGAGTATGTTAAAAAACAATATAAACCAGAAGAATACGAACGTGGCATAGTATTCGGTTATGATGGCCGTTACAACAGCAAACGTTTTGCTGAACTCTCCTCAACAATATTCGTGCAAAATGGCATACGAGTTTTTCTTTATTCTCGAATGGTTGCTACACCTTTTGTACCATTTGCTATTTTACAAAAGAAATGTTTAGCTGGTGTTATGGTGACCGCTTCACACAATCCCAAAGAGGACAATGGCTACAAAGTGTATTGGGGTAATGGTGCTCAGATTATTTCTCCTCATGACAAGGGTATACAACAGTCTATACTTGATAATTTAGAACCAAAAGATTCCTCTTGGAATACGGATATTTTAAAGGACTCTGCTCTATTAGAGGATCCATACGAAGAAATGTACACAGCATATTATAGTACCTTAAAATCTCACATTCCTGCTAAATTTTTGAAAGTTAATGAAAAACAAAAATCTTTGGGCAAAATAAAATTTGTTTATACGGCCATGCACGGTGTAGGATGGCCCTATGTTGAAAATGCGTTTAAAGAAGCTAATTTGCCAGAGCTTTTACCGGTGCAAGAGCAAAAAGAGGCTGATCCTGAATTTCCAACTGTTAAATTTCCAAATCCTGAAGAAGGCAAAAGCTCTTTGGAGTTATCGATTAAGTTAGCCGAAGCACAAGGTGTTACAACAATTTTGGCCAATGATCCAGATGCTGATCGTTTGGCATGTGCCGAAAAGGATCCCAAAACGGGACAGTGGAAGGTATGTGAGATATATATTATATAAATATATGTTAATACTGGGTTCATAATAGCGATGTCCGATCGAACCTTAATTTGTATTTTAAAAACATCTTAATCGACATAAACATTTTCAGAAAAGTACTTATTTTTTTCTTATTGTACTAATTTTCAAAAAAATATAATTTCTTTAACATATTAATTTTTAAAAAAAGTGTCCAATTCTTTTTCAAAAAATGTAAATTTTTTTAAAACTACCCAATTTCAAAAAAAAAAAAAAAAAAGGAAAGTACCAAATTTAAAAAAGTACTACTACAAAATTAAAAAAAGTAGATTAAAAAAAAAAAAAAAAATTACAAAAATGCTTTTTATGTTACAATGGATACAAATAAAATTTATTCATTCATTTACAGTAATATAACAAGCCTCCTCAGGTAATTATATCAGCTTAAACATGGATAATTTAAAAATTTTAAATAGCATATTTAAAGAAAAATTCATTTAAAAAATGCAATTGCTTTAAAATGCATTTCTAAAAAATCTTTCTTATTTTTAAAATGTTCGTCGTAAATCCGCCATATGCGAAATTCAAAGGCAGTTTAAATCATTAAAATTCACAAAGCCTTCTCATAGATATTGCTATTCAAAGTTACATACTTTTGAAATTTGTTTGGTTTTTGAGAAAGTAAAAAAGCGAAATAAATTCGCGAGTTTTTGCAATTCCACGAAACTGAAAACTGAAATTGATAAAAGGCTTAATGGAGTTTGTGTATACAAATTATTATAGAAATTGAAAGCCATCAAGTAAAATACCCGTTTTCGGACGTTCATTCATGGAATGGACGATATACATTTTTTACATAAACATATAAATAGAAATAAAAAAGTAAACAAAATATAAATTTTTAAGAAAGTACCAATTCTCAAAAAAAAAAAAAATAATATAATTACCCAAAAAAATCCAATTTTCAAAAAAGTATCATTTAATAACTATCATACAATTATTTGTTTTTATTTTAAGGTTTTCAATGGTAACGAACTTGGTGCCCTTATTGGCTGGTGGTCTGTAGAGAATTATAAGGCTTTACATCCCAATGTTAATTTAGCTGAATGCTATCTCTTGGCCAGTACAGTTAGCTCTAAAATTCTACGTTCCATGGCCAATAAGGATGGGTTTAATTTCGTCGAGACACTTACGGGTTTCAAGTGGATGGGCAATCGTAGCATCGAGTTAATTAACGAAGGTAAACAAGTACTATTCGCATTCGAAGAAGCCATTGGTTTTATGTTCTCCACTGCTGTACTCGATAAGGATGGTGTAAGTGCTGCTACACATTTAGCCACCATGGCTTGTTACATCAAAGAAACTCAGGGCATTAATTTAATAGAAAAATTAAATCAAATATATGAAACATATGGTTATCATTGCACAAATTGTTCGTATCTGTTTTGTGATAAAGCGCCTATTATAAAACGTATATTTGAACGTTTGCGTAATTTTCAAGATGGCAAACCTAACACATATCCACAATCAATACTTAATGGTGAATTTGCCATTAAATATGTTCGAGACTTAACGACAGGTGTTGATACCTCACAGGCAGATGGTAAAGCTCGTCTACCTGTTAGTTCCAGTACACAAATGATTACATTTACATTTGAAAATGGCTTAGTCATTACATTGCGCACAAGTGGCACTGAACCAAAGATTAAGTATTATGCCGAATTATGTGCTAAGCCAGAAGATACAGATTGGCAGGCCTTACACCAAACCTTAGATCGTATGATTAATGCTATTGTAGAGGAATTTTTACAGCCAGCTGTAAATGATTTAAAACCTAAAACAGATTGAATTTATTGATGAATTTAGTTGCTAAGTAAAAATGTCATTGTCGTGTAAGTTATGTTATGTATGTATCTAAATATGTTTGTAGTATGTTTTTTTTTTTATTATTTTATAATATAAATATTATTTTTTTGGGCGTATTTATATAATAAAATTCTGACTATACACATTCCGAATGTGCTATATTTAAACAGTTTTACATATTTTATAAAAATTCGTAAAATTTTTGCGATTTTTTTTCTTTGTTAAGTTTTGGGGTCTACAAAATACAGACTATACACATTCCAAGTGTGTTTGTTATATTTTAAAAATTTTACATTTTTATAAAAATGCGCAGTATTTTTTCTTTGTTTTTTGTCTTAAGATCTGAATTATAAAAAAAAAAGATTTATATACAAATCATTTTTATTATAAAGTAATTTTAATATTTTCTATATTTCACCCAACCGTATACGTAATCATGATAAATATTTAGTCCCAAATAAATTCATACCAATACAATTGTTAATGTACACCTCTAGACAAAAAACAACAATGATAACTATAACTATAAATAGATCAACAATAGTTTTTTATTTAAGTATACTATATAGTATATTTACTTTATGTATATGTTTTTTTTTATTTTTATTTGTTAACAAATTTACTAATGCTATAACACTACAAAAATATTTAAATTTTTACTAAATTATATAAAATGCTTTTAGTTCTCGAAATATGATTCTTAAATATATACATTTTAGAACGTTTACAAGCATCATCGAATAATTAAGACAAAACGCAGATTTATATAGTTTTGATTATTTCTTTTTACCTTTATGTATTCTCTATTGTATTACCAAATATAACAAAATAAATATAGTATATATGTATGTATATAAAAATATAGGGAAGATTAATCGTGTTTTATCTTTAGGAAGATGGAAATAAAATGCGTAAGTAAGTTCATCGGTAATTTTATATCTTTTGACGTTGCAATGACCCAAAACAATGCTCCACCTAACCACACAATAAGTTGCGAAAAATCGGTGTAAGAATTCATATACCTTTCATATAAAATAAAAAATTATGATATTTTCTATAAAATTATGCCAAAAATTCTGAAAGTTGGTCAAAGCTCCTTGCATATTTGTATCATTGCGTTCGTATCCTCTATAACCTTTTGGAATCGAAGAAACTGCAAAAATTAATCTCAAATTTCGATGAAATTAATTTGGTGAATCAAAAGTTATAAAAATATGATTTTTTTGTGTAGTTATCGGCCCGTACACTTGCTATAATTTATTAATATTACTCAATTTTCAATAACTAATATTTTTATAGGGAATTTTCAATATACATATATATATATATATATATATATAGGAAATTGTCAATAAATTTTCTTTTTATAGGAATTTTTTTATAGAAATTTTTTATAGGAAATAAATTTTGGTAGGAAAATTTTCAGAAACTTTATTTTTATAGAAAATTTTATAGAAATTTTATTTTTATAAACGGGACAGACATAATTAGCAATATGTCAAAATCGACTTTTTGCGAAAAAGAATCATGATTCTTTAGAGTTTCAGCAGCATCTATTGTTCTGCGACTTTTTCATAATTCAGTTATTTACACCGTTATTTTTAGGTTATTGAAGAAAATCACAATTTTGACCTTAAAATTTCCAGAATTCGACCAAATGATGTTTGGCAACTTTGTATAAAATCCTACGGCTAGTATTTTTGCTGAATATTTGCAAATACAGGGTTTTTTTATGTATTTTTAATAAAAAATGAATTTTGCTCCATCTAGCGGCAATAACTTGTACTAACTATGTTCCGCAATTATAAAGGTAATTTGAATTCCTTTCCAAAAATCGGTTGAAGAATAACCGAAAGTGTTCTAAAGAAAAAAATTGATACAAAGAAAAACAACAAAAAACAATAACATTACAAATTTACAAAGAGGTGGGCGGTAAAATGGGTGAACCACGCCTATTTTTGTTTCCGTGTTTACATTTGTCCATGAAGTATTTGTTTAAAATTTCTTTGACCTCTCACCTTATATGGGAGATGGGCGGTAAAGTGGGCAGACCACGCACATTTTTTGTTTCCAAGTTTATATCGACCCTTGAAAATTTTGTTATAGTACATGCATTTATTTAAGAGAGATATAGCAGAAAAGTATTAAATTAAGCAACAACGGACACCCTGTGTTTCTAGTATTTTGCTCCTAACTTTTTTGTTTATTTACTCATTTTCAATATCAAACAAACCTTATATAAGATAAATATTTGGGCCAAATTTCGTCCCCCTTCGTTGTGCCGTTCGAGCCCTATCTTGCTTTCAACAGACGGACATAGCTAGATCGACTCAGAATCTAACCAGGACCCAGAAAACATATACTTTATGGGGCTTTAAACTAAAAACAGTGTCTATGGTCTTAATTACTAATGTATAATTCATTTCAGTAACATTAACTCCCGTTTTTTTAAATATGCACTCTATTTTTTAATGAATGAGTAAAATTTGCCGAAAATAGGATTTTTTGTTTTTCATACGGCACAAATTAGACTGAATGTTATGCCTTGAAAGTCAACATAGTTGTTGATGACAATAATATCTAAAATTCTGCGGTGGTGCTTGAAGATTACATTCCTACTTCAAAAGTTATATATGAATGAAGGTGAAAAAAACGCATTTCTTCAATTTTTCGATTTTTTTTTACATTTTCCAAATTTTCTCGTAAACGAAAAATGGGATCATCACGCACCACCGCAGAATTCCTATATAAATAAACCTTGAAGTCATTAATAATTGTGTTGAATGACAAAACGTAATATTCAGCCTAATTTGTGCCGCGTTAAATGTTAGCGGTAGCATTTTCTTACTTCCATGTTTTGTTGTTGCCATTTTGTTTTTCTCAGTGTATTATTGCAACAATATCCGAAAATGGAAGATTAATACCCAGACTAACTATCCAACTAATAAAAACATTGAACTTGTTGCTGTTAATATAAATAATGCGTTAAATTCATAAAAAGTTGAAAAATCCAAGTTTTAAGGCCACCCTATATTTCCGTTTTAGGATAAGTGAGGGACACCCTAATTAGAAATTAAGGTAGCTGACTCTACCCCCGAAGCATTAAAAATCATTCGGCATTCATAGCCTGAAAATGAAAAAGTACTTTTTTTTGGCATATTGCTAGACATGATATAGCAAACCAAGGTATTTTAAGGTAAAAACTCACCATATTATGGATTAGAAAATAATGATAGAAGTGGGGTGTAGTGACAAACAGCTAATGTGTTGATAAATATCTGGAATATGGCAAGGAAGTTATTGAAGATTAATTTATCTGAAAAAATACAGAATAAAACAATAAACACCTGCACATTTATACGAACTTACCCATTATTAAAAGAAGCAAAAGATTAAAATTTGACTATTTATTTTAAACAAAACTTTATTGATATTAATATTTTAAAAATGTCAAAACAAATTTGTAATTTAATTTTTTATTTAACTAATACAACTTTCTGTAGATTATAAAAACAGATTCAAATCTTTATTATGAAATGTGACCAAATTAAAGTAAAAAAAAAACTATTAGGTATTGCAACTGAAAATATGGTTAAACTTTAAATTATTTGAATACAAATGAATTTTTTAAAGTATTCACCAGTATTTTGTTTTGAAGTATGAATTTAATTCTGTTATGTTGGCCAATTGATTTCAACTTATTTTAAAACATACAAATTGATCAAGGCAACTAATTTTATAACAACAAGAACTTTAATTCAATTATATTGATGATTATTTTTTTATAATAAGCGAAAATATATTAGAAATATAATAATTTGATATTTACGATACATTTTGTATTTGCTTAGCTGAATTTTAATAATAGTAACCATTTTCCAACCAATCCTTTTTCTGTGTGTGCAAAATATCAGTTAAATCGGTTGAATAATGTGACTACTCATTATTGCATACAATCTTGTTATGAAAAGTGGTCGTTAAAAGGGATTCGTATTTAATAAAAATCTTATATAATATCTCAGAGATATTGTACTCTGATTTAAATGTTTTCTATTTACACATATAATTAAGAAAAGGACTCCAAAATATCCAAACTTTAAGCAAAGACTCTATATTTATAAAGATGTTGCACTGCCATACATTGTACTGTCGGCTTTAAAATCCATAGTGGATTTACGGAAAATCCAGTGAGAGCAAAGATAGTCTTTGCGGAGAGAGTTAAAAAACAACACAAAAAACATTTTGATAAGTTTTCTTTTTTGTAAGAAATTTTGTATAATATTTTTAAAAAAAAATTTTCAATAATAGCCTGTTTCTCTATGTCGAACGAAAATCAAAGCGAACGAAAGCAAGTCGAACAAATTCGAATAATTTTGGGTTTCTGTATTTCCTACGCTTTCGTTCGCATGGAGTTACGTCTTTTCGTATTGTTTTTGTTTTATTTTTCTATCAGAGTAACTTTTTTTCGTAAAAATATTAAAAATGCTACTAAATTGTTTAAACGTGTATACAACCAAGTAAATAAACAAACAAAATTAAAATAATTAAAAAAAATTAAAAACTAAATTTTTTTTGATTTTTTTTGGAAATTGTTTTTTAGACACAAAATCGTCATTTATGGATACCAAATACATAGAATAGAACTAGAAGTTTATGTGAGAGCAACCCTATACTAAATTTTCAAAAAATTTACTCATTTTTTTGAAAATACAAAAACAAAATATATGTGACTACATGTATTTTGTTTTTGTATGAATTAGGTTTCTGACAATTGAATTAGGTTTTTTTCTCTCACATAAATATCTAGTTGTTAATCTATGACCAAATACATCAAAATGAATAATAAACATGATTAAGAAACATTTGCAATGTCCTTGTGAGTATTTTTCATATTTTTCTTTATAAAATTCAACCAGTCGAAAGCAAAATAGCAAGTGACTGATTTTTACATTTTTGTTCTTATCGTTCGAAATACAGAAACCCAATTTTATATGAAAACACTTACGTTTTCTTTCGACTTGTCGTTCGACTCATTGCACTATGGTTTCGCCGACCACTTTTCTTGGCCAAAACTAATTTTGGTAACATTTTCGTTTTGTGTTTTAATTATCGTAGTTTTATAGTAAACACTTTAAAATGCCAGAAAATCGAGTTTTTTCTTACTTTCACTCATTTGTCGCCATAATACAATAGATCAAAGTTGAGTTTCTTAAGCAAATTTAAAATATGTATAAAAAAGGTGACTTTTTTCCACGGTTTTCATTAATTTATAATTATTGAACACAATAATTTTTTAAATAATTTTATTATGGAAAATAGTACTTAGGATAAGTACTTTTATAATTGAATACGAAATTAGTTAGAACTTGTTGTCATCTTGGAAAAATACAGTTTGTTTTATAAAACCCAAAATGAAATTGGATTCGTAAAAAATTTTACATTTCATTAGACCTCTAAGTTTTTGGTGAAAATTGGTAGAGAAAAACTCAACGGAAATAAATAAACATATATCTGGGCTATATTTTTCATACTGTCTCGTTTTGCGATTTTCGAGAAAATCCATTTTTTCCGTATAAGTTAGCATTGGAAATTCTTATCATTTACAAAGGTCTAACCAATGAATAAAAATGACAAGATTAAAAAATAAAATAGCGGATATTGCTAAAATATAGTCGTGTGTCATAATTAATGCTGTTAAAGCAAAATGCACGCCTTTGGGTTGAGTTATAAGTGAAATTTGTGAAAATTTCCTTTGTAATGACTTTACTTCTGACACATAAAAAGTGTAAAAATTAATTAAATTTTTGAAATACAAAATAAATACATTAAATTGCTTTGATTTTCACCCAAATCATATTTCAAACAAGACAATCTGTTTATTTCCATTTTGGTAATTTTGGCCAAGAAAAGTGGTCATTGAAACCATAGTGCATTGTTCGCATACATGATAAAATTACAGAAGGTAGATTCATTGGAGAGAGTGCTCTCAATTTATTTTACCCTGAATTGTCAAACATTAAACAATTAAAACAAAATGTAAAAAAATTAAAATAAAATATAAAAAACTGAAAAAAATAAAATAAAACAAATATAATATAATAAAACTATCTTCATGGACCGATTCTACGTTAATTACCAACAACTCTGAGCCAAGTATATTCCTTGTCATTGGTAAATACTGGACCAGCGGGAACAACTATTTTCAGCTCCAGTAAACGTTCTTTTGAGACAACTCGTGTGAAGAGAGTAATTTTTTGTTTCTGAGGGAATGAAAAGAGTTGAACTTCTAGTTGTTTTCTATGACAAAAACGTTTTTATATTTTTATTTTTTTATTATTTTTTGTTTTTTATTATTTTTTTGTTACTTGACATAACAAGAATTAAAATTGAAAATTCTCTCTAATGATTCTACCTTCTATTATTATATTATGGTTCGCATAGAAGTGAGTTAGAGAAACCCAAATCAGTTTTCGTTCGCTTAGAAGGCAAAAGAAAGCATTAGTTCGACATAGAGAAACAGGCTATAAATTTTCTTTTATATTATACGAGCTGATTGACCCGTCGATGCACGTGATTTATTGAATAAAAACGTATTTTATTTAATTTCATTTATGTATATTTTATTAAAATTTTAATACTTTTGAAAATATTAACTAATAAATAATAGCTTAAAATATAAATCGACCATTCCAGGAAAGAACGCCCGAAAAAGTATATTTCTTTACTTGATGGCTTTCAATTTCGATAAAAATTTTTATACATAAACTCCATTAAGCCTTTTATCAATTTCAGTTTTCAGTTTTGTGAAATTGCAAAAACTCGCGATTTAATTTCGCTTTTTAATTTCCTCAAAAACCAAAAAAATTTCAAAAGTATGTAACTTTGAATAGCAATATCTATGAGAAGGCTTTGTGAATTTTAATGATTTAAACGGCCTTAAAAATTCGCATATGGCAGCTTTACGACGAATGTTTTAAAAATAAGAAAGATTTTTTAAAAATGCATTTTTCTTTAAATATGCTATTAAAATTTTTTAATATTTTAACGTAAATGAAAAGTTTGGAATCTTTACATTAAAATAAAAGTGTCAAATTTTTGGGACGCGAAAATCTTATATGCTTAATCCAATTTTTATAAAAACATGTTTAAAATTTTTCATATAAAATTAAATTTTTTTCTTGTTTTTGAAATTTTCTTTAAAATTTGTATAAAAGTTAACAAAATATAAAAAGTATGCAATTTTAAATATTCATATATCTTGAAGTTATTGATGGATTTTTGTAATTTAAAAAGTATTTTAAAGGCGATTGTATATTTTTTGTGTAATTTAGTCAGAATTTCAAAAACCACGTCTTCGATCCATATGCAGTTTTTAGATGCATTTTTGTTAGTTTTTAAAATGTTCATTTTTCGAATGTCGAATAGACCGGTTTTTTTAAACACAAAAAACCGGTTTTAAAAATTGCTTTTTATTTCACAAAACATGCACTAAATACTGATATTTGAATCGAAATTTATGAATATTTTTTTAAATATTCATAAAGTATTATTTCTAATGTTTCAAAAATATTGTTAAAGATTAAATTTAAATGTTTTAGTCTTTTTTTTTTTCATTCAATATTTTCTTCATTTTTCAAAGATTTTGTTTAAAAAAGTTTCACCTGCAGAATCGTTTCAATAAAATTGATACTCACTTTTTACATATTAATCCATGGTTTCTGTTTATGCTAAGTAAAAGTTAATAACATTTGTTATGATTATTTTCTTATATTTTGTATACCCTACACCACCATAGGTAGCGAGGGTATTATGCGTTTGTGCTGATGTTTGTAACACACAAAAATATAGGTCTAAGACCCACCTAATACAGATCGCAATTTTGAACATAAATTAATTAAATTTGGCACACAGGTTTCTTACAGTCCAAGGACGAAGCGTGTTGAATTGGTTATGATCGGTCCATTATTTTTCCTAACCCCTGTACAAATAACCTCCCGGAAAAGGGTTTTAACGATCATAAATCCCTTAAATGTAGCAAGAATTTTTGCACATGTAAGTTCCATATAAGTTTAAATCTGTGTGCCGAATTTCGTGAAGATCGGTCCATAATTGACCATAGTATTGTTCTACAATTCCTCCTCGAATTTTGATGCACACAATGGTTTAGGTTATTTTGGGTTAATAGTTATTTCCAACAATTATTATGTTTAATAAATTTTAACTTGAACATTATAAGATTTATTGATTTTTCTTTAAGAAATATAGTCTTTTTATAGAAATATTAACTTCTGAAAAGAAAACCGGTTAACCGGTTTTTTCTGAATTTTAAAAAGTGCAACCGGTTTTTTCAAAATACCAACTATTCGAACTATTCGAAAACCGGTTTCTCCAAAAAGTCGAATAATCGATCACCCTAATACATACATATTATGTACTTATGTTAAGAAAATTTAATAGAATACTATCAAATGATCTTTTATAAGATTTCCTTGAATGAACGACTTTAGTTAGATCTCGTTGCAAACTCCAGTAGTAGTCTGTCGTCATATGTAAATCCCACCTTCCCTGATAACGCTCTTCTATTGTCAGAAGATCCTGATGTGGTCTAACTAAAGGCACCTTTATAAATAAATATAAAGGCACCTTTAATTTATTTATGCTGGGATATAGACATTTAAAAAAAGATTTCAATCAATCGGTTATTCGACAAAAGTTAATCGGTTTATTCGTAGACATATACATCCCTATTATGTATGTCGTTGTCGACAGCAAGTCACGTCGATAAAACAGAAATGGTATTTGTGATGTCAATATTGACTACAAATCTAAATATTGACAATGTTTTGTAATTTTCTAAGTCGATTTAAAGTCAACGTCGAGTTGAAACGACTCTGATTTTGTCGACACATTTTTTGATGTCGACTCAGAATGAAAGTTGGCAAAGTGAAGGAAGACATAATTTTAAGAATGAGGTATAATTCTTTTTTTATTTAAAATATGTTGTGTATCCTTATATTTATGCCCTACTCCAACATAAGTGGTTTTTAATTTTTCAATTATTTGACTTTACATGAATTGAAAATTACAACTTTCCTAATAATTCTCCCTTTTTTAGTTGTATCATGCTTATAGATAAATTTTCTTTTTATACATTTCTTTTGTAGGTACACTAGGAAGCAGAAGTTTGCATACGAACATATGAAAGACATTATTGACGCAAGTTTTCTATATATCCTTTGAGATTTTTGGAATTTTTACATCTCTATATGATAGCTTAAATCTTTAACAATATTTAAGTAAAACATCAACTTTAGAAAAGTCAACAGATTCGGGGTTATCCAAAAATATTAAAATAAAGTGATATAATTATACAGCAAAAGTCTGCGTACATTATTGAAAAATCTAAAATTTTCGCGGGTTTTTTAGTTTTAGATTATTAAATTTGTTGTGTTTTAAATTTCTGTTGTTTACTTAATTGTTGTTACAAATTTTCCAATATAATTTAAGATATTTTTGTAATAAATCAAGGAAGAAATTAATTTATTCTTACTGAAAATATGAATTTAATTTTTGTAAGGATGCAGAATAAAATATTTAGAAATATTAATAGAAAATCATTTGTCTGTATAAGGAGAAATTAGTATTAACCGAAATAATAGGGTCCTTTTCACTTAAATCACGTTTTGGAGAAATTAACGATATGGATTAATGAAAAAATTTAAATGCGGTCATGTTACACGTGAAAAATTCGGGACAAACAGCTATAAAATTTACCAAAATATTTAATTCGAATAAAGTACGAGTATTCCAGTTAAAATTAATAAAAAAAAATATTGTTTGCATTCTTGATTCTCGCGGTATAGTTGTACCTAGAAAAAAATTTATATATTATAAATGAATAGAAAATAACCTGGTTTTCTTATAATGTCACTATTTCATTAATAGCATGATCCGATTATCTCACTATGTTGTGTTATGGCCTTATTAAGAGAGAACCACATTTAGCATCATCTTAGAATACACCTTTTTTTAGAAATTCTATTGATTTTTTCACTTTTACGCAGGGAGCAAATTTTTATTTTATTTTTTAATAAAGCATAAGTCTATATTATTGGTATTATAGCATTAAGCCTAATATTTAATGATATCTCTTTTACAATCTTAACAAAAATACACTTCAATTTAAATAGATCTTCATAACATATTAAATTTTTGACGTATAACATGAAATGAATTTTTATTTTTTCATTAATTTTTATCCTAAATGCTTCCAAAACGTGATTCAAGTAAAAGGGACTCTATTATTTTGATAAGTACTCATTTCTCTTTAAACAGATGAATTGCTTTAAAGGAGTGAGATCGAAAAATTCTTAACATACATAATATTCAATAACTTGGAAATGGTTGATCTTAGAGTTTTCATTTTTTTTAATCATTTGATAATTTAGCACAGATCACAGAAATATATAATTTTTATGGTTCTAACCACTAATTATAAAATTGTGGACCATTTTTGAAAACCCTTTCTTTGGAGATTTGATAGTTGCTTCAGTCACTTTTCTGGAACAGTGTGCACATCTTCTGTTAAAATCTTTGGTATTTTGGGACACCTTTTTTGTGCTCTTGAATTCACTTTTCACAAGAGCTCAATATCTCTCCACTGGTCTAAGCTATGGACAATTTTGAAAATTGACCTCTCTTGGTACTAAAACTATGTTATTGATTTGGTACCACTCCAGAGCTTTCTTATCGTAGTGTCATGATACCAAATCGGGCCAAAAATATGTGGACACGTTGTGCTTTCTTAAGAAAAGAAGAAGTCTTTTTTCCTTTATGCATATTTTGGTATTTATAGATCCGAATGTATCAAATGACTTTCCTGTTTTGCCGCAACTGCAAAAAGCTTGTCATACCATGAATTTTGTAAGAAATTTTTGCTGCTTTTGGGTCTTAAACTTATGTCCAACATTGCTTCGAGCATTAGCAATACAAATTTTTGAGACACAAGCTGCGAAGATTCTGCCAGCACCTACGTTTCTTCGTCAATTATACAGCTTGAGTATTTTTGTATGAAATTTGGTTTTAAATTCCGAGTCCTATTTTTGGTTTGTAATTTTTTTTTTTTGCAGAATTCCAGTTTGGAATTTTTTGAACTTTATATGTTATCAACTTTCCCTTTAGCTTTAAATTTTCGCACCAAATAGTCGAAGCACTGAGAAAACTGAGCTTATTTTCTACAAGATGTGTTTGGAGTTCCTTTCAATATGCCTTCAATTTTCTGGCCTTCCCAATATCATGTGGTCCTTTTTTTCTTACTGAACTAGGTAAGAAAAAAAAATCTCCTAATACTGTTTAATAACATTAGAAACGGTTTTATGGACGACATTTAATTCTGTGGCCAATTATTTGTAAGACCTATTTGGATTTTTTGAAATTTTTTAATAACTTGTAGGACGTAAATCTTTTTCTTCACTTATTTTGATGAAAATAAGGACAAATTAACATGATTGTTATTAAAAATAATAACTGAAGTATTTTTCCATGATAACTAGAAATAATTATATAAGGAGTGAGATGATTTTTTCGATCTCACTCCTTATATAATTATTTCCGGAACTTTCATTCAGCATCTTTACAAAAATTAAAATAAGGATAAATTAATTTCTTCTTTGATTTATTACGAACAACATTTTGAATTATATTGCCAATTTTTTTTATAATCACCCCTATTATGTAAGTCGTTGTCGATGTCGTCGTCAATTTGTAATCGTTGTCACATTAAGTCGACATCGACATCACCTCGACGCTAAATCGGTATTTTCTAATAGTATTGTGTGACGTCGACTTGTTATCGATAATTTAGAAGAAATAAGTGTCATACATAAATATTTTGTGAAAATTGTTTAATTTTATTTTGAAATTTATCACAATAATGTGTTTTTTTTTTTGCACTAAATTGCTGTAAAAGATCTAAAAATGAAGAAAAGTCCTGACACAAATATTGGACGCCGAATGATTAGTTGAACAGACAGAAGTGAATTGTGACTTTACAAAGAAAATCATCTTCAGCTACGTGGCACACTTTCACCTCAGTGGATTCGTTAACAAGCAGAATTGCCGCACAGCCAACGAAACAATGGCTCTTTTGCAATATCGTGCATTTTGGTTGGACCACACTTTATATTAAAAAGACGTTTTATCTTGTTTTGCAAAAAATTTACTCTGCTACTACCTCCTGTCAAATTTTTTTCAGCCACCACCCTTGGTCCATAACCAAAAATATAATGATACATAATTTATTTATTATAAATAAAGAAATAATTATATTTCGATTTTAAAAAAGGTAAATTATTATGACTTTTCTTCAATTTTACTAACATTCATTCTGAGTCGACATCAAAAAATGTGTCGACAAAATCAGAGTCGTTTCAACTCGACGTCGACTTTAAATCGCCTTAGAAAATTACAAAACTTTGTCAATATTGAGATTTGTAGTCAATATTGACATCACAAATACCATTTTTGTTTTGTCGACGTGACTTGCTGTCGACAACGACATACATAATAGGGGCGAATAATTAAGTAATCAATAGAAATTTAAAACCCAACAATACAATCATGTAAAATTAAAAAATCCGAGAAAACATAAATTTTTTAATAGTCTACGTAGACTTAAGCTATATATTTATAGAACCTTAATTTAAATATTCTTGGAAAACCACGAATCTTTTCAGATTTTAAACTTAATATTTGACTATAATATTGTCAAGGATTTAAGCTATTATATAGAGTTGTAAAAAATCTAACAGTCGTATTCAAAAAAATTAATGTAGGTTTGATAACGAGTTACTAACTTTTTCTTATGGAAATTTACATACAAAAAGTTAGTAACTCGTTATCAAGCATACATTATTTTTTTGTGAATACGGCTGTAAATCTTTAAAGATATAATAGAGAAATTACGACAAAAATTATTGTTTAACAGTTCATACGCAGATTTATGCTTCCTAGTGTAGATAAATTTTTTTATTAAAAAATGTTCAATTTATAGGAAAGTTTTGATAAACTTTCTTTTGATAGTCATTTTTCAATAATCTTTCTTTTTATAGGCAATTTTTGATTAATTTTCCTCTTTAACAATTCACTCATCTTATAAATTAATAAAAATTTCATGATTTCCTTGTAAATAGTTTTAGTTTTTAATATTTTTAAGTCCGAAAAGGACATAAGTATGTATGTAGGTATTTGTTAGCAACTGATAAACGAGTTATTAAGTCCATAAACTGACGGGTGTTATTTAGAATATCTAGAATTCCAAACTCAATATCGCCTTTGCAAAAGAACAATTTTCTCGGATTTAACAAAAAAAAAAAACGACATTTATTAAAGGTATTCACCTCAGAAATTGCAACTTTGCTAGACCCTTGCAATGTAAGTTGTGTAAAATTTATTCTATGTGGTTGTTGTCGTGTTTACAGAAATCGATGCAAATTTTCTTGTAAGGATCTTAATTATAAAGAAAACCTGAAAAATATTTTAACACATTTTTCTCTTCTTTATCTTTGAAAAATTAGCAAAATCTACGTCTTTGTAAAGGAGAGCTATTTTTGTATTTTCTATTAAATATTTGCAGATTTTTTATTTTTGTTTATTAGTTAGCAAAGTACAACGAGAAAAAAAGATATAGTCGGTCAAGACCATCATTGTGTATGAGCATAAAAGTTCGGGAAGGGGAAGGCCAATTGTAGACTAACATTCGTATGGGATTTATGCATGTTAATGTAAATTTTGGAGGAGGGCTTTATATGGGATCTATGGTCAATTATGGACCGTAAACCCCTTTTCCAATTTTGTATAGGAGCTAGGTGAAATAATTGGCCGATCATAACCAATTTCAGTAGCTTCGTCCTTGTGTCAAAAAAAAAAAAAAAAAATCGTGATTCTGAGTCGAACAGTATACTTTAAGAAGAGGGTCCGATAATTTTTTCTGTGCGTTACAAACATCAACACTAACGCATAATATCCCAACCACCTATGGTGGTGTGGGGTATAAAAATTAACATTTTTTAGGCGTTAAATAGAATTTTTTAAATTTATTTGAAATAAACAACACAAAATTGTATTTTGTTGTATAAAAAATTATTTTTTTTTTAGCATTTATTCAAAATTTCTTTAATACAATTTTGCAATAATTTTATATAAATAAGTATGTTGGTTGGTAGTGTTTTTGTTTTGACTTATATAATAATCTTATAATTAAGTTTAATATAATTATTATTAAAATCTGTAAAATATTTTTAACTTTATATTTCTTAAGTTCCATTAAAATTTTTTATGATCAATTAAAAGCTATTAAAAACTGCTTAAGTTTTTATTTCTTTAAAATAAAAATAAAAGAAAAAAGTTTAAATAATATCAATAAAATAGTAGTTTAAAATTAGCTAAATATTATCATGTTAAATGCATTTTCAAGTATTTTAATTATGATAATGTTATCTTAAATAATCAAATTAATTAATGTACAAAATAATGTATGTATATTTACTTCAACTACTTAAAATATTATTCATAATACAAATAAAAGATTAGAATTATCATAAATATGAACAAATAAAAATAGTAGATTTTTTATAAATTTTTACACGTTTACAGTTTATTAAGTTCACTAATATATAGTTTATATTTAAATGTAATTTGAATAATATAATAAGAGTTCATTAAATACATACATTAATTGTTTGCTTATTTATGTATAAAATTGGGCAGTTTTATAAAATTTGTATTACTATTATAAAAGTAATAGATTTATTTTATTCAAATACTTTTACTCTCAGATATAATTGTGTTAATTAAAATAAAAATATTTATACAGTCTCCAACGTTATTTGTCTTAATGTTAACAAATTTGAGTTTCTAATTTGGCATTGTTCTGTTCTGTTCTGTTGTGTTTTTCAAAAGTTATTTCAACACACTTGTTTTCGTTTGATTTAAAATTTTGATTCGATTTTATTTTTTTAAGGATAAAGTACATACATACAGAACATTCCGGAATGAGTATTTTGTTATATTTGTCGAGTTTATATTTAGGTTAAGTTTTTTTAAAAGACAAGAGGCATAGTGTTAGAGTAGCTATAATTTAAGTAATAAATATAAATGATTTTTTATTTCCCTAGTATTGATAGGATTCTTGTTTTTTTTTTTTTTTTTTTTTTTTTTTGAGATTATTGTGTAATAAGGAATCTTAAGTTATAGTTATATAGGGCTTTTGTTTTTGTTTGCTTGTTCTTGTAATGGCAAGTTATGTTAAAATTATTATAGCTTGCTTAGAGAATTTTAAAAATTCTAAGATATTTTTCTACGTTTTCTATGTATGCATATTACTCCGTTCCAATATTAGGTAGTACTGATTTAATAAAAATCTGAAAATTTTTTTGATTTTGTCATGTATAGGATGGTATAATAAATTATTAAAATTCTGTGATTAAATGTAAAATAAATGTATAAATTTACAACTAGTAACATAGATTAATATTCAAATATTTTATTTGTTAAGTTTTAAAAGATTAAATTAAAAATAAAGTTAAAATTCAAACCATAAAATAATAAGGTTTACAAACTATATTTCGACATTTTTAATTTTCTTTAAAATTGATAATTGCCCTAAAAAAATATGAAAGTTTAGCAATATCCTTTTAATTCTCACATAGACTAAGCTGTGAAAAAGGGGTAAAAAGTTTAATAAAAATTTTGAGATTTGAACAAGTCTACCCCAGTACTTTTTTGAGTAGCCATCAGCCTTTCAGCTAGAAAACAATACTGTTGTCTTTATTGTTGTTGTAACACTTAAACATTTTTAGTCTGGGGTTCCAATCCACTGTGTGATTCCATAAATACATTTGTGCGAGTGAAGTATTTAACCCAAAGACAACATTTATCAGCAAACATAATTATCTGGAAAAACGCAAACTACCATGAAATGCAACCATTTGAAATTGCAGAAGGTCGGTTCTGAGGTATTTTTTCCGCCTCGACGTCCATTCCTAGACAGCTCAGGAATAGAATCGGTTTCATTTCATCAAGAAAGTAGTTCCATTCGGGAAAACGTAATTTTTGACTCTTTTTTAATATGACAAATAAGGACTGCTCACGAAAAAATCCGTGCATACAAATCTGCATATAGAAACTAAACCAATGGCTGAACTTTTTTTAAATTATATTTTTATTAATGACTGTTATGTTCAAGTTCTAAACATAAGAGAATAAATTATTTCCTGTTGGTTTTTAAGGAAATATCTGATCTTTTCCGGAATTCTTCCAATTAATGGTTTTATTGTTTTGCTCGAATGTCTACTTATTTTTCAACTCCGTTTCATTTTATGCTAAGTTTTTAATGTCCTTTAAATTAGTTTTTACTAGAGCCCAATATCTTTCCATTGCACGAAGTTCCGGACAATTTGATGGATTTGCCTCTTTCGGTACAAACACTAACAATTTCTTAGTTACCACTCCATTATTTTGTTATTATAATGAAAAGAAGCGAGAACATGCCAGAAAAAAGCAGGTACACTGTATTTTCTTTGGAAAGGGAGAAGTCTTTTCCAAAGGCACTCATTGACGTATATTTCTGTGTTAATTTTTTATGAATGAAGTGCTTCTATCAAGCATATGCATATGAATTCCCAAATCAAAAACTTTCGTGGGAATTTTCTTTGATACACAATATTTTTCTGCAATATAGACTTCCTGGCCAGGAAGTTGAAAAAAGTATGAACGTTTCATCGTCTATTATACACTAATCATAATTATGAAAAAAATTCGTCTGAAGTAATTTCACGTTATTTTTTTACCTACAAATTCTTGCTTGCGTTTCTATTAGGATTTTTTTTTTTTTTTTTGTACTTTATACGTGCTCAGGCCAGAATTACTTTCAACTCTTCTAATAAAGATTCAAAGCAATTAACTTTTTGAGTCGCTTTTCTTCCAGAGATGAGGGGATTTCCTCTCAAAGTCCTTTCTATACTTTGTCTGAGTCCTACAACCTGAAGATACTATTATTTTCCACTACCAGGTTTCCATTCAGTGACCACTTTATATAATGACCCAAGAAACTGTATTTTGTGACACAACTGCCTTCCTAGCAATTGTTTTATATGACCGATGTAAGATTTCATGAAAAATTTGAATTATGTGTTTAGGTGTTTTTTTTTTGTTTAATTTCCATTTAACAGAATTATTTATTTTTCACCACTTCAAAATTTATTAGCCCAAGAGAATGCACGGATTTTTTCGTGCGCAGTCCTTATATTTATTATATTATATTTATTATATATGGAACGCTTGTCTGTCACTGAGGCAGTTGATAATCAAATATCTCATAGTTGGTAATAAACTACAAGTGGCGCAAGTATGCGCTGACTTCCACGAGTCATCCAACTATCGGATTATAAAGTTTTGATTTCTACTACTATGGCATCCCAGACAGCATCAAACTAATAATAAAACATGTTACAATTCAATAAGTAAATCAACTCAATTCAACTGAGTTTTCGAAAAAAAAAAAAAAAATTTTACATTTTTGTTTTAAACATCGAGATTTTTAAATACATAGTTTTCATGTATGTAAAATGTTCTAAAAAACGAAATACATAAAAATAAAAAGTAATTTAAAAAAATATATAAAAATAAAAAGTAATTTAAAAATAGATATAAAAATGTTTGTTTTGCTTAATTGAAAAAAATTTAAGGAAAAAAATGTTTTCTTAAAAAATGGAAATTTTAATACAGTTATTAAATGTTTTCAAATAATAAAAGGTCCAGCCATTTAAAATAAAATATATATGTAAATTGTATGGTTGCTATAAAGTATAAAAAGAGATTATAGGAAATTATTAATTATCTAGAATAATTTTTAATTGATATGTACTTTTATAAGGAATAAAATGAGTATTATTGAGTATATGTTAGGGTTATACATTTTGTTTTGTTTTTAAATATAAATGATTATGTTTAAAAGGATTAATTAGTAATTTTAATTAAGTACACTGGGTTTGGTGTGTCGGTTTAGTTTTACGTTTTGAGCACATTTTTTCTTAATTGTGTATAATAATTGTAATGAAAAAAAAAATACAAATACCGTAAAGTAAGTATCACTGACCTTTTAATGTTTGCCAATACTTATGGCTCTTATTGTTTCCTTTTTTTAGTTTTTTAATTCTATACGAAAACATGCAAATAAGAAGATTGTGTAACATTACTGTGCGTTGGTGTTATTGTTGGTGTATGAGATTGCTGTTGTCATACCGATGTCTCTGAATTGAGTTTCAATACAAATTTATTACTTTTTGGATCAACCACCTCCTCAGCTATGTTAAAATGAGGCAACTTGTGTATTGAGACCATTAGTGATACATCATTTTGTATAAGCTGAAATGTAACATTTCCAGCAATTGGTCGTGATACCAATTCGTCGCATATAAGTGACCAAGATTGTACCCATCTACGTTCTTTTTCACTTTGTAAAACTGGCGATTCTGTAAGATAGGGTTCCAAAAATGCTCGAGGTGACAAGTCATGTTTGAGACAATGTGCCAAATGTTTAAGGATACTTTCGAATGTATGTCTAGGTTGTTGTCTAGTTACTCTCAAATATTTTTGCAAGGCACGAGCCATGGAAGGAAACACCGCCTGAGCTGCTTCATTTGGATCTAGTGGCACTGCTGGTGCTGGTTCATTATGTATACGTTTGATATGTGTAAAGGCTTCTTCAGCCGCTGTTATCAAACGTGCTCTACGTTTTTTTACTCTGCGTTCATATTCATGTTCCTCATAGAAACGTTCATTGTGCGAAGAATCACGACGTCTAGCGTTTGCTGCAAGTACTGCTCGACTTTGGCTCTGTTGTTGTGAGTTATTAACACCATCAACTTCGTAGTATTTAAAACTAGTTGTTATTTTATTTCTTTGTGATTTTGATATGGGTATTCGTTCTAGGTAGGGATTATAAATAGGAAAGTCAACATAATAGCGCTGTAGAACCCAAACAGCAGCTCGTTGTATACTCAACTGTCCCAGGGTATATGATCGTGATATACCATCTGGTGAGCGTATGATTTTAACATAATACATAGACTGATTGTGTCGTAATTCTAGCAAAACAACAGCTATGTAATGTATAAAGAGTAAAGTGTCAACTAGATTTGTTGCATAGGCCACTAAAGACTTGTAATCGACTGCTTCGCCGCCGGTCTCGACAACGATTTTTGCTCCATTTGTGACCTAAAAGATTAAAATTTTAATTATTTATTTTTCTTTGTTTTAAAAATTAAAGAAAAGTTTATTTCTAAAAAGGGAGAAGCAAATTGGTTTTGGAGAGTTAAATATTTGGAGTTAAACTATTTGCTTAGCGACTGAATGTATGGATGTCGTAGAGGTTTCTATGCATTAAAATATGAAATGAAATTTTAAGAATGAAAAAGGTTAATTAAATAAGGCGAAAAAAGGGTTTCAAATTTGGTTTTTATACCCATCACATAATTTGAAGGGTACATATAAATTTGTAATTTTATACGAGTTTAAATATACATATCCATGGCCTCAAGTTAAAAAATATTCGTGATTGTTATGATTAAGGCAAGTTTTTCAAGCTTTTCGCTTGGAAAGTAAGCATTTGCATATTTCAAAAGAATTTCACAAAAATGCTTGTTTTTTAAATCGTTGCATAAATTTGCATATAATGGATACAAAAGGTAGTTTTCTTAACAAAAACACAATTTTTTTGTGATTTTTTGAAGTTCAGTCAAATGATTTCTAAAAATTTTTTTGTGAGTATTTTGAGTACATTGTAAATATTGTAAAGAAAAAAATTCGGACGCGTCAAATATGATATTTAAAAATAAAATAGGTAAGTTTTTATAAAAATCGAAATCTATCAGAGATTGAAAGTTAAAAAATGTATATTTGTGCATATTTTTTACATATTAATATATAAGAATGCATAAATTCGTTGGTTTTTATATACATATTCATGCTATTTTTACATATTTCTGTGCATATTATTCCATTTTTTCGTGCTTTTTCAAGCGCATATTTTAATTTTTTTGGGCATATTTAAACTTGCCCTGGTTATGATCAAAAATAACTTTTTAAATATATATCAGTTTGTCCGTCTGTATGTTGAAATTGATTTTTACTAAACTCATAGTCTAATAAATACATTTCTTTTTCAACACATATCCGATTTATAGCCTCGAAAATCTTGGTATTGAAATTCATCAAAATCCGTTTAGGAATGGCGGAGTTATAAATGATTTTCTGGAACATTTTTTCAATTTACTTTGCCCAAATTTAGTAATATTTTCCATTTCATATACAAATAATATATAAATCCGTTGGACTATTTGTAACCCGTTGACATATTCGACGGGGGTAAATATAAAAATGTACACTACACTACTACTCTGAATCATTACAATCTTTATTGATGATAATATAAAATAATTTTATACTCAACTCACCTGCACTATATAAAACAGCCAATAAGCAAATGTTGATAATGTCACCAGTAGCAAAACAACTGCACGATATAAAAATATTCTTGGCATTGTTGCGGCCGAATTACGCATAAATAAAGCCCACAAACCAATGGCCAATAAAAGCAGACGTACAGCCATTGAGACCAACAAACCTTTGCACTCACTACCGCAGGCCAACAATTGAGTTCTTACAGTCTGTGTCAATTCGGGATGATCAAAGGCTGAGGGAAAAAATCCCATATGAGGCATTACCACCATGGCTACTGGTGAAAAAAACGCACCGAAACCCAGTAAGAAAGAAAATATTGATTCCAGATAACGTCTACATTTGAAACCAATACCCGTTTCAGCCATTTCTCGATGCCATGCATTATTGATGTCCTCCATGGAAATACTTTGTTCTGAAGTGTTTCCAGTAACGGCAGTTGTGTTTTCACCCCAATTATCATCTTGTGGTAAAATTTGTACCTCTATAATTTCCTGACCCTCACGTCCTTCTTCCCCCGTCATATTGACTGTGGTTTGATAGGGATTTAAATCGCTATTTCGATTATTTTTCGATTTGGAATGGGAACTACTGCGATGTGAGTGACGAGTACGATCTCGGTGATAACCATTATTTATGGAACCTCCACCACCACCATTATTATTATGGCTTCTTGAGCGTCGGGAACGGCCACTTTGTTCCGATTTAACAGATTCATTTTCCATGGCTTTAAAATTTCTTTCCAAATGGGCGTTAGTACTTTATTTTGGTTTTTGCCAAACACGCCCCTTTGGCACCTGTTACAGTTTTCCTTTTTTTATACAATTTTCGTCGTTGTCTTTTTTGCTTTCTTCAAGTTTAATACACTTGCAACTGTTGGAAGAAAAACAGTCGCCTATGTGTTGTAAATGAGGAAAATTCTTTCACGCACACACTGCTACACACTTAATAAATAAAAACACGCATACATACGAGCGGTGTTTGGGTAAAACCACAGGTAAATTTTACTTTACACGCCACAATGAATGGCTGACTGCTTGTTTTTGTGGCTGTAACTGTTTATACACAATGAGAGGCTTTTTCAAGTTTTCTTGTGTACCTTTTGCTTGTCGACAAAGAAGAGGGTAATTTAATGTAACGGGGGTGCGGTCTTGGTAATTTGCTATAGAAGTTTTTACGACTTTTTTCTTTACACCATTATTTCAACAAGTTTTTTAATTACTTTACAGTACCATTTTGTAAATCTGTTTAATGAAATTCACATTGAACTCTAATAATTTATCACATTTTCGTTACTTAAACTAATTTTTTGCGATATTTACTATCAAAAACGAAAAATTCTTTAGCTTAATTTTCATACAAACAAAAAATTTTTTTCCAATTGAAAGAATTTTTTACAATGTTCAATGCTGTTAATCGAGCAATTTTCCTTTCAAATCCAGCGATTTTAATTAAAAAATAATTTTGATTAAGCGATTTTGCAGTATATTTTAATTTAAACATAAATTAACGTTTTTTACCCCTAGTCTACACATACATTTTTGTGTCCGCAATTGTAAAATTCTATTTCTCTCTTTTAAATGTTACGTGTAGACCAGATAGAAATCTATTGCGCAATATATTTCGCAATAAATGTTTAAACACAAAGCTGACACTGGGTCTACACATAATTTTTTTATATCATAATATGTGACAGAGTGTCAAATCCGCTCTCTGAGAGAATTATCTCACGTGTAGACTAAAATATTAGTATTATAAGAAATATTATGAGACTTTGTGTGAATATGTATTTTTAAAAGTACTTAAAAACTATGTTTTTTTTGTCAAATTGTTTTTTTTTATGGTTATTCTACATTCGGAAACATATTTTCATTAAAATTGTGCTAAAAATTCCGAATTTCTTAAATAAAAAGTACATGTTTACTCTTTGACAGAATGAAATATTATGAGATTTATTACATACTGTCTCCACGTTGATATAATATGTAAGATAACGCCGGCAGAAGAGAGTAAACATTTTGTTAATATTATGTTAAGTCTTAAACTAGGGGTAAACGTATTCTAATAAATCTTATAAGATTTCATTATTTTCACTCAGTCACAGAGTAAACATATACTTTTTATTTAAGAAATTCAACATTTTTTTGCACAATTTCAATAAAAATATGTTTTTAAATGTAGAACAACCAATAAAACTAAACAATTTTACAAAAAAAAAAAAAAAAACATTGTTTTTAAGTACTTTTAAAAATACACATTCACACACACAAACAAACTTTCGTATATGTGTATTTTTTGAGAGTAAATCTTATAAGATAGTTGTGTAGAAAAATCTTATCACAACAGTCTCATAATATTTCTTATAATACTAATATTTAAGTCTACACGTGAGATAATTCTCTCAGAGAGCGAATTTGACACTCTCTGTTACATATTATGATATAAAAAAATCATGTGGAGACCCAGTGTTAGAATACAGGGTACACACAGCGGCAACAAATACAACAACCCAACTTTTTCCCAAGGTAGATTAAGAAGGTAACGACATTAAAACAGCTGAGAATTATTTTCTTTTTGAAATCAATATGGCTGCCTGTGTTTTGTAATTTGAGGTGTCAAATTTTTGTTTGTGTTTACATTTTTTTTGCTTACTTTGTCTTATTGTTTTTGTTTTTTGCAAATAAACATGAGAAATGACAAAATTAAAGATGACATAAGAAATGTCAATACAAAAACAAAATACATGGGGTTTTTTTGGTGTTGTAGTTGTTGTAGAGTTGTCGTTACCTTCTTAATCTACCTTGTTGGTAATGTATGTTTTCTCCACCTCTTGGTGGAAATAAAAGTTATTTCCCGTTATTCTGCCGACGTTACATACTGTCTCCACATTGATATAATATGTAAGATAACGCCGGCAGAAGAGAGTAAACATTTTGTTAATATTATGTTAAATCTTAAAGAAGGGGTAAATGTATCCTAATAAATCTCATAATATTTCATTATTTTCATTCAGTCACAGAGTAAACATGTAATTTTTATTTAAGAAATTCGAAATTTTTTAGCACAATTTTAATGAAAATATATTTCTGAATGTAGAATAACCATTAAAATAAAACTATTTTACAAAAAAACATTGTTTTTAAGTACTTTTAAAAATAAACATTCACACACACAAACAAACTTTCGTATATGTGTATTTTTTGAGAGTAAATCTTATAAGATAGTTGTGTAGAAAAATCTTATCACAACAGTATCATAATATTTCTTATAATACTAATATTTTAGACTACACGTGAGATAATTCTCTCAGAGAGCGGATTTGACACTCTCTGTTACATATTATGATCAGGGCTGTCAGATGTGGCGATTTTTCGCCAAACGTGGCGATTTTTAATTGCTCTTGGCGACTGAATTTTCCGTTTTGCGACAAGGTGGCGATTTATTTGGCTAATTTTTAAAATTTCATTAAGAAGGTATTCGCATAGTAAAACTATTACGTTTTCTTACTAGCCAACGTCTATTTTTAGTATTTTTCTATCCAAAACGGCGGTTTTCAAATGGAGGTCCGCGGTTCTCAACAAGGGGTCCATACTAAGATTGTTAGGTGATCGCTAAGACCTTTAGCTTGAACATAAAATCAAAAGTATATCTTCAAACAGATAACACACGTATGTATATTAATTTCTCTACTTATAAAATAAAGTTGCAAAAATATAGAGTAAAAATTCTAAAACTATTTTTTGTGCATGATTTTTATTATCATTCTGGTAATTTTTGCAAATTGTAAAAAACATCCTTGGAATAAGACATTTAGTAGCAATTTTAAAATCCATTTTTAAATACAAAGGTTTTATCTTAAATTTATAATTAATTGAAATTAAATGTTTTTACTATTTTCTTAAATATAGCCTGATTTATCAAAAGCATTTGGTATCAAATTGAGAATATGTCATTAATTTTTATCTTTAAGTATTAATTTATTTTTGGAATAAGAATTATTTAGGAATAACATTTGATATGAAATTGAGAAAGTATCACTTTTTTCAAATGAATATTCATTTTTATTCAAACTTGAAATTCAAGGTATTTCCAGAAATACCTTTAAATTATCAAATTTAAAGACACAGCAATTTTTCTGCTGCAATTCTGAATTCGTAGGAGAGAGAATAGAAGGGAATACTAAACATTTACACTCACTTTACCTCTCTCGTCTACGAACTCAGAATTGCAGCTAGAAAAGTTGGTGTTTATGAACCCCGAATAACAAAATAAAGATCCTTAATTTATACATATCTTTAATAAATATTTGACAATTTGTTTTCCATCATCTTTCAAATATGAATATTAAGATTTTATGGGCCATAATGAAAAGAAAACGTTCATGAATAAATTAATTGTTCAAAACAATTTATAATTTTAATAGGACAAATGTTCACTATATAATTTTAGAATTATTCTGTTAAAAAATATAATAAATTTCAATAAATTTTTAAAATTGTTAACCTAAAATTGAGCTATGTATGTCAGAAAAGAGTACTGAAATTAATATTTCTTTTTGAAGCACTAAATATTTTAGTTGTTTTTAGTTTTTCTTAAAAAATATATATAAAATTTAATTTTGGCGATTTTTGGCGATTTCTGATTAACAATTTGGCGACAGAGGCTCAAAAAAATCTGACAACCCTGATTATGATATAAAAATATTACGTGGAGACCCAGTGTTAAGCCCAAATTACAATAACGCGTAGTCAGCAGCAGTGTGTGCTGCAATAATCAGCTGATCATTTAGAATGCACTGTTTGTTATGGTGTTGATTACCTTTGGTCAGCAGCAGTTTGCAGTGCTGTTTCATTTAGCCCTGTTTCTAAATTTACTGCGCTGCATTCAGATTGAGAGCGAGACAAAAAGAGTGAGCAAATAAATGAGAGGCTAAAATACACAAGTAGAACAATGCTAGATGGTGGTTGTTAATTGTACCTGTCTACGCTGAATTGTAATTATAACGGCAGCAACATGTTGTGCTGACAGTGATCAGCTGATAATTTTTGCTGATACTGTTGCTGACTACGCGCTATTGTAATTTAGCATTTTTCTTGTTAGCACAAGAACAAAACGTCAGCACGTCAACACAAAATTTTTTTCATTTTGTTTTGAGTGGGCATAGCATTTGTCTAACCCGTGGTCCTCACCTGTAACCATGTAACATTAACACTAACATCATGTTAATGATAGATTTAGATCGTTCAATTTGATGTTAATCATAGTATAATAATAAAGTATACTCGTAAGACCAGCTGTTTTACAATTTTTTCATTGGCAAACCTCGCGGTACTGTCAAATTGTTTTTGTATTCACATGTAAAATATTTTTTGAGTTTTTTTCTCTTGCTCTCTTTCGTTCTTACATTTTTCCGTTCAAAGCATTCTGACATTGTGGGCAGTAGTTTTACACTAACAAAATACAAGCAATTTTTGTTTTTGTAGATGTGCGAGTACTTTATTATTTTACTATGGATGTTAATATTAATTTTTTCGATGTTTAAACATGGTTCTTTAACATTTGCTTTAACAACCGTGTTTAAACATTAAAAAAATAAAATTAACATCAAATTGAACGATCTACATTTATAATTAACATGATGTTAGTGTTAATGTTAAATATTTTATGTTACGTGAAGACGACTAGTAACATAAAATATATGTACTTGATGTTAATGTTAATTTTTTCAATGTTTAAACACGGTTGTTAAAGCAAATGTTAAAAAAACCCATGTTTAAAGCACAGTATACATACAGTAGTGTAAGAAAACAGAGTTAGAGAAAAATTCTCTAACTTGTTTTTGTTTTGATTATTCATTCTCGATTTTGTGAAGTTTCTTTTATTTTAATTCTACCTTTTGGCCACAGAATTAATATAAAATTATCTATTTATTAAATTAAAAGTTATTATTTATGTGCTAAAAACAAATTTCATTTGAGCTATTACGTGTTGAAAACAAATTTCATTTGTGGAAATACTGTTTTATTCCACATAAATGTAAATATTAAAGTTTTGCTTGTTAAATAATTTTTTATGTAGAATGTGATTTTTGTTTGTTTTATTTTGTTTTGGTTTTCTGCTTCGTTTCAAAATTCCAATCAACATAGCGTATCACTTTTACATTCGTAAATTTTATATTCATGCAACATTTCTATCTCTTTCTCCCACCATATTCTAAAAAACTGATTTTGGCAAATTTGAAGCCACGATATGACGACTCTGTTCTACTTTGTGGTTTAAACACCAAGCATCACACACAGTGTTTTTTTACTAACACACAAAGAAATTATTGCATGTGCATAGAATGCAACAACAAAACAATGGGAAAACAAGAAATTAACATGAAGGCATGATCGCTATATTGAAAACATTAAAAATTGAGCATATATTTTTAACATGATCTCATCTCTAGTGGGGACTACCCGTAACTTTGAGTCTACATTAGACAAATTTTTATCAAGACAAACGTCAAAATCGGTGCGAATCTATACAAGGTAGTCTGAGTTAAACAGCTGATTATTATTTTTGGTTGTTACAGCTGTCAAACTGCATATATAAAAAACATTAATAAATTTGCCATATTGTTGTTTTTTCACAATTGTTGCCACCTTCCATAAATTCGAGTTCATTTTGAAGTTTATCTAGATAAAAATTTGTCTAATGTAGACTCAAAGTAAGAAGTCATAATTTTTTTGTTTTCCGTTAGTGTCGCTTCTATACTTTTACATACAAAAATGACGTTTGATGGCAGACATGGTTGCTTCAACAATTGTACGAATAACGTACCGTCTATACTGGCCTTTTTCTTGTTCGCACAAGAACAAAATGTCGGCAGAGCAACACACACAATTTTTTTCCTTTTGTTTTGAGTGGGCAGAACATTTGTCGAACAAATCATAATTTTTTGTTTGCCGTCAGTGTCACTTCGATACTTTTACATGCAGCGCCTCTTCTTCCGCATACAAAATGACGTTTGATGGCAGACATGGTTGCTCGAACAATTGTGCGAACAAAGGTGTGCGAACAAGAACAAAACATGAACAACTTGGGTCTACACTATCCAAATGCATGTGCGCACAACATTTTGTTCAATGTGCGAGCATGAAAAAGGCTCGTGTGGACCGCAAATAACGGTGATGGTCGTGTTATATACATTAAAGATGTATTAGTGTTTTTTAATGATATTCAGAGAAATTTATTGCAATTTTAATGGCATATAACTCGTAAACTGAGAAAGAACGGACAAAATTTTGTATATCACTATAATCACAAATAAAAGTACTCTTGAATCAGAATCGAAATTATTTTAAAATCAATAGTTTTATATCAATAGATTTATGCCATAAAAACTCATGTTTAATGTGTAAAAATGTTCTACATATATCTTAGTCGACTTTTTATAGGGGTCTTCAAAAGTTAAAAAGTTCATCACTTTTTTAAATTTTATTAAAAAAAAATCGCTAAAAAGATAGCAAAATTATCATCACTGTCAAAAGAAAAACATCAAAACAAGAACAAGCAAACACAATTTTTTGACAGTTTGAATTTGTTGTTGCCGAGGGGTGCATTCATTTTTAATGCGTTTGCAAAAATATTTTTACAACTAAAAAATTAATAAAGTACATTATATATAGACATAAATTCAATTTAAAAATCCAAAATGATGGACGCCGAACTGCCAGCTATAAACGATGTTGACATAGAAGACGGAGAGGTAAGTAAAATTGTATTTAAAAGTGAGCAAAGGAGTAAAACTCGTCTCATAAAAATGCATCACACCAAATGTTTCCTTCAAATCAATGACGGTCACTCACCTTTGTTTTAACAAAAAAAAAAAAAAAAAAAAAAAAAAGCTTTCAGATACATCAGAAGAAGAAGTGTATACCCCACTCCAGAGACCTGTAACACTGCCCCATAATATCACTGCAACCGTAACTCCAACTGGAACGCAAACAACTAATACAACAAAATGCACGGAAATGGAAGCCGATGCAGTGCTTGATGAAAAGCCTACAAAATCAATTAATAATCTTGATGATGAAGATAATAGCCAAAGTGATGATTATTCCTCTTCATCGGGAGATTCATCCGATACATGTTTGGACAAGACAAATAGGGAGAAAAAATCAAAACATAAAAAACGTCACATTAAACGTACTGTTATGGTACGCATTCATCCCACCGAGGATGGCGCCGAACAGAAAAAAGCACGTTTCAAAAAGTATGACATTTGGACAGCTGCTCTGCAGGAGGAAGCGCTCACTGAAAATATGCGCGGCTGCGACGTCACTCAGAATAGTTTTAATGATCGTAATGTAGAAAATTATGATTTTACATTGCGCTACCGTTTGAATGGTGAAAATAGTCTTAAAAGGCGTCTATCTAATTCAAACGATGATTTGTCCGATAGTGATCAGCACCAACCGCATAGCAAACGTCAAAGACCTTCAAGTCGTTGTGATATTAAGTCATCAACGTCCTCTTCATCGTCATCGTCAGTCAGACGTTCGGTACACGAACGTTTGGGTAAACGTAAAGATTTTCGTGGACGCCGACGTTCTTCACCGTACAGTGGTGGTTCTGATTCGAATTCTTATGATCCCAAACATATAGAAGATTTGGAAGATGTAGCGGGTCGAGAAGCTGTGGAGGTGGCTAGGGAAATGGCTATGAAATTACATGAAGAAAAAGATGATTTGTTAGGTAAGGGAAATAATAATAAAAAAGGAGTTTTTTTTTTCATTGGACAATTATGTTTTCAGTACGTATTGTGGAAGTTTTGGGCACAGAGTTACCTTTAAAGATTTATAAAGAAACTCAGCGTATAGAAGCCGAGGGTGGTATGACAGTAATGGTGAGTTGGAATAAATTTAGTGTTATAATAGGTAGCAATTTTCATAAAAAGTAACAATTTTTTAAAGCCAATTTTTTTAAGGAAACTAATAAAAAGAGAAAGTAGTAAAATATTTTGTATAAATTTATTTTTGTAATATAATTTTTGTAATATAAGAAAATTGGCTACATTAATTTTTTAAGAATTTCAAATTTATGTTTAATTTTTATTAGAACGGTCAACGAAGACGTACTCCTGGCGGTGTATTTTTGTTTCTTTTGAAACATAACGATTCATTAACCACAGAAGATCAAAAAGCTATATTTTCAGAAGATCGTCATAATGCTAATAAAAAACACAAAGATAGGAAAGCTATAATGCGAAATCGTAAAGTAGAAGAACTAAAAAAGCGTTTGTGTGAACAAGGTGCAGAATTACCCAGCCTTAGTACGCGCAAAGAACTGATGTTATTAAGAGATGAAGTAAATAATCAAAAGCAAAACGATGGAAATTGTAAGTTATTAATGAAAAAATGTGTATAAATTGTCAAATTTTTACATTTATTTATTTTTTAGTATCAAATCCTCCACCATCTCCAGAAGCCTATGAACATATTGAATTGGATTTAAAATCCATACCAATTAATCATGTCACCAATGATGTTGAGTCCGAGATTTCGGAGAAGCCTTCAACCTCACATGGCCTGGAGGCAAAATCATTTCAAACATATGAAGATGATTTTTTGGATGTCAATTGTGGAGATATGGACTTTTTTTAAAACGAAATTTAGTCAAGCTTTTTTTTACAGTGTACAGCACTTTTTGTTTTTATTTTGTAGTTACACAAAAATGTATAATAACACTAAAACATATACTTATTATATAACAATAATTTTGTAAAAATACTATAATAGTATTGTTATAGAAAAAAACAAATCAAAATGAAAATAATTTTTCTAATAAAAAAAATTTAAAAAGTAATAGAAAAAAAAAAAAATATAGGGGCAACCCTTTTTTTTATTTTTATCAATGAACACCGCCAGGACAAATAAAAATAAGGGGAAATTTACATTTGGGAATTTTCGACATTATTCATTTGCATCTATCTACACATGACAGCTGTTTTTTTTCTTCTTGCTTTCAGTGCATTCTTTTTCATACCCAAGAACCATACCACGAAAGTTGGTTTCTAAAAATTTTCCGCCGCAAAAAGAAAATTATATGGAAATTATTATAAAAGTGCGATATATAAAAATAAAAGCTATTTACCTCTCAAAAAATAAACCAATTAATAAAGTGAAGCAATATTATTAATTAGCCTAAATAATAATTTTGCTTTTTATGAATCTCGCATTTTTTTGTTCAAGAAATCCTTGCGTAGTGTGTGTGTGCGTGTGTGTTTTTTGTAAGATAATTTTGTAAATCGTTCAAATATTTGTGATGCGTAAGACGCGATCCCAAACCCAAGCAGAAAACGCGTTACTGTCTGGCAGCGCCACGAACAGTTCGCGTTCTGGTGTTGTTTCCTCATCGACTACCGCCACAAGTCAACAGCAACAAACCCAGCAGCAGCATCAAATGAATTCCGGAAACCCACAAAAGAGGAACACTCAACAAACAGCTAACCACAATTTTACTGATCCGGCCAGGCTTAAGGTTAGTTTATTTCTATATTCTTTCTGTTTAATTAACAAATTTCAAAAAGCTAAAAGAAATTTTTTGAAAATAATAGATGATAAAAACAAGAAAACATAAGTATGTAAATTCGTTTATTCATTTATTTATTATTGCAAATTACTTTTAGTAGTATATTTTTCTTTTTTTTTTTTCAATAGTTCCCAGTATTTGAAGGTAAAAATAACCATTATTTGTTGTGGTAGTGTTTATTGTGGTCGGTAGGTATATTTTAATCAACCGCATGGTTGTATTATATTGAAGGAATCCAATGTATTTTTTTATTAATAATTATTATTTGGCGTTAAGATAACCGGTCCATTTGATTTTTAAATAATTTTGGCTTAAATCAAGATCTTCGGCACAGTTGATTTTTAAACAATTTTGATAGTGATTCTATAGTACTTTTACATGAGATTATAGTGCAATAAAAAACTTTGTCCGCTCTTGTTCGGTTTACGAGTTATAGGCCTTTAAAGTTTCAAATATATTTTCCTGAATATCTCTATTAATAATTGTCGGATCTTAATTATATTGATATCATTTAAAAGCACTTATAAATACCTTTTCAAAATATTATTACCATATTAATTACTTGGGAACAAAATTGACATTTTGTATAAAAATGGCGGAACTTAAACAAAATTTTGATATTCGAAAAAAGCTTATTTAGCGAAGCCGGTGTTCGACATACCCAGAGGAGAAAGTCCTTAAGCCCGGCCGCAGGCCGACTACACAGAAAAACTTTTATTAAGGCGTAAAAAAAATAATAATTTCAAGTGTGCCGAAAATCTTGATGAGTGCCATAATTTTTATAATAATTCAATAGTGATTAAAAAAACTACTTTTAAATACCTTTCTAATGATAGGATTAAATTAAGATCACCGTCCCACTCATTGCATTGGAACGAAGTATTTAGTACTTAAAAAGTGTGGGATTGTTCATTGGAAGAATGAACTTTTTTTATGATTTTTATTCACTACTTTTAAAGTTCATATCATAAATTAATGTGTGTGTGTTTTTTTAAATTTTATGAATTTAATTCTCCAATTTATTGATTTTTAAACTGATGAGTTAGTCAGTTTCCAAGAACAAAGTTGATGCACGAGATAGCTCAAAATTTGAAAGAGAGGTGACACTTGAGAAAAGTGAAAAGTGATGTTAAGTTGTTTTGTATTTTCGGTGATGATATATAAATTGAAATAATTGAATTTTTATAAAAAAAAAATATCTTTAATAAATGCTAATTGAGGAGCTCAAGTTATGAAATTTTTTGCAATCTGATAAATACTTGGGAAACATTTTCTATTTAAAATGAGTGCTTATTGCGCTGCGAAGAAAGTTGTATTAATATGAGGGAAAAATAATGATTTTAAATATTTTTTAAAATTCGTGCCTAAATTATCAGTTTTCCGTGCAATTCAGTCTTTATTATGCATTTGGCAGTGTTGAATATTTTAAATGAAAAATTCTGTTTGTACCAAATTTATTTAGTTCATTTTTAAATGAACCCTGCATGAAATTTGTTTAAATTTAATTTCATTATAGATATGTCCCAAAACAATACACATATTTTTCATTAACCAAATTTAAAAAATTTTAATTGTTGAAAAATTCAGATTTCTCTATGCAACTCTGTTTAGTTTTTACATTTGGCTGTGTTCATTACCTTAAATGAAACCCACATAAAATATCGGGATTTTTTTCATACTGTCAAAAATTTACCAAACTCGCCGCCATATTCTTTGGAATAGAATTTTATTTTTTTTTTCGTAGAGTTAATCAAGGCAAGCAAAAAAGAGAACTAAAGTGTGTGTGAAAATCCCGCATAAATAAAAAGTAAAAAAAAAACAAAAATAATTTATTACAATAACAAATGTTACAAAAAATTAAATAAATAAATGTTAACAGAAAGTCGTTGAATGTAAAAATAAAAAAAGAAAATCTAGTGTAGAAAAAAACCAGCAAAAATACGAAGAAACACATCTATTGAAAAAGACGATACAACTTTTATTTTATGTACGACAATACCAACCAACAAAAGTTGTGTGTGATTTTTTTTCTCTTCCTCATTTATAAAAACGAAAAAAGTGAAAATATGGCCATTAAAACATTTGCAAAAATGTTAAATTATTATTGAGGTACAATGAATTGTTGGTTTTCTATAGATTATAAAAACATTTTAATTTTAAATGTTATTAAATATTCTGTGCAAAAAAGTTTGGAGGAAAATTATAGTTTCTTTTAAGTTTCTATGGTTTTACTTTTAAAAGGAAATTCTATCGCTTTTTTATGTGTCTTCTAAGATGTTGCCAACTTGTATTTTTTCATATTTTTATATATTTTTTTTACATTTTTTTTCTTATGTATTTTTCTTTTGTTTTGGTATTAATAAATGTGTGTGTGTGTAAATACATATACGTATATGTGTGTAAAGGTGTTGGTGTATATGGCTGTATGAGTGTGTGTTCACATATATTGTGTATGTGTGTTATGCTATCGTATATGTGTATAATTTTATACGTCGATTGTTGATATTGTAGTAGTAAATGCATATTTGTGTTAGTTTTAGCTGTATAAGTATGTGTGAGGTTTTGTTGATGTGTTGGTTTTTATACAGTTGTATTTGTGTTTTGTTTATACATATTTTGTGTGATTGTGTGTATTTCCGAATAAAAAATTATGTCTTTCTCCTTCTATTACATGTAGTGTAAAATTTCGTCTGTTGTTGTTTTTGTTGTTTTTAAAATGTGTGACTGAACTTTTAACTTTTGTTTAAAATTATCAGTACACAAAAAAATTCAACCGTCAAACGGGACTTCGAGGTTCTAATAAGGTTCTAACTAAGAAGTCAGTCAGTCAGTCGATCAGTACTTTAAGTTTGTTAAATTGTTTTTATATTTAGGATATTGGATAAAAGCTTTTGCAATTGCCCTATTTCTTATCAGAGCCCAAACGGGATACATCTCCGCTAGGCTATCTCGGAATCCTCATCTAATTTTGCCCAGAATATCTAATTCTATATTCGAAAGGTCATTTTTAATAACAATTATGGAACTCATTTACCGTTGATTTGAAAAATTTCAACTATTCCATTTCAATTATTAAACGCAAATTATTGGAGAATTTTAAAATTAATGAATAAACTATTTTTTCTTCCATTATTTCATGTTATAAAGTAGAATTTAAATTATATTTTATTGTACATATTTAATATCTAAATTTAATATATACATCAACTAACATTACATATTACACTCTATTATTCATATTTGGCCCTTACGGGTTCGATTAAATAAATTATAAATAAAAATCATAAAATTATTATTTTTTCATATTTTACAGGAATGTGAGGATATGATAAGTCTTCTTCGTGTGGTTGAACTACAAAAGATACTTTCGTATGTAAACATTTCCTTTGCTGGACGTAAAATTGACTATCAAAGAAGAATTTTGGCATTGTTGCGCACTAATTTCGATTTAATTGCACCAAAACTACGCGAAGTCTACACACAATCCATGTAAGTTTGTAAAAACACCCAAATATAATATTTTCTTTTTATTATTGTTATTTTTTCTGAATTTTGTCTGAATAGTGTTGAACAACAAGCTAATCAATACGGGCCTCCGGATCCAAAAAGAATGTATTCACAAATGCAAATGCAAACTAATGCCGGTGGTATGGTGGGTGCTAATACTGCGGCTCAAATGGGAACAGCACAACAAATATTAAATCCAGCCAATCAAGCTGGTATGCCAGCCGGTGTACCACCTGGCAATAATGTAGTACCATTTCTTCACGCTATACCCACTCAAATGCCCATTCATCCAGATGTACGTTTGAAGAAATTAGCTTTTTATGATGTGCTGGGCACTTTGATTAAACCTTCATCGTTAGTGCCTCGTAATGCTCAACGCATTCAGGAAGTACCATTTTATTTTACACTAACACCACAACAAGCCACAGAAATAGCATCAAATCGTGACATTCGCAATAGTTCGAAAATAGAACATGCTATACAGGTCCAGTTAAGATTCTGTCTATTAGAGACTTCATGCGATCAAGAAGATTGTTTTCCACCAAGTGTCAGTGTAAAAGTCAATAACAAATTATGCCAACTGCCAGTGAGTATATATGCTTACTACCATAACGAATTTTATTTGAAATGAATAATACATAATACATGTTTATTTTTTAGAATGTCATTCCAACAAATCGTCCAAATGTGGAACCAAAACGACCACCCAGACCAGTAAATGTTACATCAAATGTTAAACTATCTCCGACAGTAACTAACACAATAACTGTGCAATGGTGTCCAGATTATACACGAGGCTATTGTATTGCAGTATATTTAGTTAAGAAATTAACCTCGGCTCAATTACTACAAAGAATGAAACAAAAGGGTGTTAAACCAGCCGATTATACCAGAGCTCTAAGTAGGTTTATTTTTAATTAAAGTTATTTTAATTATTTTTTAAACCATTTATTTTCTAAATTTAATTATTATAGTCAAAGAAAAATTAACTGAGGATGCAGATTGTGAAATTGCTACGACCATGTTAAAGGTATCATTAAATTGTCCCTTGGGTAAAATGAAAATGTCCATACCTTGTCGTGCTTCAACATGCTCACATTTGCAATGTTTTGATGCTAGTCTCTACCTGCAAATGAATGAACGTAAACCCACATGGAATTGTCCAGTTTGTGATAAACCTGCCGTTTATGATAACCTGGTTATTGATGGGTATGATTTTTTTTTACATTTATATGCATTTTTTTTATAATTTATTTGCTTTTTTTTTAATTTAGCTACTTCCAAGAAGTATTAGCGTCGAACTTGCTTAAACCAGATGATACTGAAATACAGTTGCACAAAGATGGCTCATGGAGCACTCATAGCTTAAGAAATGAAGGTCAAATTATTGATACACCTACTAAACCGGTCGAGAAGGTCGAAGTTATTTCTGATGATATTGGTAAGTTTAAAATTATAAAGAAAAATTATAAGAAAAGGGTCCTCCAAAAAAAAAAAGAGTCTAAAAAAGAAGAAATGTCTCATTGAACGTAAAATAGGTTTTTATAGGAGTTATAACAGTGAAAAATTTATGATCGAAAATATAAAATATAACTGTAACTGTTTTGCTAAGATAATCTTGTTTGTCATTAAGCTTTCAATTCACATTTATTTAAATTTAACCATGTATATTTTTAATAAAATTTTGTGTTTTTCTGGAATTTTTTTGAGTTTAAAAATTAACCGTATGAAATAAAATCCCTTTTTTGATCATTTTTTATATTTGCGATTCTATGTTCGAATTCTCGAACGTATCCATATTTATATTCTCAATTTGTATTCAAATTTAAGCATAATTTTTTCTATTATTTATGGAATTAAATCATTAAAAAGAAAAAATCTTAAATATGTACGTTTTAAGCCAAAAATATCAATTTTTATATATATATTTTTTTTTTAATTTTCGAACTTAAGTTTGCATTTTCCAAAATACCAAAAAAACTTTCAAATATTCAAAATATGCAAAAATTGTATATCAGCTAAAATCTTGTTATTGATAATTTTTAAATTTTCTTAATTAAGTTTGAACTTTCAATTTCAAGTTAGAATTTTAAAACATATAAAAGTTAAAAATTAAAAAAAAAACTATCTTCCTTTTCTGGAATTGAAATATATAGTTTTGATTTCAAGACAAATTATAAACTTAAAATTTTTCTTTCAGAACTCATTACCACTGAAGATGTCAAGCCAGTCAAGGCTGCCGCTTCAGCATCACTTAACACAAATGAACAACCATCATCAACAACAAATAGTGAAACCGTAAGTTTTAATTTAATAAAATTTTTATAATTTCTATTAATCGACTTAATAATACATTAAATATATAAAATTGTTTAAAGGTGGACTTAACACTCAGTGATTCAGATGATGATTTACCTTTGGCGAAACGTCGTCCTATTGCTAAACAAAATAATAATCAAGGAACACCATCTTCAACTATGAATGGTAATGGTGGTGGTAGTAATCAAAGAGGCATGTATATGCAACAAAAGAATGGTACGTTGGATTCATTTTCGTACTAAATCAATTTTGAAAAAAAAACAATACAAAGTTTATCTCTATATATCTATATATTTAAATGAGTAAAAGTAATATAACAAACAAACACATGTCGTAAAGACAAAAAAATTACAAATCCAATAACACAATAATACAAACAGCCAACATACTACATACACACAATAACATAACTATGTCTATGTTGTACGATTTTTTTTTAATTTATTATTTTTTCCACCCACTATTTCATTCATTTCTTTATTCATTTAAAAAACAACAACAAAAAATCATATACATTACATACATATTTAGTTTAACTTAACCTATCTCTAATATCATATTAGTTTAATTTCATTTTAAATAATTAGTTATAATTATTGTCATTTTAAGTTAGTTCATCGAGGGAAAGAGAGAAAAAAAAAAAAGATTTATTTTTTTTACTTCTAGTTTTCCATAGATCTAATTTTCAATTTAATTGTATAAATTCGTTTTTATATACTTTCCTTTTTTTTATTTTGTACATTTGCTTTTGGCTTATTTTTTGTCCAACATTTTTTGCACAAATTTTTATCATCGTCGTTTTTTTTTTTTTTTTTTTTGCAAAATTGTTAGCTTATTTGATAATGATTATGGTTTAAGTTGGATTAAGGAAATTTCCTCACTGGATAAAGAATTTTGAAGAGAAATAAATGACACAATTTCAAAGATGAAATTAAAAAAAGAACAAGTTTTAAGAATTATGATTTATCTATTTATAAAGAAATTATGGGGCTGGTATTTGTAAAATGTATTTATTTTTTTTTTACTTTTAATTGAGTTTTGAATTAAATTTCACATCATATTTGTTGTTATCTAATATACAAAAGATTTGCCAAAAAATCATATTTTTGTTAACTTCACTACATCGAACTTAAGTTCGAATTTTCAAATATACTCATAATAAATATTTTTTATTTATTAACATTTAAATTTCACCTAAAATTAAAGTTTGAAAATTGAATTGAACATAAAACTTTTAATTATGTTCTATTTTTGTTTTTAACACGTTTTTAGTTAAAAATTCCATTTTTTAGTATTTTATATTTAACAAAAGTTTGAATTTTCGAATCTATCAGGCCTGTTCTGGAATCACGGTGGTTTCAAATTACGAACGATTTTGAAATCACGCAAGTGATTTTCAGTTGTTCTGGAAATCACGTGATTTAAATTTTTTTCGAAATCACGAGCAAACAACTATTTTTTATATTTTGTTTACAATTAAATAAAATAAAATACATAAATAGCCTTTTGAAATATAAAATGTTTAGCCTTTTATTAAAATGCCAGGAGCAACGTTGTTGGCAATATGTAATTGCTTTAAAAAGGAAGAAAACAAATAATGGGCGAATTAAAAAACTTTATTTGCGGGACCTATCAAAGCCTAGTTGTAGGTAAACAGCTGACAGGCAAATAAAAAATTAAATCACGAAATCGTTTCCAAAGTAAAGAGTAATTTAAACGCAGAATTAAAGGTGTTTTCAAAAAATGTCTATTTTTTAATTGTTTTTGAATAAATTATTTATACAAAACATTTAACATTTGATTAACAACACAAATCGCGTGATTTCATAATTTTTTGTGCACAGAACACCTTTTAGGTGATTTGAAATCACTTCGACAAAAAGTGACTTCCAGAACATACCTGATATATTTGTTTTTTGCGATTTTAACATTTTCGAACTTAATTTGTTCCTTTTATTGATTAATGTAATGTAGGAAATGAAGATAAAGTATGGAAATGATTTAACCATCACACACACTATCAGTATTTTTGGAGTTGTCCCTATGATATTATGGGTTTTTGATTTAGTATACAGTGCACGAAAAAAATAAGCATACAGTAAAGGTATTCCCCTCAGAAATAGCAACTTTACTAGACCCTTGCAAAGTAGGTTGTGCAAAATTTATTCTATGTGGTTGTTGTTGTGTTTACTAAACATCTGCATCAATTCATTTGTAACTCATTTTTAATGATTCCCTTTCTTTTCAATTGTTGACTGTTATTGTTTTTTAAACTTAAAATCAATTCGCTGTGTGTGCGTACGTATGGAAAAGACAAATAAAACAAAACAAAAACAAACAAAATCATTTGTGCAGGGAGTCATAAAAACAATTTAGCAACAAATCATTTGCAACTGAATTGAATTGAATTAAATATAAAATGCAATACTGTCATTTGTTTGTTTTTTGTTTACAAAATTTGAAGTGAAGGAAATATTAAATGAAAATATTTAAATAATATAGGTTTATAATTAAAAGTAAATAAAAATATCATAAATAAAATAAATTTTATTTCATTTAAGATATAATTAATTATAATTGAAATAAAAAATAATTAAATTTTCTGAGCAAAAAAATTTAAAGCAAACGTAATCATAATCTATTTTTTTATTTAAAAATAAATAATTGTTACTTTCCATGCATTTTTTCATATTAAAGTAAGGGAATGACAGTAATTCACAGTTTTGATTTTATGTTTTTTATTAAACATTACTGTTTTTGAAAAAAATTTCTTATGACAAACAATTTCTCAAAGAGAACATAACATGATTTGTTTTTGTTTTATCATTTCAATTCAACTCAATTCAAATAATATTTTTTTGGGTGGTTTGTTTTGTATTGTTTTGTTTTTTATTTTAGCAGTAATGTGAGAGCATGTATTAAAAAACATTACTGTGAGTTGAAAAGCAAATGATTTGATGCAGATGTTTAGTGTTTACAGACATCGATGCAAATTTTCTACTTTACAAGGGTCTTGCAAAGTTGCAAATTTCTAAGGTGAATACCTTTAGTGTAAAAGTTTACATATTTTGCTACCTATAAATTGAAAAATATGAATTATCTTTTTAAAAATCTTTAAAAACTTCAAACAAAATAACCTATGCATATAAAATAAAATTTAATGATAAGTATGATGCATTGGTCAGCATTTAATTAAAATAATACTTTTTGGTATTTATGTTTCTTTATGGCTCAACTACATAGAATACTTTCGCTTCAACTGAAGTTTGGCGTACTGATTTGGTTCCGTTCCATATAAATGAATACTTTTTCATGTATTTTACTGCAGCTTTCAGTTGCAGTTGAAGCAAAGGTATTGTATGTAGTTGGGCCTTTAGTAATTGGACCCTGTAAGATTTAAAATGTTTCATTGTATTAATGTAACAGTAATTAACGAAATGTCCCTTTGAACCTATTGAATTAAATAACAGTCCGCCAGGTTGACAGCATAGAGAGGATTTTTTGTCAAATATCTGAAAACTAAGCCGAATTAAAGGTTATCATATTTATGTGTGCAAACAATTACAAAGGCTGTCAAAAGAACAGTCTTGAAAAAAAAAATTTGAAATTTTTAATAAGAAAATTATGGAAATAAAAATAATTCCCAATAAAAAAGAAGTATCGCCTCGCCAAATATGAACTATTTTTAAACTGATAGTATCATTGAGTCGTATTCATACATTTAAAAATCATATGCCAACATAAAGTATGCAAAATGGGATACTAAAATTGAAATCTTTGCCCCCTCACAAAGCACCAAGACTGTCGTTCGTGGAAAATAAAAGATTTTGGGCCGAATTATGAGGAAGTTGTTTTTAGTGACAATAAAATATTTAATTTGTATTGCTAGATGGTTGTTTAGTGTGTTGATACAAAATAAACGGCGGGATGAGAAAATCAGATATTTACCAAATTTCTGTAAGGATTTCTTATAGAATATTGTGCGAATAGCTACAATAAATCATTATCATTAGTTATAATAAATCATTCCTAAACGTTGTTTTTTTTTTTATAAAAAATTAAAAATTTGTTTACGAAAAAAAAAAAAAAACTTTTGATAGAATATGAGCCAATTTTTTCATAGACCTGAATTATTCCGAGAGTAGGCGAGGAGTTATATGCCAAACAGTTTTTCTGAAAGGAGCCGCTTTAACACTATAAAGGCCTTAAAAAAATGCTGGACAATAATAATGCAATGTTGACGTATATTTTTCCTACAGACTTTTTTTTATCAATGCCGATATGATAGGAATATGCTTAATGAATGCAATTAGCCATTAAAACTGTTAAACTGCTATAATATTCTATATAATTTTAAATGAGGCATGCTAATATATATTTATGCTTAGGTAATTTCGTTGTAATCTTTAAATTTGCATCCTATTTCTTAACAACAGTGATCTTAAGTTTTGTAATATAAATGTCAAAATAGGTAACTGTAAATAGTTTAAAATATAAAGTGAAACATACATTATGGATATAAAATAAATATAGTGGTTTTTCATATATTTTTATTGTATATGCTTAGGTTTTTTCGCGCACTGTATTAAACTGTAATAGTTTCATTTTGATGTATACAATAAAGGTATTCATCTCAGAAATTGCAACTTTGCTAGACCCTTGCAAAGTAAGTTGTGCAAAATTTATTCTATGTGGTTGTTGTGTTTACAGAAATCGATATAAATTTTCTACTTTGCAAGGGTGTTGCAAAGTTGCAAATTTCTAAGGTGAATACCTTTAATGTTATTTCAAAATTGACACTCTAAGAAATAATTGACTCAAAATCTTTAAAATTTGATTTACAAAGATTATACTCAAAGGGATAAGGACTGCGCACGAATAATTTAACTTATTTATACTTCTTATTATTCTCATGTAACTATGAGTATAGCATAATTATTATTTTTTTTTTAAATTGAACAAAATCTCTTTAAATACTTACATAATTTAAATGTATTATCATAATTAGCAACTCGCGCGTAGTAACAATCTGTAGCTAAGTGGTTAGCGTTGAAGACTATAAAATATAAGATACGTCAGAACATAATATAACTACAGAAGGTATAATCATCAGAAATTATATTCTCAATTTTATTTACCCTGAAAAGTCAGTCACACATAAAACAAAATAAAATTTTAAAAAATCCAAACAAAACATCAAAAATAAAAAGTTTTTTTCAAACTAAAAATAAAATTCTTTGTGGTTAAATTTAATATAAATTTGTAAATTCTTTTAAAAAAAGCATATAATTTTGTGTGTAAAATTTTTGAAATTTTGATGGATTTATTTGCAAAAAAACTTAAAATTTTAAGAACAGGCAATTGTTTTATATTTCTTTTATTTCTAATTTTTTTCTTTTGTTTTTCGGTTTTCTGACTTTTTCAAGAATTTCAAATGACAACTCTCCCTAATGATTCTACCTTCTGTTCCATAGAATAGAACTAGAAGTTTATGTGAGAGCCACCCTATACTAAATTTTCTAAAAATTTACTCATTTTTTTGAAAATACAAAAACAAAATATATGTGACTACATGTATTTTGTTTTTGTATGAATTAGGTTTTTGACAATTGAATTAGGTTTTTTTCTCTCACATAAATATCTAGTTGTTAATCTATGTTCTGTTCTTATATCATGCGTCAGAAGAATGTGAGTTTGATTCAGAATACAGTTTAGTGATGTCAGATGGAGGGAATTTTTCCTTTTTGAGGAAATTTTTAAGGCAAATTTTGTCAAAATAAAGAAAATTTTTAATACGTACAAATTTATCTCAAAAAAATAAAAAATTTAAATAAATAAGCAAAAAATGCAATATTATCATACACACTCATTTAAAAATAGAAATATTAATTTCTTTGTTTAACATTTTTTTTGTACATTTTTACTGAATTACAAACAAAAACTACATTTATGTAAATTTCGATGCATTTTTTTATTAGGATTTTTATTTTTTGTTAAAAAATAGCGACTTTAAAGAGGAGGGAACAAAAGGGAATTTTTCAACTACACAGAGCGATTTTTCTTAAGTTTCATCTGTCATCACTGATACCGATCGATATTAACAAAAAATAAATATAATTTAATCAAAGAAATTAAAATAATTAAATAAAATAAGTTTTAAAAAGTAAACAATTTTTATAAAATTTTTATTATATTAATCGACACTGATCATGTCTTCTTGGACCAACCCTGTAACCTGTCGCAAGGTGCTAATTAGCAGAGTTTGGGGTAATGTACTAAATTTTGCGTGCACTCAGCTTTCCACTAAATTGCAATATATTAAAAAAATTTTGATTTTTTACTATTTGCTAAAATTAATAAGCAAGAGCTTATTAATATCATAGGGTTTGTAATGGGAATAAGATGGCTTAGGAACAATCATAACTGATTGCTGCTTTTTATTTATTTTCTATTATATTTTTCTTTTTCTTACTCTAATTTAAAAGTGATCATAATGGGCCGTTTTGGTCTCTGGGTGGAAGCGTGAATACGCCACCCTTTTCAACCTAAGCTAACCTAAGCTAAAACCACACCACATAATTAAGTATTTATTTTAGGGTTCTTTGGAGATTTAATAAGTATATTTGTGTATATTGAGGCATCGATATATAAAAGTGTAACGTTAGTGTGAAAAATTGTGCACTATCACTATTAGTGGAAACTGCAATTTTAGTGCACTACACCCAACTCTGCTAATTAGCCACCTTCAATGATAATCCCATGTAAATATGACAAGTTCCTCCCATATAAAGTTCCGGAACTGGAAGCGGTTACAAACCCTGAGAACCTGTAACGTGACTTCCTCAAGAGCAAGTATCAGTGGAGAAAAAGTAAAAAATATTTAAAAAATACTTAGGGCAGACAAATACTTAGACAGATACCAAAAAAGGAACCGAAAACACAAGCTTTTCGAGGGTGTTCACATATTGTCTGAATGCAATGAAATGTTTGGTATAATTCAATATCATTTCCTTTAAAACGAACTTAATATTTTTGATTGCAATGATTTTAATCTCAACTTCAGAGTCTTTCTGGCGAAGATTATTTTTTTGAACTCGAAAATAATTTAATTGGTAATTTAAAGGCCTTTAAAATGTATCATCGGTTATTGATACAAACTGTGCAAATATTTTTAGGGTTAAACCCTTTCCTAGATTCCACAAACCGGCTTCTATAGTAGCAAGCATAAGAATCACTATTTATGTTTACCCTTAATTTATTTTCGATCTATGTCGTGGTTCACACAAAGCATTTTTTTTTACCGCAATTCTGAGTTCGTAGGCGATAGAGATAAAGAGAATGTAAAAGTTTAGTATTCCCTTCTCTCCTCTTTCCTATAAATTTAGAATTGCCGCAAGTAAAGTTGCTATGTGTGAACCCCGACTATGTATATATTTATTTTACTTTATTTTTCCATTTCATCCTAATTTTTATTTGATTTATTTTTCTTCATTGAAATTTATTTCAAAATATATTTCTTTTTTATAAATTTCAATTCTAAATTTTTGCATTATTTTTGATTTTTGATTAACAATAAAATTTAGTTTCTTAAGCTCGTTTTAAAAATTCTGCAATAAATCTGCGGGCAAAATAAAAAAATTAATTGCGCAATTAAAATAATAATTATCAAAATACATTTACCGAAAATACAATTGTAATTGTAAATCTTGTAAAATGTTTATAAATTTAAGTGTTTTTGAAACCGTTATTATAATTGGCATGGGAATGTTTATGCATTTACATGGTATCAGCATCATTGAGTTGCGTTATTCCAAATTACCCCTATTAACACCAAATGCTTCATCATCTCTCTTCGTGTTATCCGTTCTGGGCATGCTTACGAAAATCCGAACACTTTGGCCTCAAACTATACGTATGCCCCAAAGGTTTATGGTTTTTCTAGTGGAATTATCCTTAATCTTATATATTACTGATTTTATTCTACGTCAGATGTGGTTACCAAGTCTTAAGTTATTGAATTTTCTTTGTCATTTTCTGGGTCAATATATAATGACTGCAAATCAAAACTTTTTGATTTATAATGCACCACAATTATCTAATTTCATACGTAATGATGCTTTCTATATAACAAGATTTCTATTGGCAGTTGCAATATTTGTCCTCATGTTAAATGTTACTGGTTTTATAAAGAAGTTACAAGATCAAATAGTTGATGGTCAAAATAATATGAAAATTGTGGATTTAACAAACACGGATGATCAGTATAATGAAGATTATTATAGTGGTAATATAACCAGATCAGAGAATATTGATTCCACAAATCGTATGCCATTTAATGTATACGATTTGCCATGTGTACCTCCAGAAGATATTTTGAATTTATCCAATCGCGTTGTAACAAAACAAAAGAAACAGAAATCCATACGCAAAACTAAACGTAAAACTAAAGTTTTACTTGATGATGATTCCAATGAATATAATTGTTGATTATATTTTTTTTAAAGTTAATAAAAATATGATTTTTCTTACAATTACCAGCCAAATTTTGATACTATATGTTTTGGACTCGAAAGTTTGCGTCTTTTATTGTTTATATTAGAACTTAATAATATGAAGATTAAACTGATAAATTGATCAATTTTCAAATCGGCTGTTTGAAACCGTTCACATTGTACTATTGTTCTCATAAAATCTTTACTATTTTGTCAAGTTGTAGACATTTTTAGGGTTGAGAAACGTATGACTCTGCTTTGCCAAAGAGTTAGTTATTTTTGTCATCATGCAGGTATGTCATGAAAAATGATTTTGAACAAATATCAATGTTAAAACTAATGATGTTGTGATACACATACATTTTTCGATTTAATTTTCGTTTTATTGTAAAATCAAATTCGATTTTATGCTTTCATAGTTTTATCATTTTCAAGTCGATCAAATATTTGTAGCCGTTTTAACAGATTTTTTTTTTAAATGTAAGAAATACATAATACAGTGCCTCTCATCTTAAATAATGCAGTATACAATTTTATTTTCAAAGCTCCAAAACAAAGTAACAGACAGAGATGAAAAATAAAATTTGGTATTATTAGAAAGAGGAAGATTTCTAGTTTAACATAATTTATTGTTAAAGTTTACCATTAAGTAACTTTAAAATAAGAAAACAAAAAAATCAATATTTTTATCTCACAGCTTATTATATAAAACCACTAATGACATCAAAAAGTTAGAAATTTCGACCGATAATTACAGTATTTATTATATGGAATAGTAGACTCAATTGTATGCAACATATTTGCGTGCAGTTGTTGTGTAACATTAAGCGAAATGTGCTTCCACTGCATTTTCAGGGTCTTCTATTTTATTATGTAAATTTCCAATATGGACCACATATTTTCTATAATATTGAGGTCTAGCGACTGTTTAGGGACCGTCATTAAATTTGGGCATTTATAAATTAGCAAAGTTTGCAGAATACCAAATTTTTTCTTCGGATCGTTATCTTGGCAATATCAAAAATACGATAATATGCCCTGATTCTCCGCACTCTGCAACAAATTATCCTTTAGGATCTAAAGATATTTTAAACTGACCATTATTGCTCCAATAAATTCCAACTTTCCACCACCATTAACCGACATACAGCCCCAAACAATGAAACTGCCATCAACATGCTTCACTGTCCAGCAAAAAAATGATGAAGTTCTTCCAAAAAAAGAATATTTTCACAACTTAAAAGTGGAAAAAAGTGCATGTTTTAAACTTGGAAGTTCTTAATAATTATTTCCAAAAAAGTAAAAATAAATGAATTTTTAGCGGGAAAATGGTAATAATTTCTATTGTGATTTCAATTTTATATAGTATATTTTTATTTGTATTTATAATAAATTCATGTACAATACAATTCACGTGGTTTTATTCTTAAGCTCTGACTCCTTTAATTCTCTCTTCTCTCTGCTTATTATCTATAAGTGCTGCCAACACCTTCCCTTCTTAGTTAGTTCCTGGAAGGACTAAACCTATCTACAGGTTACCGTTGTCTGGCTGATCTGCGTGGTGTTGAGGATTCAGGGACATGCGGCTTAAAACTTCTTGTCCTCTTGGTACTTCAATGCAGGGTTTTAGGTTTTCAAAAACAGTTGGGTTTAAAATTTGTCCTTCGCTCGGTATGTTACTGGCACAATCTTGAAGTTCACTGTTTTCCACAGTTGGTTGTTTATCCGATGTTATAACTTCTGGGAAGTAGTCCAGTCCAATGCCTAACCTACGGGGACTTGATGTTGTATTCCTGCTATTTCTTGGACGTAGTTGATTTTTGTGAGCACGAATCAACCTGCCGTTATCAAGCCTTACATTATACATGACGTTACCTCTACGCTCTACTATTTTTCCAGATTTCCAGACAAAACTGTTATTAGGTACATGAATACTATCGTAAACTTTATCTCCTGTCTTAAATTTTTTTTCAATAACGCCGTGTTTCTTATCATATTGTTGTTTCATGCGTTCGACATGGCCATTTGGATGAAAGGCGTTTTGGAATGTTGAAGGTGGATGGAGAAGATCTAGGTGTATACGCATTTTCCGGTTATATAAAAGCTCTGCTGGTGATTTATTATTGTTGCAGTATCGATTTGGTGTGGATCGGTAACACTGAAGAAATGTTTGTAAGTCTTCCCGTATATTACCCTCCTCATGTAGTTTTTTTAACGCTCTTTTAAATGTGTCCACGAATATCTCTAGCTTGCCCATTTGACATCGGGTAATATGGACTGGAGAAAAATTGTTGAATACCTCTGGATGTAGTGAATTCTTGAAACAGTGTACTTTTGAATTGAGTTCCGTTATCGGAAACAATTGTGCGCGGTAGCCTATGTCTGGAGAATATTTCATTCAAAATGTCTATTGTCTGCTGGGCGGTTATAGATTTAGTTGGAACTATTTTAGGCCATTTGGAAAAGGCATCGACCACAACCAAGAAATAATATCCTTCGATTGGGCCAGCGTAATCTATATGAATGCGCTCCCATGTGTTTTCAGGTGTAGGCCAGAGACTAAGCACAGTTTTTGTTGGCATTTTTGCTGCTGAGGCACATTGGCCACACTGTTGTATAAAGGCTTTAATATCCAGATCAATCCCAGGCCAAAACACATAGCTGCGGGCAATAGATTTTGTTCGTTCAATTCCTGGATGTCCCTTGTGAAGATCTTTTAGGAGACGTTTGCGATAAACTTTGGGAACAACTACTCGTTCTCCTACCATGATACACCCATCGATCACTGTTGCTTGGTCATCCGTTTTGGCAAAATTCTATTATTGAACGTAAAGTCTGGTGCTTTTCTGATTGCTCTTTTATCATCATGTGTGTAATTGGAATTTTTGTGAGATTATTAGCAAGTACTTGATTGACTTCATTTTCGAATTGTATTGAGGGAATGACAAATTCGTCTGAATCAGTGTTTTATTTATAAGGCTTGATAACACATCGTACCCAAAGCTGCTGGTAGATTCAAAACTGATTTCGAAATCGTATGCTAATAGTTTGGTTGCCCATCTATGAAGGCGATTAGCTTGATGTGCACTTATACCACTCTTTTTCCGTTTTTAACTTAAACTTTCTGCCAAAAATCATTTTATGGAATTTTGTTGTTGCAAAAATAAGAGCCAATACTTCTTTCTCTATTTGGCCCTATGATTTTTCCGCTGCCGTGAGCGATCTGGATGCGTGTAAAATCGCTTTTATCGACCCGTCCTCAAATTCATGAAAGATGCATGTCCCCAGACCGTAATTAGAGACATCGGCAGCTACTATAATGTTTTTATTAGGATCATAACGAGTCAGTAGTAAGTCTGACATGATTTCTTTCAGTTTCATGAAAATATTACGACGTTTGGCATTCCATTCCCAAGGAATATTTGCTTTCAACAGTTCGTCAAGCGGACCTGGGTGCTTGTGCATCTGATTTACGAATTTTCCATAAAAGTTGATTGCCCCGAGAAATGACCGTAGCTCTGAGACGTCGGTTGGCTCAGGCATGTTGTAAATTGCTTCAGCTCGAACTGGGTTTGGTTTTAATCCATCTATTGATTTTGTAACCCAAATAAACTATTTCGTGTGCTAAAAAGTTGCATTTTTCGAATTTCAATTTAAAGCCATATTCTTCGATGCGCTTTAAGACCTCATATAGGTTTGTATCATATTCCACCTGATTTTTCAAAGACACAAATATATCATCTATATACGCAGCTGTGCCCTGTAACCCTGCAAGCATTGTGTCCATGATCTGTTGGAATATTGTGGGAAATATTTTAACACCAAACACGATCCGATTATACCGGTATAATCAAATGTGTGTGTCTATAGTCAATAGATGTTTTGATTGTTCATTCACTTCTACTTGAAGAAACGCATCAGCCAAATCAATGTGGCTAAATACTTTTGCATTTGCCATTTTTGAAAAAATGTCATTTGGGTGTGGTAAAGGATATTGGTGCATTTCTAGTGCGTCATTAAGGCCGGTTGAGAAGTCAGCACATAAGCGAATGCGTCCATCAGTTTTTCATATGACCACTATTGGTGCTGGCCAATCCGTATAGTTGACTGGAGAAATTTTACCTTCATCTATGAGTCTGTGTAATTCATCTTCTACGAGATGTCGAACTGCATATACAACAAGCCGAGGAGGACGAAACACTGGTTGTTTATCTGGTTTCACACTACCAGGTTTGCTGTTGTTTTATTGCACAGACCCATTTTTCCATCAAAGAGGCCTGAAAAATTATTTTTGAGATTCAAGAAATTATTATTACTTTTACAGATACTTTCTTGATTGATTTTAACTGATTTACAAATGGTGTTAATTGGTATGTCATTTAAATGTAAGGCGTTTATCCAATCAATACCAAGTACATTTAAATTTTTAATTGATGTGACATAACCTGTTGTGGCAATATCATTGTTCATAAAATTTACATTGCAGTTGAATTGACCTATTAGTGGAAAATTTCCTGTAGCACTACGAGCGGTTTGTGTGACCTTTTGCAAGTCGTGTATGTGGAGTTTGTTGAAAACTTCTTCTGTAATAATTGTTATGTCCGACCCAGTGTCGAATTGTAACTTTACATCAATTCCATTGATTTTAACTGTGGCGTATTTCCTCAATGAACTATTTATTGTGTTACATGTGAAAATACTTTTTGCTTCGGGACCAGAGTTGTATGAAGGGTTTGGAGTGTTTTTTATTATTTCTCCCTTTGAAGCAATAACCCTCTTTGTGTCCCAGTTTGTTGCATTCTTCACACTTATGATTTTTATACATGCAAAGACGGGCATAATGCATGCCGCCACAATACCAGCATGGTGAATTTGGTTTGCTGTTACTCTTGTTTTTTTTTCCAGTTGTAACCGATGTACTTGATTTTCACCATGTGCATTTTCAATGAGAGCTGTATCCGTTTTTAGATTGATGATTCTTTGACATTCTCTTGATAAAATATCTAGTGTAATTACGTTTGCTTCACTATCAAATTTACTTAAAAGTTTTGTACGCACATCAAAATCATCTGTTGACTTGAGTCCCATTACAAACATCAGACACTTGAACTGATCTAGAGTAAGATCATTTAATTTAAACTGCTCGCATTGTTTATTAACAAACCCTGTGTATGTAATGAAGTCCATTTGTGGTTCTTTTGTTAATTGCAGACACTTGAAGCGAGTATTAAAAATTGATATTTGGCTTCCAAACAACTGTTTTAATTTTTCTACAGTCTCTTTAAAACTGAAGTTTCTAGGATGCTGTGGAAGAATATAATTTATGTATTTGTTATGCACTATTCGAATAAATCTTCATATCTTGCATACCATGAGTCGAAAGTTAGGTTAAGGTCGGCATCATAGCAAAATTCACTTATATTGGATGCAAGTGCTTCAAGAATAAATTCATTTCCCTTCTCCATTTTAGAAATTGTATCGGACGAAGTTGATGAAGCTGTAGACTGTTTGGACAGTATTTGGGACATAAGTTGATGTAATGCCATACTATCCTGATGGTTTTGACGTTGTTGAGCTTGCATTTGCTCCAACAACCCTTTGATATTTTCATCCATGCTTCTTGCACTCTATACAATATTTTTATCGTGTTAAAAATAAGTATGTTCCTTTACGCCTCGTCGCCAATATTGTGATTTCAATTTCATATATATTTATACCCACCATCAAAAAGATGGGCGGTATATTGATTTTGTCATTCCGTGTGTAACATGTAGAAGGAATCATCTAAGACCCCACAAAGTATATATTTTCTGGGTCATGGTTTGATTCTGAGTTGTTCTAGCTATGTCCGTCCGTTGTCTGTCTGTCCGTCTGTTGAAAGCAGGATAGGGCTCGAACGGGACAACGTAGGGGGACGAAATTTGGCACAAATATTTGTCTTATATAAGGTTTGTTTGGGATTGAAAATGGGCAAAATCGTTTAATAAACAAAAAAGTTATGGGCTAAAAACTAGAAACACAGGGTGTCCGTTTTAGACTTTTCTGCTGATATTTCTTCAACAAAAGCATGTACGACAACGAAATTTTGTAAGTATAGTTCGGAGATCGATATAAACTCGGAAACCAAAAATGGGCGTGGTCCGCCCACTTTACTGCCCACCTCCTATATAAGGTGAAAATCAACGAAATTATGTTCAAATAGTTCAAGGACCAATGTAAACTCGGAAACAAAAAATGGGCGTGGTCCGCCCACTTTAATGCCCGCTTTACCGCCCCCTCCCATATAACGTAAAATTTGAAAAAGTTGATGGTGGGTATATAGATTCGGCCGGGCCGAATATTCGCGCTTGTTTTATTTGTATTTTTAATAAATTCATGTACAATACAATTCACGTGGTTTTATTCTTAAGCTCTGTCTCCTTTAATTCTCTCTCTTATTCTGTTCATATTTATAACTAAAGTTACCATATTGCTTATTATCTATAAGTGCTGCCAACAATTTCTAACAAAATTTTACAAATTTTAAAGCATTTTTATAATTATTTAATAGGACAAAAACAGAATTTTGATTAAAAAATTTTACAAACATTGTGCGTGGACCAATTTTACATATATATTTTAATTGAAACATGAACTAACTAACAAAATCAGAGAGAAAATGTTCCAAAGAGAATTGGCTGCATGAAATAGGCTGTGAGCTAAAAAGTTGAGTATATTTTTATTTTTTACTTTAAGTTATTTAAACGAAAATTTTTGCAATATATGAAATGATTTTGTAAAACTTTACATTAAACAAGTATGCTCTGCATAAAATAAGCTGAGAGCCACTGTATCTATTCTTATTAAAAATTTGTGCTAATTATAATTTAATAAAATTATGAAATACATTCAACATTATTCCAGTAGTCAATGTCGTTTTTGAGTCAACTTCGTGTAGACATCAACATCACTTCGACGTTTATTAGGTATTTTCTAACAGACTTCAGACGACGTCGAATGTTAAGAAAACATTATAATTTTTGAGTCAGCTGATTTATTTTGCCGGAAATTAAAAAATAAATTTTCCTGTCAAAAATAAAAATCCAATTAAAAATGTTTTTTATTTAAAATTCTGATTGAAGTAATAAGCTAATATATTAACCCAGCAATAAAGGAACTGAAAAAGAGCTGAAAAAGTCATGAATTTAACATTGTGTTGTCAGTGGAAGGAAGTACTTAGTGGTGAAAAAGAGCTGCAGAAGTTCTTTTTTTAACACATGATTGTCATTGGTAGATGTTCTTCTTTTATACTTCTTGTTCATTTCTTTTGAAGTACTTCCCTTAAAACTATGTTTATACAATTTTCTAAAAAAAAATCTGTTTTAGCCTATAAAAATGCTTTAAAATTTGTGAAATTTTAATTTTCTTAGAAATTATTAACATTTTTTCCCGCTAAAAATTCATTTATTTTCACTTTTTTGGAAGTAATTATTAGGAACTTCCAAAAAAGTTTAAAATATGCACTTAGTTATACTTTCGCTGTGGTGAAAATGTTTTTTTTTTTAGAATCTCTTGATCGTTTTTTTGCTGGGAAGGAAAACTTTATTTGGATAGAATTTTCTTCTCTTTGGTGTTTCAAAGTATGCTTCCATTAAAAAAATGTTAAAATTCATATCCAAACTTTAATCAGACGTATTTATTTGTAATTGGTAACATTTCCAAAACTTGCTTCTCTTGATAAAGTATTTGATTTTTCACTTAAAATTCAATATATCACTAAAAAATCTAATTTTTCATTAAAAATTTAGTTTTTCACTAAAATTTGGATTTTGTTTTAAAAACTCCTTAAATTTTTTTAGCTTCGCTAATTTTAATTTTTAATTAATATGCAGTTGATACAGTAAAATATTTCAATTTTAATTATAAATGTTACTTATATTTTGTTTAAATTATTTTAATTTAATAATAATTTTCTTGTTGTGCATAAAAAGCTAAACTACATTTTTTAATTAAAAACGACACTCATGGTACCGAAAATTGTAATATAATTTTAATCTTAATCGAATTTTTTCCAACAACTCAAAATTATATGAGGACGACTACTTTTCGCCTCATAATCTTCACGAGAACTCATAATAAGGTTAAATTACTGATCTTGTGTGGAGTAAACTTATTTAGTTGTTACAAGCGAACACCGATTTTCATAATAATGTTTTATTATTCGTTTGTGTTGTTCGATGATTTTATTTGTAATTGTCATAAACTGTCTTTAATCAAAACCAGAAATATTAACAAGAGAAAACAACATAACTTCCATTATCTTAAACATCTATACGAACAAACCTATTATTTTATTATTCTATTATTTTATGTAACTGTTGATAGTCAGCAAAACAACAAGGAAGGTATAAAATTTATCCACAAAGTTTATATAAGATCGAATTAGGTAAAAAAGTCTAAACTTGCGAACAAAAATTGTAGAAGAATGGGGAAAAAGTTAAGAAATTTTTAGCTAAGTTCTTCAAAATTATGATTTTAAGATAAAACTTAGTGCTCTAAACTTTTGCTCTCTACTAGTTTTAAGTCTTGTGAGTTTCGATCTGTAAAAATTGTTGATAATGACCCATATACCATATATTTTTTTAGAGGTATTGGTTTTAAAGTTACACACTTTTTCGAGTTTTTTGACTTTTCATTAAATTAATTTAAGATATTTTTAAAAGTAGCATAAGGAGTGAGATCGAAAAATTCTTAACATACATTTTGCCTCATAATTTTTTTCGGAATTAATATTCAAAAACTTTTTTTTGATCTAGTTATCATGGAAAAATACTTCAGTTATTATTTTTAATAACAACCATGTTAATTTGTCTTTATTTTCATCAAAATAAGTGACGAAAAAGATTTACGTCCTACAAGTTATTAAAAAATTTAAAAAAATCCAAATAGGTCTTACAAATAATTGGCCACAGAATTAAATGTCGTTCATAAAACCGTTTCTAATGTTATTAAACAGTATCAGGAGAATTTGACTATTGATGTGAAACCTAGTTCGGTAATTAAAAAGGACCACATGATATTGGGAAGGCCAGAAAATTAAAGGCATATTGAAAGCACATCTGGTAGAAAATCAGCTCAGTTTTCTCAGTGCTTCGACTATTTGGTGCGAAAATTTAAAGCACATGGGAAAGTTGATAATATATAAAGTTAAAAAAATTCCAAACTGGAATTCTGCAAAAAAATTACAAGCCAAAAATAGGACTCGGAATTTAAAACCAAATTTCATACAAAAATACTCAAGCTGTATAATTGACGAAGAAACGTAGGTGCTGACAGAATCTTCGCAGCTTCTGTCTCAAAAATTTTTATTGCTAATGCTCGAAGCAATGTTGGAGATAAGTTTAAGACACAAAAGCAGCAAAAATTTCCTACAAAATTCATGGTATGACAAGCTTTTTGCAGTTGCGGCAAAACAGGGAAGTTATTTGATACATTCGGATCTATAAATACCAAAATATGCATAAAGGAATATTTGCAAAAAAGACTTTTTCTTTTCCTAAGAAAGCACAAGGTGTCCACATATTTTTGGACCCATTTGGTATCATGTCACTACGGTAAGAAAGCTCTGGAGTGGTACCAAGAGAGGTCAATTTTCAAAATTGTCCATAGCTTGGACCAGTGGAGAGATATTGAGCTCTTTTGAAAAGTGAATTCAAGAGCACAAAAAAGGTGTCCCAAAATACCGAAGATTTTAACAGAAGATGTGCACACTGTTCCAAAAAAGTGACTGAAGCAACTATCAAATCTCCAAAGAAAGGGTTTTTAAAAATGATCCACAATTTTATAATTAGTGGTTAGAACCATAAAAATTATATATTTCTGTGATCTGTGCTAAATTATCAAATGACTAAAAAAATAATGAATACTCTAAGATCAACCGTTTCCAAGTTATTGAATATTATGTATGTTAAGAATTTTTCGATCCTTATTTGAAAATCCATAATTCGCGCTATACACACTTCCAAAAATGCTTTTATGTATAAAATATGCTATAGCATTTAAAAGGCTAAAATATAATTTACAATAGGTTATTCCATGAAAATATGACAAATTATAAGTAGAAAATTAAAATATGCTGTAATACCCAAAATATGCAAAAATATGCTTTAACAAATGGATGCCAAAATTCATGAAAATTATCCACTCACCAATTTTTTTTATCATTTTAATCACAAAAAAATATATATATTTTTGGGTGTCCCGATTGTTCTTATAATAATTGTAATCAATTTTATAATAATTATAAAAAATCATTACATTAGCATAATAATAAAATACAATTTTGATTTTTTATGAAAATTTTATAAGGAAAAAAAAAAAAAAAATCATATAAATATTTACAAAATATAACTTAATACATAAATGTCTATGTATTAATATTAAATAATGTGTGTATGTGTCTGATTTCCATTTGTGTGTTCCTACCAACTATCTTCATTCACATTCATCTGTAAACTATTTTATACTATTTTCTTTTTCTTTTCTCTAGTTATAAAATCCACCAAAAAAGAACTTTCTTCCCTTCCATTAAAACAAAATTGTGCTAGTAATAACAATAATAAAACGCAAAACAATGAATTTTTTCGTCACTATAACAAACTATTAAATAGAATTGATGTAATTATAAATTCTGTTGAAGATAATAATAACAATAATAATAACAACAACAATAATAGTAATAATATTAATAATAATAACAACAATAACAATAAACAATTACAAAAAAATGGTATAACCGTCACACGATCAAATGAAAATAATGATCGTAATACAAATCCACCAACACTACCAACTCTTCAGAAAATGCAAGATTATGTTACCATAAGTCGTGTGGTTAAAAAGAAAAGGAATTAATCTATTTTTGTTATTAACGTCTTTGGATAATTTTGTTTTTCCGGTTAACATGTGTTAGTTACGATTTAAATTTTATTTTATTAATGTATTATTGTTTTCAATTTTTTTTTATTTTGTTAATTTTTTAGAGATTTTTTTTGTTTGTTTTATATACATACTACATAGTTGTTAAAAAAAAAGTTTTATTAAGATATTTTACTACATATAGCGTTTATATAAATTTAATTAAGAAAAATAAATCATAAATTATTGTAAAAGTGACATCATATACATATATAATAAATTTTTTGATAAAAATTAAAATTTTTTTCATCGAAACTACAATATTATATTTCCAATTTTTTTCTGTTGGTATTTCTCCCTCTCTTTCTCTATTTTTTTTGATATATTTGCTGCTCTTTACTTCCACGTTGTTTGTTATATATGATCACATATGTTAAATAAAACATATATGAAATTATTTTTATAATGTTTAGAGGATTTAATGCAGGATCAAATGTTAATGGATTTACGCCAAAATAACTCATCTACAAAAACATCTTCTACTACGGCACCAAATTCAACTTCATCTGCATCTACCTCCTCATCGGGTACAATATCGGCAGTGGCAGCAACACGTTTATCACACAATAATATTGTTGTTACTTCATCAAATCAAATGATCACTAATAATAATGCTTCTAATGAAAATATTGATATGTAAAATAACTACTATTAACTTGTGTATTACAAGGTCTTATACTATTATTCCTATTGCTATTATGTTTTATAATTTTTCTTATCTTGTTTGTGTGTATTTCTCTTGCCAAATATTTTGTGTTTTAGTTAAGCATATTCTTTTTTCTTGTTTTTTGCTTTCTTTTAATAGAATGAGAAAATTTTCACAATCAAAATAATTTTTTTTTAAAGTGTGTATTTTTTTATATATTTCTTTTTCGAAGTGTTACTAATATGAAATGTGTGAATTTATTTATCAGAACTTTTGGATTTTAAAACATTAAAACATACTAAAGCAATATGCACTAAGTTAAGAGATAGAAATTCGTCCAACTCTGAATTTTTATAAAAAAAAAATTTATGACATTTTTTTAAACCATTTTGTTTTAATATCTCCAAAGTTATTTATCTTATAAAAAAAAATTAGTAAGCATAACTTGCAACATCATTTATTTTCTATATAACGCACATTAGGGTAAAAGGGCGCTAAATTCAGGGAAAGGTGATATCAATATTATAATGATCACGTTTTATTTTTTATACCCTACACCACCATAGGTGGTTGGAGTATTATTTGTTTGTACAAATATTGTAACGCAGAGACGCCCACCTTAAAGTATACCATTCGACCAAGAATCATTTTCTGAGTCGATTTAACCATGTCCGTCCGTCCATCTGGTCGACTGGCTGGCTTGCTGTTCATGCAATTTTGAAGAAACTTTGATGAAATTTATTACATATAATTTTTGCACAAGGACGAAGCCTATTGAATTTGGTCATGATCGGTCCATTATTTCACCTGATCATGACCAAATCCAAATATAATTATATGCCAAATTTCGAGAAGATCGGTCCACAACTGAATATAGTTCCCATATGAACTCTTCTTCCGAAAATCACTTTAATGTGCATAAATCCCATAAAAATTTTATTACCAACAATATTCGATACAAATAAATTGTTTATAAGTATAAATGACAGTGCAAAATTTTATGAAGATCGGTTAATAATTTACCATAGCTCCCATATAAGATCCAATTTCATGAATCGCCTAAAAGTGCATAAATACATGTGATTGTTAGTACCAATGTATACCAATATTCTGTATTAGTATGTTTTATTTTACACTTAATACAAGTATCGGTCTACAATTGGTCTCTTCCCGAATTTTCTTATACATAGACAATGGTGTAGGGTATCATATGGTGGCGCTTGACCGACTATATATTTTTTTTTTATCGTTTTATTTATTATTAGGTAAAAAATGCATTTTCTGCAGAATGGTAATGTCCAGTCGGACGTACATACGGTATTAAATGGGCCCAAAATGATGCTTAATTTAGGGAAAAGTGATATCAACACTTTAATGATCACATTATATTTATCTATTTATTAGTTAGCAAAAATGCATTTTTAGAATTTGAAGATTCTTTTTGGCAGAATTGTAATGTTAAATGGGTCGAAAATAGCGCTTAATTCAGAGAAAGATTATATATCTATATCTACATTTAAAATTTATATAGATCATAAAGTAAAAAAAAAGATATATTTTTGAAATTTTAAGATTTTTTTTTTGAAAGATTCCGATGTCCGTCCATCCTTCTGGCTGTTTGTTAATTTTTGCTAATTTTCCAATTCAAAATCGTTTATTTTTGGACTCTTAACTAATAACCAAAAAATATAATAAAATCGGTTGAAGATGTTGGGCTATATATGGAAAAAACTTGACCAAGATCTTACAAAATTGAGATTGTTGAAATTTCAAATGCATATAACTAGAATAATATATAAGATAAATAGAACATGCAAACTTGTTTTTCAAAAGTGAAATAAAAATCGGGTAAGGAACAAAAATTCTATAGTGGTAAAGCATTATCTATGTCATTACTACCCTGTAGGTTCCTGCTTTTAAAGCTCAAAATTTTACTCTACTCTGCTACGCCTATGTTAAATTTTATGTAAATTCAAAAAGCCGATTAGAAGTTACAAATTTATTTTCAAAATATTATATTCTTTGCAACTGCCTAATGTTTGATAAAGCAAAGAATAAAGTCTGCGCTTAAACTGTTTTTTATGAGAGCTACTCAAGTTGTTTGCTCTTTTTTTCGAAAAAAATTGTTATATATATGCTCACATTTTTTTCATAGTATTAAAGTAGACAATATGTATTATCAGAGAATATTCAGAACATCCTGTAAAATTTTAAGTTGCATTCCATAAAAGTTAAAAATTAGTGTATTTTAGGAGAATTCTCAAAAAATAAATGAAAACTAAATTATTTTACTCTTTTTCAAAATGTAAAAAAAATTAACTTTGGTAGCTCTGTACAAGAAAACAACACAACGTAGAAACGAACAAAAATTTAAATTTTCGTTAAGAAAGACAATTTAAATCTTAAATTTCTCATGTACGTTTTCTCCACCCCTTAACATAAAGTTGGAAATAAATTATTCTGCCGTCATTATTTCTTATGTTAGGAAATAAAAATCTCTTCGTGGAGACGTAGAGTGATGATTTAAATTGATATTGAAAAAAATTTTGTGTATTTTTATTCAGTACTCAACTTTATTACAAAAATTTAAATTTCAAAATTCAATTAATGCATAGAAAAAAAAAAATTATTTTGTGTAAAATCTTTAATTTTAGGTTCTTTTAAACGTTTAAATTAGCTTTTAAATGAAACGAATTAGTTTCAATGTCCAACACTTTCTTCAACTCTAGCTGTTCCAATTTAGCTTTAACCGCAGATCGAAATTTCTTTAATTGTATAATTTTTTAATGTCCCAAATTATCTTCAATTGTAGGTATTTTTAATGTCCCAAAATTAAAAACCAAAATTAGCTTTAAAAAAAATATTCTGAATTAGCTTTGATCCTAGGCGTTTTTAATGTTCTAGATTTGTTGAAATTGTAGATATATTTTTAAGTACCAATTATTCGTAAAATCATAGGTTCAAATATGTTTCAATCGTAGATCCTAAATTGTCTTCAATCGTAGGACTTTAGAAAACGTTCGAGATGTTTCTAAAATCTTTACAGTCAATTTATGTTAAAGTAAAAAAAATACTTTATAAAGGTATGGTATGTTCAGACTAGGCAAATATTTTACGAATAAGACGTAACCACTAGGGATGCCAAACAGGACTGGTTTTTGCAAATCCTGGGAATTGGGAAATAACAAATGGTCACACAATTTTGATCAAATATTTGTCAAATGAGAATACAGCATAAGATAACGTAAAAATAATTTCATAGAACTAAAAAACGATTGTGAAAATGTTCTCCAAAATAATAGTTCTACATTAGACTCTTTCTGCTTTTTTCTTTGTTTGGTTTTTGTCTTCATTTATTGTAATTTTAAATAATTTCTATGTTTTTGATTTTGTTTAATATTTTTTTAAAATATTTTATTTTTTTTTTTTTTACAATTTATTTTCAGCTCGAAGATAATTTATGTTTTGAGTACTATCTGCCTTTTATTCTCTATAATTTCCTATTTAGACAGTACCTATCTACAAATATTTTTTTTTAATTATTGTCGTTTAAACAATTAAATTGAAAATTTTCTAATGAACTAGAAGTGTATGTAGTAATAATATTAAAATTAATTATTAAGTAATTTAAATTAACAAGTATGTAAATGTCTACATACATATGTATAAGTATATTTACTTTATTTTAAACAAATTATATGGAAAATTTCCTATCAGATATTTTATTTACCTAACATCAATTTATTTGTAGTACATTAATATACATATATTTTTAAAATTTTTATTTTAAATTATAAATATTCTACAATTTGTTATTCTCATATTGAGCTATTATAAATTTATATCAATTTTTTTATCTATTGCAATTTTTAAAAAGAAAATTTTGAAAATTTAAAATTTAACTAAAACTTGTTATCCAGTTTGAGAAAATACTATATGTATTATATAAACATTTTATGTATAGAATATGTACTGGTGACATAAATTAATAGTCTATATCTAGATACATAATTGCCTTCCCTTACACAATTTTATTATAAAAACATAGTCTACTAAAAATATTTCATTGATGGTCAAAGGTTGATTGATACCTTATAAGTTATAACTCATAAACTGCAGTATATGCAGCTTGTGTTAGGTATGCAGATAAAATTTGCCCTAATTGATTGATTATTGGTTTGTAAACGATTTCCTATTGTTAGTTAAGAGCTGCCAACCTTTCATCATCATCTACATATATCGAATTTCTAAATTTTATCATTTCTGTTCTGGCATATGAAATGTGAAAAAATGTTTAAAAATTTAGTTTTTTTTTTTTTTTTGTGAACGAAAATAAAACTGTTACATATTTTTTAAACCTAATAAATCTTTGAAATATTGCAGTCAGCATTTAAATCATTCATTTTCCAGAACAGGAATTATATGTTTTCTTACTAAAAAAAATCAAAACGTCTTATTAAAGTCTATCTATATCGTTTAAAAATATTGAGAAAATTTAGTTTTGAAATAACTTTATTTGTATAGATCTATTGGATCTAAACTATAAATGAGTAGCATCTTTAGTAAGTTTATTTCAACAACATATGTATTTATGATTCTTTATATATTTTTTGCTAATATTTAAATAAGAAATTGTTTGACTAAGGATATATAGATAACCGTGTTAATGTCTTATCAATGACAACGATTTTCAACTGTTTAAGTTAAGAATTATGTTAACATAAAAAACTAATTTTGAAAATAAAATTTGATACAATTGATTAGAATTTAATTCAATGAGAAGGATTTTTTGTTAATTTGTTCTGAGTTCAAAATGTTTTCAAAATTTCTGCAAGAAATGAGAGCAAAGGCTACATTATTCTCGATGCACTTATAACTTATTATAAGTGAAAAAAAGTTATTATTCTCAGTAAAGGCTCCCTTACGTGTCAGCTGACACGTTTTGCTTATAACATCTACATTAGACTATTTTTTATCAACACAAACGTCAAAATATGCGTTTGTGCTGATGTTTGTAACACCCAAAAATATTGGTCTAAGACCCACCTTAATTTATACCAATCGGCTTAGAATCACTTTCTGAGTCGATTTAACGATGTCCGTCCGTCCATGTAAACCTTGTAATCAAACTACAGGTCGCAATTTTGAAAAAAAAAAAAAATGAAATTTGGCACACAGGACGAAGCCCATTGAAATTAGTTATGATCGGTCCATTATTTCACCTAGCCCCCATAGAAATGTCCTCCCGTAAAAGGGTTTAATGATCATAAATCCCTTAAATATAGCAATATTTTAATAAAATTTATCACATATAAGTTCCATGTAAATCTAAATCTGTGTGCCGAATTTCAAGAAGATCGGTCAAGAAGATCGGTCAAGAAGATCGGTCCATATAAACCCCTTTTCAGAAAATTACTTTAATGGGCATAAATCCCATTAACATGTTAGTATCAAGTTAATATTCGACACAAGTTTTATATAAATATAAAAGATAGTGCCAAATTTTACGAAGATCTGTCCATAATTTACCATATCTCCCATATAAGGCCCTCTTTCGGGAATCACCCAAAAGTGAATAAATTCATATAAATGTTAGTATCGACGTAATATTCTGTATTCGTAAGTTTTATTTTACAGTTAATATGAGTATTGGTCCACAATTGGTCCCAAGTCTAATTAAAGACCCCTTCCCGAATTTTGATGTATACAATGGTGTAGGGTATCATATGGTCGTGCTTGACCGTTATATACGCAGTTTGGCAACTGTAACATCAAAAATAATAATCAGCTGTTTAACTAATGTGGTATTCACACTTGCTCACATCTAACATCTACCATCAATTTCACAAGATGTTAACATCTTCCCATATGAATTTTATAGGGCTCAGAACTCAACATCTTTCAACATCTTTAAAAGATGTTCCTATCTCATTTTGTTCCACCTAACATCTTTCGATTATTTTAGTGTCATCACTAGAAAAATGACATGAAACTGAAAAAATAAAAAAAAAAAAAAAAAAATGCAAACAAAAAAAAAATTATAGGAACACAACAACAAAATATGTATTAAAACTTTAATTAAAATACAAATATTAAAGAAAATATCATATAAATTGACGAATTAATAATTGTTTTATTGTAATATTTAATAAAATTATTGATTATTTTTCTTGATCTTATAAATTTTATTTTTTTCCCTCAAGCATTTTTCCTCAACCATGTGACTTTTTCATTGATGAATGATGGTAGATGTTAGATGTTGCAAGTGTGAACAAATGTTTCACATTTTTAACATCTTCCATACATTCCTTTAAGATGTACGCAAGTGTGAAAACGGCATAAAGTTACCTTGTATAGATTCGCACTGATTTTGACGTTTGTCTTTATAAAATTGTGTCTAATGTAGACACTATGTAAGAGTTATATGTGTATGTGTACTTCACACGTAAATGTAACGTAGTAACTTAATTAAATTAGGTCGCTCTGCGTTTTTATGTGATAGCTGTTAGAACAGTGTTGACAGCGTTTTACTTCAATATACAAAATGTCCGTAAAAAATCGCGGTTAAAAGATTATTAATTGGATAATTTGTTTTGCCGTAAAAAAAATTATTAAAATAATTTAAATAAAGCGTAGAGTCCCAGCAAACACAAAGGTTTGATATCAAATTGATAATGATTTGAAATCAAGTCCTTTTTCAAATGTCAAGCTTTTGAGAATGAGTTGAAAATAACTTGAAAATAATTGCTTTCTGAACAAAAAGGGGAATTAATTGTCAAATTATGAAATCATTGTTAAATGTAATTCTAATTTTTTTTTCAAATGTGGATTACGACCACATGTGGAACATAAATAAAAGTAGTTTATATTTTTTTTTTTTTTTTGTATTTTTTGTGAAGTTTTCTTTTGTATAGACTGGCAATTTTTTTTTTATCAATATATTAATTAGTTAGAAACTGTTTAATTAAATAAAGTAAATAAAATATGAAAAATTGTTTAATATATTCTTTTAAATATCTTTAAAAATAATTTCATAATAACATTTGATATCAAATTGAGAAAATACCATTTTGGAAATATTTGTTAACTATTCTTTAGATTTATGAAAGATTTGATATTATGCTTCAATATCAAATTAAGAAAATGCTATTTTTTAAATATTTAATTTTTTTATTTTATTTTTAGGTTTGAGAACGATTTAACAATAACATTTGATATCAAGTTGAGAATGTACAATTTTTCAAAAGTTTTTTCTCAAATTTTTCTTAATTTTAAATCAAACTTAAAATTCAAAAATCTATCTACATTTGAAACAAGTTTAAGAAACTGGTTTGATATCAAATGTTAAAGTCATCATATTTCAAACGTTGAATAAATAATTTAAAATTAAAAATTTTTGTTATAGAAGCTAGCTATTTTCAAACTGCATGAGATTTACTGGAATTATGTTTAATTGGCATCACTGATGTTGATGTGTACAAAACAATAACAAAGTACTTGCTACATTTACGTTTTTTAAGTAACCTTCAACTTACTTTACATTTTTACATTTACGGTAGAGTAATGGAGACCGCGTGTATGTATGGGTACTAACAAACGTAAATGTAACGTAGTAACCTTATCGAATAGTTCGCTTTACGTTTTACAACTGTATGAACAGTGTTGACAGCATTTTATTTTAATTCGCTAAATCTTCATAAAAAATCGCTGTAAAAAGTTTATTAATTAGACATTTGTTTTGCAGTTTAATTCACCAAAAATATTGTTTAAATGATTTAAATAAAACTTAGAGTGTAGAACAAATTTAGTTTTGTACCGAAATCGCTAAACCAAAAACTTATAAATCTAGCTATTTTTAAACAACAGATTTACTAGATATATGTGTAAACAAAGTTTTGAGGAACCATCTTCTTACGTTTTGTTTACATCTACGGAGTAGAGCAATTAACCATGTGTAAAATTTTGTTCTAATAGCACAGTTAGTTTTTTGTTTTTTTAAATAAAGTTTAACAAAATTCAAGCAAACGCATAATTCAAACTTATAATCAAAAGACATTTTGAACATATAAAACAATTTGTAAGATCAGTGTAACATCTATTATGCGCCAATAAAATAAGGGGAAACGATCAGGAGAGACCTATGCCGAACACAATTGTTCCGTATGCAAGGAGCATAAAAACGAAAAAGTACCATATAGGCCAGCAATATCAGAAAAAGATTTCTGATAACTTTTACTCCAAAATTGTAATAGCTATTATATTTTTAACAATTTTCAATCTAAATTCGTAAAAAAAAAAAAATATTTATTTATTAAGTTAGGTTGTTTTAACTTAAGAAAATCATTGCCTTCGTTAATATAATCGTCATTTTTTGAGCTACAAGTCTGAAAATTTGTGATCACATATATTTAGGAAAAATAAACTATATTTCATCAAAAACACAAATTTGAAAATTTTGATGTTACGTTAAACAATTTTTTAATGAAATTCCTATTCACAAAACTATTTTTTTTTCTTGTTAATTTCTATGAATAAATTTAAATTTTGGTAAATATTTCTACATACAAAAATGTTATAGAAAATTATAAAAGAAAATTTAAGCAAAATTAATTCTAAAATTAATTCTATGATTTTAATTATATGACGTTTTGATTTTTTTTCTTTCAATTAAACAAACCTTCTCTTTAACTAATTATTTCAAATAAGTATTTAAATATACAAGTATGTATTTTATATGTACTTATTTCTGTATTTTTGTATATAAAATTTGCTTATTTTAAAGAAACCTGTAACGAAATCATTTCAATATCTTGATTTTATATATAAAAAACCTATATATTCTGTTGCTATTTGTTTCTTTTATTTTCCTATTTTTATTTAATTATCTTTTAATTTTATTTATTCTTTTTCTAATAAATTAATTTAGGAGGTAAGCAAACAACTCTGCCACAATATTTCACTAAAAAAGAATAAAATTAGATGAAAATACAAAAATTTTACAACAGAAAAAATTCAAAAAAAGAAACAAAATTAACAATGTTATAAAACAATAACAAAAAAAAAAAAACAAACAAAAAAATCTATGAAATAAAAATAACAAGCAAAACAATAATTTGCTATAATATAAACAATTTTGTTTTTGTATCTTTAAATTTACTTTAATATAAAAAAAAGTATCTTTGAAAAAATACATTATATAAACAAACTCCTTAAATTTTTATAAGGGATTCTCAAACAAATGTAAATAAATAACAAAATCCTTTTTTATCGATTTTAGTTTAACAAAAATTAAAAAAAAAGAATTCAAATTGAAACTTTCTTAACCCAAAAGAAAAAAAGTATATATTATTTAAAAATCATTACATTTATAAGTTAAGCATAAAATAAAATATGAATAAACAAAAAATAATAAAATTAAATTAATTAATTATTCAATAATATAAAATAAAAACAAACAAAATGAATTATATATATATAATGAAATGAAAACATATGTAAAAATATTCATTAAAAAATTCACAAAAAAATATAAAATTGTCGTTTTATTTACTTGGTTGAAAGTCTCGTATATAAAATCTAAGGTAAAGAAATGGTTTCAAAAGGTAAAATTTCATTTACAAGTTCATTAATATAATGTTTTATTTTAAATTTATTTACAGACTCCGATATAATATCTTTAGATTCGCCATCGCCACCAGCAAGTCCAGTACGTTCGGATATGGGTAAATATTGAAATAAAGTGTATGTGATTACAAAAAATTATCATTGGCTCATTAATATGACAATTCTAAATATTTTTAATTATTTTCTGTTTACGCTTTTATTTCGAAAAATGATAATGCAAATTAATGAAAATATAAAATTTTATTTTATAATAAAATAAGAGCAACTAGAAAAAAGGATGAAAATCTGTGATCACTTAAATTTCTCACCAAAACTCAATATTTTTATATGAAAATCTTAAAATTGATTTTAAAGGGAAACTAGAAGAGTTAGAAGCAAAAGGATGAAAATCTGTGATCACTTAAATTTCTCACCAAAAATCGATATTTTTATATGAAAATCTTAAAATTGATTTTAAAGGGAAACTAGAAGAGCTAGAAGCAAAAGGATGAAAATCTGTGATCACTTAAATTTCTCACCAAAAATCGATATTTTTATATGAAAATCTTAAAATTGATTTTACAGGGAAACTAGAAGAGTTAGAAGCTAAAGGATGAAAATCTTAAAATGGATTTTAAAGGCAAACTAGAAAAGTTAGAAGCAAAAGGATGAAAATCTGCGATCACCTAAGTTTCTCACTAAAAATCGATATTTTTATATGAAAATCTTAAAATTGATTTTAAAGGGAAACTAGAAGAGTTAGAAGGAAAAGGATGAAAATCTGTGATCACTTAAATTTCTCACTAAAAATCGATATTTTTATATGAAAATCTTAAAATTGATTTTACAGGGAAACTAGAAGAGTTAGAAGCTAAAGGATGAAAATCTTAAAATTGATTTTAAAGGCAAACTAGAAAAGTTAGAAGCAAAAGGATGAAAATCTGCGATCACCTAAGTTTCTCACTAAAAATCGATATTTTTATATGAAAATCTAAAAATTGATTTTATAGAGGAACTGGAAGAGTTAGAAGGAAAAGGATGAAAATCTGTGATCACTTAAATTTCTCACCAAAAATCGATATTTTTATATGAAAATCTTAAAATTGATTTTACAGGGAAACTAGAAGAGTTAGAAGCTAAAGGATGAAAATCTTAAAATGGATTTTAAAGGCAAACTAGAAAAGTTAGAAGCAAAAGGATGAAAATCTGCGATCACCTAAGTTTCTCACTAAAAATCGATATTTTTATATGAAAATCTTAAAATTGATTTTAAAGGGAAACTAGAAGAGTTAGAAGGAAAAGGATGAAAATCTGTGATCACTTAAATTTCTCACCAAAAATCGATATTTTTATATGAAAATCTTAACATTGATTTTACAGGGAAACTAGAAGAGTTAGAAGCTAAAGGATGAAAATCTTAAAATTGATTTTATAGGGAAACTAGAAGAGTTAGAAGCAAATGGATGAAAATCTTAAAATTGATTTTAAAAGGAAACTAGAAGAGTTAGAAGCAAAAGGATGAAAATCTGCGATCACCTAGGTTTCTCACTAAAAATCGATATTTTTATACGAAAATCTTAAAATTGATTTTATAGGGAAACTAGAAGAGTTAGAAACAAAAGGATGAAAATCTATGATCACTTAGATTTCTCGCCAAAAATCGATATTTTTATATGAAAATCTTAAAATTGATTTTATAGGGAAACTAGAAGAGTTAGAAGCAAAAGGATGAAAATCTGTGATCGCTTAGATTTCTCACCAAAAATCGATATTTTTATATGAAAATCTTAAAATTGATTTTATAGGGAAACTAGAAGAGTTAGAAGCAAAAGGATGAAAATCTGTGATCACTTAAATTTCTCACCAAAAATCGATATTTTTATATGAAAATCTTAAAATTGATTGATGATGGATGAAAATCTGTGATCACTCAAATTTCACACCAAAAATCGATATTTTTATATGAAAATCCTAAAATTGATTTTAAAAGGAAACTAGAAGAGTTAGAAGCAAAAGGATGAAAATCTGTGATCACTTAAATTTCTCACCAAAAATCGATATTTTTATACGAAAATCTTAAAATTGATTTTAAAAGGAAACTAGAAGAGTTAGAAGCAAAAGGATGAACATCTGGATCACTTAAATTTCACACCAAAAAACGATATTTTTATATGAAAATCCTAAAATTGATTTTAAAAGGAAACTAGAAGAGTTAGAAGCAAAAGGATGAAAATCTGTGATCACTTAAATTTCTCACCAAAAATCGATATTTTTATATGAAAATCTTAAAATTGATTTTATAGAGGAACTAGAAGAGTTAGAAGGAAAAGGATGAAAATCTGTGATCACTTAGATTTCTCACCAAAAATCGATATTTTTATATGAAAAACTTAAAATTGATTTTAAAAGGAAAATTTATTTTCTCAGCAAAAGTCGATATTTTAATATGAAAATCTTAAAAAGGTTGAGAGTCTGAGTTCACCTGAATTATTATTTTAGGTAATTTTTAAGTAGTTTCAAGATTATTAGAAAATTTTAATGTTTTTTCGCACGAAAATTTTTGTTATTCAAAATGTACAGATCCCGTGAAAAGTATTGGCACCATATATAAATTTATATAAATCGGTCACTACATTTAAACTTCTTTAGTTAGAAGTGTCAGTTTTGTGTATTTGATACACCCATATGTAAGTTTATTAATGACAATTAAAATTCCGAGGTAATGCAATTTATTCGCAAGAAATTAGCAAAATTTTAATTATTTTATAATATTCTAAGGAAAAATACATTTTCAGAGAAAAATGAAAGTGCATTCAAATTTTGACATGAGTTCAGTGTATATGTCAAAATTGTAGTCAGATACTGCAGCTGCAATATATTCTTCGATTTTGAACCTTTGTATCCTTTGTTTAAAGGTCTATTAATATCAAAATCGGTCAGAAATTAACACACTTGATAAAAGAAGTCACTACACCCTTAGAAGCAATTTAAAGTTTTAAAATGTAAAGGATTTCGCTGAAAAATAGGGTTCCCATTAAAGCTCAATATAAGCGAACAGTATCATTTCAATGATGTAATGAAGAATTAACAAAACACTACCTTTATAAAAAAATATGGATGAAAGTCTCTTTAAAAAATGCTGGGTGTATTTTACGAACATTGATTTTCATACATTTTATAGTTTTTTGTATGGGAATTTTTTTTATTAAAAACTGATCTTTACCCAACTATTTTCCAACTGTTCCGTTCCGGGATTATATTATTATTATCAAATGTTTTTTAGGATCTAGACTTTCACTAAAAAAGTATCTTTTGCTTATTCTTCTCTACATTAAAATTATGCTGTTCGTTTATAGTGTGTTTTTTGGAAATCCTGCCTTTCCTCGAAGTTCTTTATATTTTGGAAAATTTAAAATGCTTCTATGGTTATAGTGACTTCTCTTATCAACTGTATAAATTTTTGACCGATTTTGATATTAATAGACCTTTAAAATCATATATGAGAGTATTAATTTTTCCATCTTTCGAGATATTTTTGGGATAAATTTGATGAAATTTAGATACAAATCAAAGAAAATCTTATAATTGTTGTATATGTTTTAAATTTTGAGCCATTGACGAAACCAATATCAAAATACATACATATGTATGCATTTTTACTTTCCTTTGCCATTACTTTCTTCCTTAAAATATTAGGAAATAATTTAAAATTTTGCAAGTTTCGTGTAAATGCTTTACTTTAGCACAGAAGTTTAATGGTCATTAATAGACTTACACAAGGATGTATTAAATACCTAACTCTCACATTTCTAATTAGAGAAGTTTCAATGCAGTTTATGTACTGTGCCAATACTTTTTACGGCCTGTGTATGTTTTTATTTCTAGAAAATATCGTAATAAAAAATTATTTATTATTAATAAATTTTTTTAATGACGTAATTTTTAAATTTTTTTATAGGTGTTTCCTCAACTACAAGAAATGTTTATCAAAATCAATATTTTACCTCAGATGAAGCCAAAAGTAATTTTATATTAAACGAAAGTGCCTATAAAATTTAAACCAAAAATACTTACATATACTTACAAATATTTTTTTTATATATAGTTATATATTTTTAAGTATTAATCAAACAGAAAATATTTTTATAAATATTAATATGTATCTGTAGTTTTTAAAAAGAACTTACATTAATAATAATTTCGACAAGTTATCGAATATGTTTTTCATATATTTTAGGTAATTAAAGAATATTTATATGTTTCTTTTTTGAAATTTACGTTGAAATAAAAATATGAATATTAGTTTTTATTGTTAATTTCTTTTGACCTTAATTTTAATAGAAATTATAATTTAATTTTTAAAAGCATTCGTTTTACAGATATTTTCCACTGATGTTTAAAGTACATCTAAGACAGTTTAAATACATATTTTTCTTTTTTTTAATCTTATATGTAAATATGCATACATTTTTAAATTCCTCCAATATTGAAAGAAATTAAATGACATATTTACATTTAAGTAATTTTTTAATTACATATTTATGATATTCCATAATTATTAACTCATACATATTTTATTGAATACTTTAGTAGTTAACATTTGTTTTTAATTTTTATATAACTATGAAAAATTGTACAATTACAAGTACAAAGTAATTTTAAAATAAAAATGTAAATTTTGAAAAACACTAAAAGTACTTTTTATTAAAATTTAGTACCACTAAAAAGCTTAGAAAACCATCTCTGAATAAGTTTAAAAAAGCTTTAATCACTTGGTGCTTTCAACTAAAAATGCATGGGATCTTTATTAGTTTATAAGAAACAATCAACAAATAAACATTTTTGCAACTTAACCTAAACAAATTTTCTTAAATTTTGTTTGTGATACCATTATATTTGTAATAATCAATTTGCTACAATGAGTAAACCAACATTATATTATGCCCTATTTAGTCCTCCAGCCAGAACTTGCATGATTACAGCGAAATTAATTGGTCTAGATTTGGATTTAAAGTAAGTTTCTTAAGTATTGAAAATATTAAATACTTATCAAAATTATATTGATATTTGCTTACATAATTAATCATTAATTTATATTCTTTCAAACAGATTTGTTGATTTTTCACAAAAACAACATTTAAGTGAGGAATTTTTGAAGGTAAGTTTATGGGACAATTGCAAATGTTTGCAATTTACAATAAAGAAACCGGTAGAAATTTCTATTAGTTTTGCGTTTAGTATAAACAAGTTTTCCAATCAGTGATGGAAGATGGGTACATATTTGGCTAAATATTCTTTACTGTAGCCGAAGTTAGTTTTGTTCTAAAAATTGATTAACCCTTTTTTGAAGAGGTTGTCATCCGTGCTATTAAAAAATCGTAGTAAATCGTAAATAATAACGATTGAGTTTGTTTTCTTATTAGCTGAAACTGAGATTTGCTGTAACAATATGTTATATAAAATTATTATATTATTACTTATCTTACTTATAACTTAACTAATGTAAAATTGGTAAGAAAACGTAAAAAGTTGTGTTTTTTTATGGAAGTTTTAAAATGTTGTCATTAAAGCTTCAAAGTATATTATCACTGTAATCACTCAATTTTTAGTGAATATGTTAGAAATTGTTTTTGAGCACAGAAATTGTTGACATAATTAGTAAATAATTGAATATCTGATAAAATATCTAATTCTCTTATTGATTTTTTCAAATATTTTTTAGGTGTGAATTGTAAAATTTGATGTTTTAAAAGTTATTTAAACTTATACACTATAGAGGAAAAGTGAACACTTTTTTTTGGTGTAATTTAATTTTTTCGGCAGTATCTTCTTAACGAACGATAGGAATTTAAATATAAATAGTTTAATATAATCCTCAAGGTCCAATTTTAAATATGTGTACAGTAAATATTAATATATTTGTTTGCATGAAATGTAAAGAAAACTTCAAAATATAAAATTCAATTTTGCACCATTTTCTGATTGGATAAATAATCGTTATTTATGCTGTAGTTTAAATTTGCAAATTAAATAAGTTAGAAAATATATAATTCAATAGTGCAAATACAAACTTGTTAGAGTTCTACAAAACTCTACAGGACAAAATCCTGTAGTTGTGAAAATAAAATTGGAAAATATAGAACTTTGTAAAGATTTTTGTTAAAAAAAAAATCACAAGGACTTAAAACTATCTCAAACCTTGATTGTTGTGTTCAAAAAGATGTAAAAAATATTTTTGAACATAATAATCATGGTTTAATATAAATGGACCATCTGAATTAGGTTAGAAAATAATGATTTTCTAATGTTTCAAAATAAATTTTCGACTATATTGCTACGCTATGAAAAATGGAAAATAAAGTCATTGTTTTATAGCGATTTATTATCAGCCAGGAATTTTAATGACATAATGCGATAAAATTTGTTTTGATTCTTTATTTATATTTATTAACATTAAACTATGAAAAAAAATTGCAAAAATATATTTTGTTTTAATTACTGTCTGAACATTTTTTATTTCAAAAACATTTAAATTTTTTGCAAAAACTAAATAAATTCCTAATGAATACAATTAATTACTTTTTGTATTAATTTAGATGTTAAGAACATATCACATAAAAAGATAAACAATAACAAAAAAGTGTTCCCTTTGCTCGATAGTGTAGGTATTTTTATGTTTTATTTATTAAATACAACTACCCAGGAAGAATTTTAGAACATGTTCTAAAATTATTAGTTCTAGAACTGGTGTAATCAGAACCACTTCAGATTCTTTAACAACATCCTCCGAACTAGTGGTGTCACAACCAATTCTGACACTAATGGTCTAGAATTTGATTGTGATTCTAAATTAATTTTAAGGAATGCTTTAGAGAACTAGAACTAAATCTGTATGACTTCTACATCACTTTTGAGAATAATTGCTGGTTCTCGAATAACTTTCTAGAACTGTTTAAAAAACATATAAAAAATTCCAAAAATTAAAAAAAAAAACAGTATAAAATTTTAAATTGATTTTTTTATGGCCCTTAAGAAAAAGCCCATTAGAATAAAAAATAACAGGTTCTGTTCCCTTACGCTTAAATAGAACTAGTTCTGAATGTCGCAATTTCGAACAAAAATTATTGATTTAAGAACTAGTTCTAGAACCGTTCCATAGAATGGGGACTGACTGGGAAACATTCGCACAGAACTAGTTCTGAAGGTGACAATTTCAAACAAAAATCAAAAAAAAAAAAAAAAAATTTCTGTAAGGCAACATTTGGTTACCAATATTTCATTTTTTAATTCACAAATTTTTTTAATTTTCCTGTAATGATATATTACAGATGAAAAGACAACTGCAACCCATTTAAAAATTGTCTTTAAACGTTAGGAAGTACCCTTTTCGATAAAGTACGATTTGTATCAAATGTATACCATAACAAAATCCATCACTGACGAGAGAAAGAGAGAATGAGATAAAATATGTTTAAAAAAGCTTTTAAATATTACAACTTTTAACTGACAAGCTTTCCGTTCATTGTAGTCGTATAAATACCGTTAGTTTTATTTGAATTTTAATGTATAAAAACTGCTTTAAATATCGGAATTTATACAGTATTTTACTATTCAAAATATATTAATAAATGTTGATGGTTTGACGATTTATTACTTTAAATTCTATGCACTGATTTTATTATTTTTTATTTCCAGTTAAATCCACAACATCAAATTCCTGTTTTTGTAGATACTGATGGTGAAGTATATATTGACAGGTAATTTTTATTATTAAAATAAATAAACAAATAATATAACTAAATAAATAAATAAATAAATAGTTAAATAAACGATTTGTAAACAGAATAAAACAATTTCTCAAATAAAACGTTATTATTCTCAAATAAAACGTTATATTATTAATATTATTTAATATTACTTTTTTTTTAATTCCATCTCAGTCATGCAATTATTTGTTTTATGGTCTCAAAATATGCCAAGGATGATAAATTATATCCCAAGGATTTAAGCAAACGAGCTCGTGTTGATCACCGGTTGCATTATGAAAATGGAGTTTTATTCCAGGTTATTAAAGACATGGTGGTGAGTACCAAATTAAAATAAATATAATGCATTAAATAAATATCATAAATTTGTATGCTTTTAACATATGTTTTTATTTTTTATTTTTCTTTAGGCCCGCAATATTTATGGTGGTGAGGGAGATTTTAATCCTAAAACAATTGAAATGTGTCAAAATGCTTATAGTTTCCTTGAGGCCTTCCTAAAACAGGGTCAATATGTTGTGGGAAATGAAATGACGGTAGCTGATATATCGATAAATACAACACTCATCACTTTGCACAAATTATTGCCAGTTGATGCTGAAAAATTTCCACTTATTACTGCTTGGATGGAACGTATGAAATCATTGCCTGACTATGAAGAAGTTAATGTCAAAGGTGCTGATGCTTTATGTGCACGCATTAGCGGTGTTATGGCTGAAAATAAAGCTAAAAGTGGAAAATGATTTCGAATATAAGTTTAATAAAAAATGGTCTGAAATAAATGGGTTTTTATCTAGTTACCAGACTGTATTTTTACTTTGGAAATTTAATAATGGGTCCACCAAAGTAATTTTTAAAACAGTATTTTAGGACATCTAATTTTTGGAAGAATCGTAGTTTTGCAGAATATTGAAATGAGTCAAAGTTTGTGATGTAAATCTACCGATCTTTTTGACAATTTGGGTTTAATATTTTAATTGAATATCTTTTCTAATTCTGCGTAGTACTCATACACGTTTTTTAAGGAAGTAAATGTTTGTATAATAGGGTGGGTCAATTTGTTTGAGTGAGAAAAAACGTGACAGGCGTATAGCAAAATCGAAATCTACATAAAGTTCTAAGGAAATTACCCAAAGAAAGTATGGGTCTAAAATGAAAACCTAGCTCCTGCCGAGAGACATGGAGATTTTATTTTAAGGTAATCACTAAATCCAAACATAATATTAGGGTGGGTCAATTTGTTCAAGTAAGAAAAAACGTGACAAGCGTATACCAAAATCGAAATCAGCAAAAATCATTTAGAAAAATGTATTTTGGTAAAAAAAAGTCTTAAAGAAAAAACAAATATTTTTTTTCCAAGGAAAATACAATGTTTTATTTACCTGCCGCTATGCTTTCAAATATCTCAGCATCCAAGCAACTCTCTATTCTAAAAACTTAAGTAGTATAGGAAATCTGTATTAATACGGATTTTGGCAAAATGTTCAAAATAGCGTTCGAGATATAGCTTTCCAAGACTTAAGGTTGAACCAATGACCTTTAACCTTTATTTATAAAAAATGTGGAATGCCATTTTGAAGGTGCTCTCATTACCTATTATTTGAAACCTAATTCGGATCTGTATCTTGAATAGTTTTTGAGATAGCAGCAATTATATCAAAACACTGTTGTTAAATTGAACGATTTCCCCCCATTTTCATGCCTCTCGACGGGAGCTAAGTTTTGATTTTAGACCCATAGTTTCTTAGACAAGTTTTCTTAGAATTTATTGTAGATTACATTTTTGCTATACGCCTATCTACAAAAAGAATTGACCCACCCTAATGTATATACTTTTGAAATGACTTAAAAATGTTAAATCAAACTCTTGAAAGTTTCAAAATGCAAAGAGGCTTTTATAGATTATAGTGTAAAATATAAGCTATTCAGTCATTTTAGAATATCTCAGAATGGGCTGATTGTCCAATACGAAGTAATATAATACATTTTGTAAAAATACCTTCAGATCGATGTTCCCATCTCAAAATGTAAAAGGTAATTTATTTCGGTTTTTTTTTATTTATTTTGCACCTATTTTAGAGTTTTTACAAATAAATATAAATGTTTGATTTTTTTCAAATAGAGATTTCAAAAAAACAGGCAATAGCAGTAATATCAAAACAGGCTTTTCCTTTTTTTTCGAACGGATTTTATTCGAATTTTTCTATATAAGGGAATTTAAATAAATTTGGTTTGGCGCGCTTATTTTTATAAATTTTTTAATGTTATAAAATACTTAATATTTCTTTAAAGTAAAAATTAAAAAAAATAGATTTATATTTAAAATTTATGCTAAGAAGTTCATTTTTATAATAAACGAGCTGAATGCCTCTGCGTTGCATGGGATCTAAAAGGTTAATAAACAAATTTATAATGGGTAGAAAAACAGCTTTGGCCCTTTATTTTCAAATATGAATATTTCTCGTAAAGCTTCTTCTCAAAAAATTAATTAAAGTTTGAAGTGTAAAAAACTACAATATTTTCGTTATTTTCATCAATTTAATTTATATCCTATAGTTCCTTCCAGCCTTAAGGTCATCTATATTTAAAACTTCGATATGGATAATTTCATTGAAATGTTTTCAAAACATTTTATAAAAATATAAAACGAAGTAAATTTATAGTATAGATCTTTGAATACAAAAAAAAATGTAAATTTTGTCTTTAAGTAAATGGTTTTCGTGACTCCCCTAAAATGTTCATACAGACCCCTTGTAGATCGCGGACTCTCGTTTGAGAATCGTTGTTATACGATATTGTTGCAGTAAAATATTAGAAATAATTTTATTATTTTTACCTGAAAAATTATTCATATCTTTCACTTATAAAATAAAAAATTACAGCATTGTTTTTTTTGTATTATCTTTTAAAATAATTTATTAAATATTTCTAGTAAATTTCGAAGTACGTCTTTTATATATTTATATGTGTATGTGTGAGAGTGTATAGGTATTATATTTTATTCTATTGAAATTTCTTTTTCCACTTTGTTTTCAAATTGCAATAAAGTAAGAGCAACAAAATTAAATGAAAATTATGTAAAACAAAGGAAATCCGTTTAAAAGCAATTAAATATAATATTTATACAAAGTATACAAATACAAATGTAAGTGTAAGAGGGTATGTGTATATATATACAATAGATAAACATATACATATATATTATTTAGTTAAATACTAATCACATAATTAAGACTTATAATAAAGATATATGGATCATTTGATTTTTTAAATTTTTAAATATTCATTATGTTTTTTTTTATATATATATAAATTTAATTTATTTAATATTTTTACATAGATATATTCTCTGGCTATATAAATCTAACAAAATAATATTTTACATTACTATTATAAAATAAATTTAATTTTTCTTTACTTGCTTTAAGTATTTACATACATGACAAAAAATATTAAAATAAAAACAAATTGAAAACTAAACGATTTATAATATGTAGGAGTGTTCGTCAGACTTCAATCAAATGTTGTCCAGTTACTCATGCCAGTTGTGGTTATGGTTGAACTATTACTAGTCGATGTTACCGTTGTTGTTATCAAAGTAAATTGATCGAGACCATATTTACGCAGCAATTCAAAATCTTCATCTGGTGGTGGCATAGGAGGTGGTACTGATTTCGGTAAAGGTGGTGGTTTCTCAGTGGGAGGTTTCAAAGCTGTTGTTGACGGCAAATGCTGTGGTGTATAATAGGTATATAAGGGATTACTTATGCTAGACGTAGTCATTAGCGCTGAAGGATGCGTAGCATTTGTAGGCAAGGTTGTTGATTTTTTTTGAGTATTTTGATAGTGCTTAATACTAGTGGTTTGTTTAGTACCGCCAACAATATGCGTTGGTAATGGACGGGCATTTTGATTTAAAGGATCGAAATCTTCTAAATCAAAACTACTATTATGACTATCGTCCAGCGATATTAAATCTTTCATTGAATCCTCAGAAGCATGGGAATTAGTAGTAGCAGCTGTTGTTGTGGTGGTTGAGGAAGCTGTATTATTAATACCATTCATGCCCATTGTCATATGTTGGGGCTGTAGAGAACGTAAGGACTGTTTTAGAAAGATGTAGTTGGAGAGAGAGAAAAAAAAGTTGGGCAAAAAACAAAGCAAAGAAATACATTTAATTGTTAGTTGAATTTAACTTATTAAGCTTATTAAAGTAAACAGATAATTTTTAGTAATTTTTTATTTGGTTTAAGAAATTGTTATACAACTACATACATATAAATACATATAATAATTAAAGTCAAGCATCTAAAAAAATATATATTGAGGAAACAAATGACAAGGACAAATAATCAAGTTACTACAAACAAAAATTCTACAAATATTTATATGAGGTTGCATGTTAATACATATTATGAAATGGACTATTATGAGTGATTATTTATTTGTTAATTGTTAAAAAGAGTTAGTGTTGTACTAAGTGGATATTTGATGAATAAACAAGATAAGTTTTTTTAATTTATGTTCGAAAGGTTGTTGATTTTTTTTGACTACACGCAGGTATGAACATCAGTAATGTTAACTGATCAGACTATCATATCATTTATAAACATATCAATCAATATGTCTTATAATATGTTAGAAAATATTAAATAAGCCAAATATTGTCTTTTATTTGGATTTTTAATTGTTTATACAAAATGTAGGGCTTGAAAAAAAAAAAAAAAAAAAAAAAAATATTTTTACGCCACTTAGTGTGACCAATCGTAAAAATTTCAAATAATTTTGATATTTTCCATATTGTTTGTAATTTTATTTAATTGAAATAAAATGAAATCAGTCGTACTCGAAACATTCGGGAATGTTAAAACAAATACAAATATATATATACACATATATATATATATATATATATATATATATATATATATATATATATATATATATATATATATATATATATATATATATATATATATATATATATATATATATATATATATATATATATATATATATATATATATATATATATATATATATATATATATATATATATATATATATATATATATATATGTATATATATATATATATATATATATATATATATATATGTATATATATATATATATATATATATATATATATATATATATATATATATATATATATATATATATATATATATATATATATATATATATATATATATATATATACATATATATATATATATATATATATATGCTAAAAAGAGCAAACTATTAACGAAGAACAATAAATTTTACAGCTTACATTATGATAAATATTATTGCTTAACTTTGTGCTAAAACATTTATTGTGGAATATATGGTGCAATAGATTTCTTGTTGGTTTACATGTAACATACTGTCTCCACGATGATATAATATGTAAGATAACGCCGCAGAAGAGAGTAAACATTTTGTTTATATTATGTTAAATCTTAAACAATGTCTTCATAAATCTCATAATATTTCACAATTTTAATTAAAATATGTTACTAAATGCAGTATAACCATTAAAATAAAACAATTTTACAAAAAAAAAAAAAAAAAAACATTGTTTTTAAGTACTTTTAAAAATACACATTCACACACACAAGCAAACTTTGGTATATGTGTATTTTTTGAGAGTAAATCTTATAAGATAGTTGTGTAGAAAAATCTTATCACAACATCTCATAATATTTCTTATAATACTAATATTTTAGTCTACACGTGAGATAATTCTCTCAGAGAGCGGATTTGACACTCTCAGTTACATATTCCCAGCAAAAAAACGATCAAGAGCTTCCAAAAAAGAACATTTTCACCACTTCAAAAGTAGAACAAAGTGTATATTTATTTACTTCCAAAAAAGTGAAAATAAATGAAATTTTAGCTGGAAAAAATGTTAATAATTTCTAAGAAAATTAAAATTTTATAAATTTCAATGCATTTTTATTATCTTTTAATAAGACTAAAACGAAATTTTTGTAAACAAATTTCATAAACATAGTTTTAAAGGAAGTACTTCAAAAGAAATGAATAAGAAGCATAACAGAAGAACATCCTACCAATGACAACCATGAGTTAAAAAAAGAACTTCTGCAGCTCTTTTGCACCAGTAAGTACTTCCTTCCAATGCCAACACAATGTTAAATTCATGACTTTTTCAACTCTTTTTCAGTTCCTTTTTTGCTGGGTTATGATATAAAAATATCATGTGTAGCCCCAGTGTAACATTTTGAAGAGAGAGATAGAATTTGACAATTACCAACATATTGAATGTGTTATTCAAACTTTCAGGTTTTTATTTGTTCAGTTCACACAGAACAAAAAGTTTTTTTTTTTTTTTAAATAACTAATTCCTGTATAAAAATGAATCAGTTATGTATGTAAATTCATTATTACAAATTGCAACGTTTTTAATGATTACAAGCAAAATATTAAAACATATAGCCCTACCTTAATTTTATCATTATACTTTTAGAACATAATTTTTTAAATCCGAAGCAAATTTTTTTCAAGACATGGCTTTTTTGAACAATTTTGACCTCCAAACAAAAGACAAATACATTTCTTATTTAAAATAGTTCTGACAACATACAGAAGTCATTATTTTATCGGAAAACATTACTTTGATGCAGAAGAGTTTGGTTTGAAATGTATACCTCTTTTTCTTTATCTTTTTTTAAACGAGGAGCTGGTACGGGCGGCTCACAGCCGGGGGGCGATGATTGATAAAGGGAAAAGCGAGAAGCGGCCGTTACAAAAGATGCACTCGATGATGATGAATGTGATGTATTTGAATTGTTCGATGACGAAGAAGCTGAACTGCGTAAAGAATCATTTTGTAGCAATTGTGATTCCGCATAATCTTGCCAGCAATTACGCTCCAGACGTGTAATGCCAGCTGTGACAGCAGCAGCTGTGGCAGCCACAGCATTCGACAAGATATTGGCAGCAGCACCTACATTATTGGGCGTTGGTGTTGGAGGCGTTGGAGGCGTATTGTTGGCTTGACGTCTTGGTGGCACAGGGGGTGATTGCATATCGGGCGGTGTATCGTAAGAGGAATCAGTTGTTTGTATAAATTCATTATTGAGAGTTGATGTATATGAAGGTGGTGATTGTTGCTGTAATAGTAGCTGTTGTTGATGTGTTAAATGATTGCTAGTGATATTGGTGGTGGTAGTAGTAGTAGTGGTATTGATAGTAGTAATGGTGGCTGTATTAAGGGTTTGTGATTTCGATTTTGGAATGTAAAGTGGTGCCGGTCTGGGTACAAATGGTGGTTTCCCTTCTACACGAGGATGTGAACCGTATGGGTGATTATAATATGTTGGTCCATTGAGCTGTTGTTGCAATTGCTGCGGCTGTTGTTGATAAAGCTGTAATAAATGAGGTGCTGGTGGTGGTGGCCTTGCCGGGGGTGGACCCCCGGTACGAGAGGCCGATATGCGATGATTTGGCTCTAAACTGTGACATGGTTTAAGCTGTTTTTTTGTTTAGATTTTGTTTGTATTATTAAATAGATTTAATTATTTTGTTTTTAATTTTAATAATTTCATGAAGTTCATGTTTTATGAAAGAGGACAACCGCACAAATTTATGCAACATTAGACGCACAAAATAACCATAGAAAAGAAAAGAATAATTCAAAAAAATAAAATAAATAAAAATAACGTGTATAAATATGTAAGGACATAACGTATCTATGTACTATGTTTATGACACAATTAAAGCGATAGTAATAACAGAAATTTTAAAACATAAAGCTTTATATTGTATTAAACAGGCAATTTTTTTTTTATCATCAGAACAAATAAACAAACAAAAAAATATCTATTTTTGTTGTGTTATATTTAAAGGCGGAGTTATAAAAAGGTTCTATTAAACTAAGCGAAATAAAATGTCCTAATGTGTTATATAAAAAGTTTAAATCTATTGCAGCTAAATTAAATATGTAATTCAAAATAATGGGAAATAAAAACTCATCAGAAAAATGTAACTATTTTTTAGATTTAAACTAACTGATTTAAAATTTCATTGCAGTTGTTAAAAATTAAATTTTTTTAATATATAACGTAAAAAATAATAGCTAAAATATAATGAAACTAACTATAACTTAAACAAGCGCGAATGTTACATTCGGCTCGGCCGAATCTATATACCCACCATCAACTTTTTCAAATTTTACGTTATATGGGAGGTGGGTGGTAAAGTGGGCAGACTACGCTCATATTTTTGATGGTGGGTATAAAAATATCACTGTACAGTAGAATGTCCCTTTGGAAACGCTTGTCATTTCGATTAATGAGCTGAATATGGAAAAAATATTTTAAATTTATCTTCAGTTCCCTACCAGCAATTGAATTCATATTCACTGCGGTTCATGGAATATTTTGTGTAAACTTTATTACTCAGTCTGACTCTTTATGAAGATGTTAAAACGGGAAGGAAGAATTATGTAAATAACTGCAGTTGCCCAGAACTTGAAAAGCGAAGGGCAAAAATGAATTAAAGCCATTTTCGTCTCTACTAAGCATTCATATCAACATACGATCAACAAGTTGGATTGAAACGGAGCCGGATCTGGTCATTTAATAATCATCTTATTTCACTAATAAAAAAAGTTAATACAACATACAATCTAGCAATTGATTATTTTTTTTACTGTGTCACCCTCGTATGAAATTCATTAATGCATGAACAAAGTTGAAAAATAATTCGGTGGCATTAAAGAACCCATATGGCAATGCAGAAAACTAGTTTTTACCAGAAATGACAAAAATAAAAAATAATTAAATAGTAACTTTAATAATACTGGTCGACAAAAAAATCTTCCACCAAAGACGAATAGTTGTATTTGATGGATTTTGATGTGCTAAACACGAATCTGTTTTCAATTTTTTTCACACTTTTTTCGAAATACCTCCGAAACTACTGACCGGATAAAAATTCTATATTAGAACAACTTAAAACCAATTTAATTTAGGATATTTTGGTGTATCATTTTTATAAATCGTGCACACCGTTCTCGAGTTATAGTGAAATATTCTCGAGTAATCGACTTATTTAGGGCGAAATATTTGACACGCCCATAAAAAATCTTGACCTAATGAAAAAAAAAAAACGGAAAGCAGATTCGTGTTTAGCACATGGAATTCCATATAGTCCACATATTTTTGTTTGAAGGAGCTCAAAAAAATTTTTTTGTCGACCAGTGTAATCAATTGAACAACAAATTAGAAAATTATTTTTTAATTAGAAAATAATTTATAAAATGTGTATTATATTAAGCCTAGATGATTATAACCATTTAAAATATATATACATGAATAAAGACCTAATGTATTCATCATTAAAAAAGTTTCCTACTTTTTACTCGTTCAATTTACTCTTTAAATCTCACCAATTCGTAAAATCTCAGCCCCACTAAAACAATTTATAATCATTGCCATATAAAGAAGAAAAATATTTTTTTAATATCGATGTTTCCCAATAACTGCACAAACTTCTGCGTAAAGTTTGAAAGACAGTATGAAAACACTAAATAAAAAAAATAGAGAAAATTCAATTAAGAATTTTAATAAAATTTATTATTCTTTTATTACAACAAATTGTAAATTTTGATAAAGGTTTTATTAGTTATTACTTCCGTTTGCACTGATAACATTTGTAGCATAAAAGGATTTAATTAAGTCTAAAGGTTTTTACTGTGTCACCCTCGTATGAAATTCATTAATGCATGAACAAAGTTGAAAAATAATTCGGTGGCATTAAAGAACCCATATGGCAATGCAGAAAACTAGTTTTTACCAGAAATGACAAAAATAAAAAATAATTAAATAGTAACTTTAATAATACTGGTCGACAAAAAAATCTTCCACCAAAGACGAATAGTTGTATTTGATGGATTTTGATGTGCTAAACACGAATCTGTTTTCAATTTTTTTCACACTTTTTTCGAAATACCTCCGAAACTACTGACCGGATAAAAATTCTATATTAGAACAACTTAAAACCAATTTAATTTAGGATATTTTGGTGTATCATTTTTATAAATCGTGCACACCGTTCTCGAGTTATAGTGAAATATTCTCGAGTAATCGACTTATTTAGGGCGAAATATTTGACACGCCCATAAAAAATCTTGACCTAATGAAAAAAAAAAAAACGGAAAGCAGATTCGTGTTTAGCACATGGAATTCCATATAGTCCACATATTTTTGTTTGAAGGAGCTCAAAAAAATTTTTTTGTCGACCAGTGTAATCAATTGAACAACAAATTAGAAAATTATTTTTTAATTAGAAAATAATTTATAAAATGTGTATTATATTAAGCCTAGATGATTATAACCATTTAAAATATATATACATGAATAAAGACCTAATGTATTCATCATTAAAAAAGTTTCCTACTTTTTACTCGTTCAATTTACTCTTTAAATCTCACCAATTCGTAAAATCTCAGCCCCACTAAAACAATTTATAATCATTGCCATATAAAGAAGAAAAATATTTTTTTAATATCGATGTTTCCCAATAACTGCACAAACTTCTGCGTAAAGTTTGAAAGACAGTATGAAAACACTAAATAAAAAAAATAGAGAAAATTCAATTAAGAATTTTAATAAAATTTATTATTCTTTTATTACAACAAATTGTAAATTTTGATAAAGGTTTTATTAGTTATTACTTCCGTTTGCACTGATAACATTTGTAGCATAAAAGGATTTAATTAAGTCTAAAGGTCGTGTAATAATTCCCAGGCAGAAAAATACAACCGGGTCAACGTTGGCAAACGATTTTTCAAGGTGGTTCAAACGTTGGCAAAAACTTATATTAAAACATTACGCCAACACCCAAATGATAACATCATTCTACCATTGGCCAATTGTTTTTTGAATCATTGGTAAAAACTTCTGAAGACTAAATAGCTAACACAATGCCAATATATGTATATCTTTCTTAACAGCATTTTTCCAAAACTCCGAAAATACGAAATTTTCTTAACATTCCAATAATAATAAATGAAATGCTTTACCAATTAACGATCATTCGATGATGCTAGCCAACGACTTATTTTGGTTTAAATAGATTCACATTGTTTTATAAAAAATTGTGATATTAAAAAAACAAATCCTGTTATTGAAAAATCAAAAAATATTTACTTGGAAAATTTATAAAAACAAATCCAAAGTCAAAGAGAAACAAGAGACGAAACTAATTGTCAAAAACCTAAGTCGGTTGTCAAAAACCTAACTCATGCAACAACAAAATACATGTAATCAAATACATTTTGTTGTTGCTAAAAAGAAAATAAAAATAATTTTTTGTTTACAAAACAACAATTTTGTTTAATTGTCAATCGAGAATTTCGTCTCTATGTGTTACTCTATGTCCAAAGTAAAATTTTCTTTTGTAAACATTTGTGGCTACAAAATTACAGATACTTTCTTCGATAATATAAACAGAAAAAATATATTTCAAATTATTTTTTAATAAAATGATTAACAAACTTTATATTGGAATTTAATTATAATTAACTTTCTAATTGCTTTACATTTTTTAATAAATTGACAGCTCTTAAAAAATATAAAGAAAAATGAAAAATTTTTCTATAAAAATATATAAATAAAATAAATTTAAGTCAATTTCCAACAATTTCAGCTCATTATATCTATTAAAAAAAAGCAGTAAAAATAAAATCAATTATTTTATTTAACTAGTATTATCATTTTGATGATTGGAGCAAAATTAATATAAGCAATTTCGTAATTGAAGTCTATTTTTACTTTTTTCTGTGTATGTTTACTAAGCAATGGAAATGTTATGGTAATATCAGAATTTTTCAGTAATAAATGAACTAATTTTAAATGTAATAATATCTATTTAAAAGGCAGTATTTATATATATATATATATATAAAAAAAACATAAAGTTTTTTGATTATCCACAGACATTCAACGAAATGGGATTATACGTCGTTAAAGATTTTTAACAAAAAGAAATTTAAAAAAATATTGTCGATGTTAAGAGTATTCTTACTAAATTTCAGAATAAAACAATTGTTATTACCCTTTTGCATTAATACTTTCAATATACATGTAAAATTAAACTAAATATATATAAAAAAGTAAAAAAAAAACATTTGCAAATCATTTTACTAGATGTAAATTCAAACAAACGTTGGCAAACCGCTTTGTTTTATTTTTAAAAAATATTTTGCAAGCGCTTGATGTTTCGTACGGTTGGCAGTTTCTGCCTGGGAAGTTTTGCAAAATGAAAAAAAAAACAATTCACATATACCATACAAAATTTAATTACGGAGATATTTTTGTAAAAATATCCTAAGGGGAAGACCATATATTCTTAACACAAAGAAACAACGCAAATGAGAACACAATTTCGGGAATCAAATAAAAATCCAAAAATATATAGTTCTCAGCATCTTGAGCTTAAATGTTGATTATTTAAAGGATAGCACTAGTTCTAGTAGTAGTTAAATTTTTTATATAAAATAATGTATGGAAAAGAACCGCTTTCATAGAAACTAGCATTGCTTTTTTGACTTCAACACATTGCTGTTCAATTTTAAAGCTCCAAAAAGTAATTATTTTGTTATATTATTTAGAAAATAAAGATTTTTTCCAATTTCATTGTCTAACTCTTACTAGTTATTTCTTAAGGAAATGTTTTTTTATATTTAATAAAAATTTCCTAAATCTTAAACTGTACTGCTGACTAAAACAAAAATTGTAACTCCGCCATGAGAAATTTTAAAACGTAACAACAAAAAAATGTACAAATAACATTTATACGGAACAAAGAATTGTTTTGAATTTCAAAATTATTACTTACACTTCTGTCCACAATAGGTGTTTTAAAAAGGGGATGATTTTGTAATTCCTGTGATAAATTCATTTCAGACGAGCATAACGAACTTGCCGGACTGACCGTAGGAGATGAAGCCACATTATTATTAAGATTATAAGAACCAATTGTAGATTTTTCAAAACCATTTGACTGTATGTGCGTACTCGAGTTAGACATGGCCAAAGGTGTTGGAGCACGACGCAAATGCAAAGAGGCACTTGCAATTTGTTCTTTGGAAGCATATTGAAAGCCGACCGCTGAAGTTCCCGCCACACCATTAACACGTTTACCAAATATAGGAGAACTTGGAGCCGAATGACGTCCCATATACGATTTTATAGCAATATCTTTGCCATAGACAACACCATCCATACGATCATGCTGGGAATTTGAAGTTAAATGAGAACGAAAGTGTGTTGTATTATGGGCATTCATATGTGGTGGCGTTATATCACGCAATTTCGATTTTAGATTTTTGTAAGCATGTTTAGCAGTCTGAGAACTTTCTTTAACCTGCAAAAATGTTTCAAATCAAAAATGTTAGTTATTTATTGAGAATAGCCATTAAAAAAGATTTGACAAACTATTCAAATAAAGCCTTGTGTTTAACTACTTAGTTTTATTTTTTAACTAAATTAATTGTTAACTACATACTTAGAGACTAATGTTAATAAAAAAAATATAGTTTTAATTTAAAACAATCCTTTAAGTTATTTTTATTTTACCACTCACCGATTTAACAGCGGACTTAACAGCGGGATTAGTCTGCAAATGTGATTTTTTTTTGTTTGTTTGGATATTGTTTGTTTTTAAGTCAACATTTAAAATTAGGATGATTAAATTTTTTTAAGGAATGGACAGAGTAGTATGCAAGCAATAAAGGACAAACGTTTTAATGTTTTTTTTTTATATTTTTGGTATTTTTAGTTGACGTTGTTGTAGCCGCGCAGATACATTTCAATATGAAAAGAATACAAAAAAGTACGAGAAAAAAATGTATATATTTTTATTTTAAATAATATTCTAAAAACTATTAAGCATTATTTAATGAGTTTGTTTGATGTTTAAAATGATAAAAAAAAAACAAAAAATATAATTTAAAAAAATAACATTAGAAAAATGATTAATGCAATTAATGAGAAAATTAAAAAAAGCTACAAAGTTGAAATCAAAACAAATTTTACGGTGCATTTGTTCAAAAAATTACTGTGCTTCCAAACCCATGAGTTAGTAGAGTTACTGTATTAAAAACTAATTTAGTTTTTTTTTTTTTTTTAAGAAATTAATATTTGGAATTTTACGAACTTTTTTTATTTTTATTTTAATAGTAGATATTACGTATTTTGCTGATCACAGTAGAGTTGAATGTTTTTTTTAATAAAATTAAATAGTTTATAAGAAATAAAGTTTACTAATGGTTTTAAGTAGCATTAATAGTGTAGGTTTTCTTATTGAAAACTTTATTTAAACCATGTATTCCCAAATAATACTGGAAAAAAATTAACGAAAATTCAAATTAAATATAATGAAATAAAAACAAACAATAATAGTATTTTAGGAAAAATATGTGCAATATAAATCAAAAAAGCAGAATTCGATAAAAATAAAGTTGCCATATAGATCCTGTTTTGTAAAACCATTCGAGTAAATGAAAATATTGACAATTTCATATTTTAGTTATAAAATTTTGTGTTAAAAAATTATATATGAATTTCTTTTTTAAATAAACTAACGTATTAGAAAACTTTATTTCAATTTTAATTTTACTCAAAATTTCAATTTACATAACAGGGCTATATAACGATTATTTAGTAGAATACATGTCAAAAGACCCAGGATTATTTTCTTTAACTTCACTGTTATAAAGCTTAATAAAATATACTGCTTTTGTTAGACATGCGTAGGCTGTTTCAGGTAAATATATTATAAAGTACTGTTTAATCTGTTCGTTTAATATCTGAGTTTTGAACGTAAATATTTTGAAAAATTGTAATAAAAAATTAACGAATACATTTATATTAAAATTTTCTTTTAAATATTAAATTCCAGCTTTCGTTTTGACATGAATCATAAGAAATATGTATCAGAAAGATAAAATTTAGACCTTTTTATTCATTATTTTAAATACATACAGTGGCTCTAAGCTTAAATTTTGCAGTATACAAATTTATTTTTAAAACTCCATAACAAAGTAACAGACTGGAAATAATAATATAAAATTTGGTATCATTAGAAAGAGGAAGATTTCTAGTTTAACATAGAACCATTATTTATTGTTATAGTTTGTCTTTAAGTAACTTAAAAATATGAAAACAAATAAATCGAATATTTTTATCCCACAGCTTATTTTATGCAGCCACTTATGACAACAAAAAGTTCAAAATTACGACCGAAAATTACAGTATTTGTTATCTGAAATTGTAGTCTTAATTGTATTCAACAGATTTGGGGCGGTTTGTTACCGGTGCGTGTAGTTTTTGTGTAACATAAAGCGAAATATGTTCCTACTGCATTTTAAAGATCTTTTTCCTATTTTATTATGTAAATTTCCAATGAACCATAAATTTTCAATAATATTGACGTATGGGGACAGTTTAGGGAGCGTCGTTAAATTTGGCTCTTTATATATTAGCAAATTTTGCACAATACCAAAATTGTTCTTCGGATCGTTGTCTTAGCAATATCAAAAATATGATAATATGTTAAATTTGGTCCTTTATATATTAGCAAATTTTGCACAATACCAAAATTGTTCTTCGGATCGTTGTCTTAGCAATATCAAAAATATGATAATATGTCCTGATTCTCCGTACTCTGCAACAAATCCTTCTTTAGGATCTAAAGATATCTTATACTGTCCATTAATGCTCCAATAAATTCCAACATCACACCACCATTAACTGATACCAACATGCTTCACTGTTACTTTTAAATTTTCTGGGTTCAGCTCTGTATTCGGTTCTCGCCACAAATAGGACATACTATCTGAGCCAAATACATTTTAACTCATTAACAAAAAATAATCGAATTCCAAAACTTTGGATCCTTGGTAAGAAGTTCCTTGGAAAAGTTGAGCATGCAGCTCCTTTTGTTTCAATTGTTAAAAGTTTTCTTGTGTGAAACTCGGTCTTCAAAATAGTGTTGATGCAATACACGTCAAAAAGTTTTGACACAACATCGTTTTCTCAAGTCAACTTGAACTCCGGACGTCGGTTTTGGTGCTGAGAACCTTGGGTTGGCCTTGTTTTCCTTAAAATATATCGAAGCCACGATTGTTAAAATGTTTATTCGGTGCTTCACTGCTTTTATTGTTCAACCGATTTTCATGAAAAAAAAAAAATCATAATGATTTTTTTACCCATAGAAGTATATATTTTAACCATTTGAGTTATTTTTCGCAACGAGTGACCGTTTTAAAATCGTTTATAACCTTTTCTATAGCGCTGTGCGTGGACCAATTTACATTTACATTGAAATTGACGCATTAACTAACAAAATCAAATCAAAAATAGTACGCATTGCATTTCTAGAAGTAGATAGAAAAAATGAAGTCCATTGGACAACGCTAATTTCAACTTACTTTCCAAAGAGAAGTGGCTGCATAAAATAAGCTGTTAGCTAAAAAATTTAGTATATTTTTATTTTTTACTTTTAAGTTATTTAAAAGCTAATTTTTGCAATAAATGAAATAGTTTTGTAAAACTAGTGTTCTTTCTCTTTCAAATGATGCCATTTTTTTTTTAAGTTCCTATCTGCTGCATAGCTATGGAAAATTAAACATGTAAATATGTTCTATAAAAAATTTGCTGTGAACCACTGCACAGTGTCATGTTTATCGCATATATTAGTAAACATATAATATATTATGTAAAAAATACTTAAAGTATTGGAAAGTGTTTATAGCTCGAACTATGGATTTTCAAAGTTGCAACTTTTAAAAATATTTTAATTTTATTTACAACTTTTGTAAACAGTAACTTGATATATCTCAGTAAATACTGCAGATATTGATACGAATGTAATAATAATAATGGTATGTAATAATAAATGTATCCAAAAATTATTCTTTTATAAGTTGCTATATTAAAAACAACGCAAAAAATATTGTTTTATATTTAAAAGAAATCATAATATTAAAAAATATATATTTTGGGAAATTCTATTTTTAATGGACTGGAACTAAAAAGTTCCAACGAGTTTCAATTTAAAAATACGATTGTTATATAAAAGAACATCTATAAAATTATATTTGATATTATTGGCTGCGACTTTTTGCGATCTTTTAAAATATTAAACAAAATGTGCGGTATCTCATATTAGCAATTTTTTAAGAATTATTTAAACATTTTAAGGAAATGGCTAAAAATTGTTTATGCAAATGTTACGCAAAGATTGGTGTGCTTATATCTTACCACGCCTATTTTTAATAAAATTTACAAAAATATGTCCGAAATTCATACAAGTAAAGTAAATTTTTTCAGTATGAGAGTGGCAGTGATTCTACGCGCCCATTTTTAGTGTACAGTTTCAGACCAATATCTCCAAAACTGGATTTTTGTCGTTCTAAAACTGCCAAATGTGACACTGTGCACTGTATGTGATTAACATTTATTTATATGTACCTAAAACCCGTGTCACACAAAGCAAAAATGTTGCATATTTATAAAATGCGACAAAAAAAAAAAAAAAAAAAAAAAAAAAAAAAACAGCAAGGGAGTTGGAAAAGGGGAATTTTCCTATTCAACTAGCACAACGATAACGCTGGTTGCCATCACAAGGAATTGGAAATATTAGAAGAGATTTTCTAATAACAAAGAAAGATGTAATATACTTTTTGCAATTAGAAATAAAATAATAAAATTTGTAGATCACCTTCATTGCCAAAGCTAAAAATTTGAGTAGGAAGCAATGTTAAGGCAATTAGAAAGTGTCTTTAAAAACTTTTAACTAAGGTGTAGGAATATACTTCAGTTGGATTATTTTTTAGAATTTCTATTTTTTATCTAACCTCTTATCAAATATTTATTTATTAAAAATATTGTATGTAATAGTTTAATAACTAAAATGTATTAATGTTTAATTTTAAATGCATTGAGCAATTCGGAATTTATTATTATTATTTTTTTTTTTTTTTTTTACTAAAGGGGTTGAAAAGCATTCTGTCAGATAATATATTAAGATTATTTTTGAGCAAAACTACTTTAACATACTACATGCTTGGCAAATAACACTGAATGATACTGAAGCATATAGTATATTCTAATAAAACTTTAACTATAAAGCCTTAATCCATTAAATTTTTAATCCTTACCAACCACATACAAATATTTGGGAAAATAGTAAACAACTTTAAAAAAAAAAAAAAGTGATAGATAATTTTAAATCAAAACTAATAACTGTTAATTAAACATTATTATTTCATTTCTCGCACACTAAAGACTATCTAATGATATTCGACATAATTTCAGTTTTAATACTAAATCATTTTAATTGCGTTTTGCTATTATTTTTCTATATGTATATGTGTGTGATTTTCCCCACTATAACCATGTGATATATAAAAATGCATTTGCTTTGCCAACTTAAAATTAAGCATTTTAAAAGCATAAAAATCCATATGTATGGAAACGTAACAAAAACACAAATATGGGCTAAATAATGAAATTAAAAGAATTACTAAAGAAAAAAAATAAAACGAAAAATTAAATAAACATGAATTTCCTAAAATAGCTGTAAATTTAACAATAAATATAGCGAAAAGCAATTATTAGTTAGGGGTAAGAAATCATTTCTTACCTTTTCCTTAAATTGATAAAAACGACCATGTTTTTTGCGTTTTTCAGCATATCGTACAGTTTCCTGTTCAAATTCGTCGGAAAAGCCCAAACCGGTATTCATCATTTCCAAACGTTCATCAATAAATTGACGAAATATTTGTAATTCCATCATTTTTCTAAGAAAAGGTCTTAAATGTGAAGGCCGCGACTCAATAAATTTCTCACTATTAAATGTTTTCCCAGTATCACGAAATTCAACAGCATCCCTATAACCACCAATAAGTTGTACCAAAACTCCCAAAAATATTTTTGAAACCCTATCACCCATATGTTCACTGGTGCGACTTAATTCTTTCTTTAAGTGGGCAACAATTTCGGGAGGCATTGAGTGAACATCATCAAAGGGACTTTCGAAAGTGTTTCTATCACAGTTTAAAATCACAACATCGCCTAATTCCTCAGGCATCATCTAAATTTACAAAAAAAAAAAAATGAAAAATAACTTTAATAGTTAATTAAATAAAAAATATATTATAATATAAATACCGTATCTAATACCATTGAAGGCACACCTATTAAATAAGGCATGGGTGCACTTAAATAATCTTTTAGCTTCATAGGCATCATTGGTATGAAGATATGTTGCCATACCATGGGATAAAGAAATGCATTGGCCGCTTGTATGCAAGATGATAAACGATCTAAACGTTTAGAGGTAAAAATAATACGTCTTTCAGCTAACATGGCCGCAAATACGGCAATCATATTCTTTGGATAAACAAAATTATAATATAAATTCAAATTATGCTGAAAAGAAAAAAATAAAGACAGTATTATTATAATTTCTTTTATGAAAATATTGTATCGTATTGTCACTTACATTTTCGGGTATACTGGGCAATTGAAATTGTTTAGGACGTTCAAATATGAATTGCTAAAAGGGAAACATTTTTTTAATTTTATTTAATATGTATAGGTTTTTTTAATCAACTTACACTTTGTCCTTGACTATAAACCAATCTCAATTGACTGCCTACATCTGGTACACCACTATTGTAAGCCTCTGTTAGAAATTGATGAAAGTCTTTTGGATCAGTTCTTCTCAGCTCAGCAAGTACGGATAATAATCTTAGAAATGTATCATGCCATGGCAAGAGTGTTATGATGACCATTGTGGTAGCAGACTTTGGATCGTGCCGACAAAATCCAAAACGCCATTTTGAATCATCGGTGGTTAATACAAAGGAATATAATTGTACGGAATCACTGTAATTACAAACAAAAAAATCAAATTTAAAATTAAAATATTTTAACCTTTTTATTTACAAGATGAATATATAACCTATATTTTTTGAAAGCTACACATATCAGCATAAACGTACTGTAAAGTTTATTTGTCGTCTTTGAACTGTAGACCGAAGTCTCGGTTTTAAACAGTAGACAGAAGTCTGTGTATTGAATAGTTATCCAAAGATACTGTGTTAAACAGTTGGACTGTTAACCGAGGTTTCTGTTTTGAACAGTTGAGCTACTTTTCTGTCAAAGTCATTGTATTGAAGCATCTGTATTGAACCTGTAATTGAAATCTCTGTACTGAATTATTGGCATAGATTTTGTTATACCCACCATCAAAAAGATGGGGGATATATTGATTTTGTAATTCCGTGTGTAACATGTCGAAAAAATCATTTAAGACCCCATAAAGTATATATTTTCTGGGTCCTGGTTCGATTCTGAGTCGATCTAGCTATGTCCGTCTGTCTGTCTGTTGAAAGCAGGATAGGGCACGAACGGGACAACGTAGGGGGACGAAATTTGGCTCAAATATTTATCTTATATAAGGTTTGTTTGGTATTGAAAATGGCAAAATCGGTTAATTAAACAAAAACATGTATGATAACGAAATTTTGTACAGATAGTTTGGGGGTCGATATAAACTTGGAAACTAAAAATGGGCGTGGCCCACCCACTTTACCGCCTACCTCCCATATAAGGTGAAACGTCAACGAAATTTTCTACAAATAGTTCAAGGACCAATGTAAACTCGGAAACAAAAATGGGCGTGGTCCGCCCACTGTACCGACCATCTCCCATATAAAGCAAAATTTGAAAAAGTTGATGGTGGGTATATAAATTCAGCCGAGTCGAATATAAGATTCGCGCTTGTTTTGAAATGCATTTGGAAAATTAAATAAAAAATGTAAACTTTTTGTATGAATCTGTTTTTAATAAAGAAATATAAAACTATTGAGTCAAATTCTTTCTCATCTGTTCCCAATGTAAATTTTTCTAAAATACTTTTTTTCAGTGTATATCTATGTACAAATGTTTATAAATTTAATAACAAAGTGCTATTCCACTACCAGCATCATGAGTTAATTGTTATATACTAGTAATGTATGTATCTGTATGCATCTACTCAAAGTATATGAAAGTATTGTTGTTGCTGTGTTAAACTTAATTATTACATTAAGTAATTTATTAATTAAAACCACAGAAGCATGAACGCTGAGTGTAAAATGAAAAAAAAAAACTCAAATGTTGTAAATTAATTTTCTCTAGCCTTGAAAATTAAATTTCCAAACACAAAAACTAAAAAACATGATTTTTTATTTTTATTTTTTTTTAACAATTTAAAAGTAATTATTAAACATAATTTAGTAAACTACTTGAGCAATACTTTTTTAAAGTCATCTTAAGTCAAGCGCTTGCATTAATTAGGGAGATAACAAATATTTTAAATATGTAAAACTCTATTGTAGACTAATAAACAAAATTAACTAAATCATTATAGAAATGCCGAAATATATGAATTTAATAATAATATAAACTTAACCCTTAAATATTTTCGATAAAAATATGTATAAATTGATGTAATTTTATACACGAACATGAATGTTCATATTTGGGGATTTCACTTTAAAGTTTTTAACTTTAACATACATGGACTTTTTGCAAATATCCAAAATACCATAGCAAGGTCTTGTAGAACATTGAAAGTAATAAAAGAATGTGATATTAATTTTTGCGATCGTTGAAAAAGTTCACGAGCAAACGCGGTGAAAATTTTATATTGATATTATGGCTTTGGGATCAAAAGTATTATAAATTGCACCAAATCTCATAAGTTTTGGCCACTTAGCTGTGTTGTCTTTGATATAAAAAAGTTTGTCATTGGAATCTCTTTTAAAGCGTGAAATAAATATGAAATTCATAAATAAAGTATTTATTTTACTTTTTGTTCACTCTTGAGGGTATTTTTCTCCCAATTATGAAATGTCTCAACATTTTATAATGCGAGTTTGTAGGAAGACACCTCAAACGATGCGTAAAAAATTATTAATATGGAAATAATATAAAAAATGAAATTAAAAAAAGATACCCTTCACCATCTTACTGACAAATAATTAAATTTTCGCCTTAACGTATGCTTTCATTATTTCACATTTATAAATCTACATTTTTTTCAAACTACGAAAATTTTAATATGAAAACAAAAACAATCATAGCAAGCTTTGCTTTTAAAAAATAAACAACAATTCCATATTTATTTATTTTTGTATGTGTGTATATACAAACAAAGAACAACAACAACAATGTTATTCATTATATTACTGCTGTTGCTAACTAAACTACTTGCCTATACAAAAAACAAAAACGTCACTAATAGTCATAATATACATGTTTGTGTGTGTGTATTTATATTATTAACAGATTTGGTTTTGGCCCATAACTCTGTTGATTATGAACGAATTTGGTTTATTAAAAAAACCGAAATTTTATAAAAATATTTATGACCGATCTATATAGCTTGAACAGTGCACAGTGTCACATTTGGCAGTTTTAGAACGACAAAAATCCAATTTTAGAGATATTGGTCTGAAATTGTATATTCTGTTAGTTGATAAGGCCGTAAACATTCCCACTAAAAATGGGCAGGAAGAATCACTGCCACTCCCATACCGAAAAAAATTTATTTATTTGTATGAATATCCTGCATATTTTTGTAAATTTTATTAAAATAAGGAATATTTTAAAAGTAGGCGTGGCAAGATCTAATCACATCAATCATAGTGTAACACTTGCACAACAAATTTTCAGCCATTGTCATGAGGTATTTAAATAATTTAAAGAAAAATTGCTAAAATGAGGTACCTCATATTTGTTTCTAATATTTTAAAAGATCGCAAAAAGTCGCAGGCAAAATTCTCAGATATAATTTTATAGATATCATTTTATATAACAATCGAATTTTTAAATTGGAACTCGTTGGAACTTTTTAGTTCCAGTCCATTAAAAATAGAATTTCACAAAAAATATATTTTTTAATATTATGATTTCTATTAAATAAAAAACAATATTTTTAGTATTTATTTTTTTACCTAGAAAATTATAACAGAATAATTTGGATACATTTATTATTATATACCAAAAAAATCATATAAATATCTGGAGTATTTACTGAGACATATGAAGTTAAAATTAACATAATTCTTAACAAAAAAAAAAAAAAAATTAATAATATAATAAAATTAAAATATCTTTAAAAGTTGCAAATTTGAAAGTCCATAATTCGCGCTATCGACACTTACCAATACTTTAAGTATTTTTTCCGTAATATATTATATGTTTACTAATAAATGCAATAAAAAATACATCAATTAATAAGCTTTTATTTTCGTATTTTTGTCGTTCTAATTTCAATAAATGTGACACTGTGCAGTGGCTTAAAAAATAAAAAATGAGCTTTGCTCGATATCTCAGTTATTACTGAACCGATTTATTTCATTTTTTCAGCAAAAAAATTCAGAAAAAATTTCCGAGCCCTCTTTAAAAAAACGAAGTCTGTGGTATATACAGAAACTGGAAAACCGGTTCTAAAAACCGGTTTTTAAGTATATCTCTTAAATGTATGAACCGATCTTTCTGAATTTCAATAGCAAAATTCTCGAAAGGATTTCCGATCGTTTGATATAAATATATATATTATATATGCCAGTTATCGGTGGGCTTAATAAACGCCATTTCAACCGACACACGGACGGACGGACATGGTCCTATCGTCATCATTTCTTACAAGGATCCCGAAAATGTCAAAATTTTTGCTCTCCGACGAAAATTGTGGGAATTACAAACGGAATGACAAACTTATACCTTTACACCTGTGGTGAAGGGTATAAAAATTTATTTGATCTTGTAATTGATGAAATTTGCCACGCAGGTCCAAGGACGAAGCCTATGGAAATTGGTTATGATCGGTCCATTATTTTATCTAGCCCTCATACAATTTTTTTTCCCGAAAAGGGGTTAAACGATCATAAATCCATATGATCATATAGCACATATAAGTTCCATATATAGTATAAATCTCTCTTCTGATCCGTCCATAATTGACATAGTTCCCATATAAGGCCCTATTTCGGGAATCACACAAAAGTGAATAAATTCATATAAATGTTAATACCGATGTAATATTTTGTATTCGTAAGTTTTATTTTACACTTAATATGAGTATTGGTCCACAATTGTCACTTAATAAAAGACCCCTCCCCGAATTTTGATGTACACAATGGTGTAGATTATTATATGGCTTGATTGATTAAAAGTTCCTTTTTAAATTAAATAAAAGTTATTCATAGTTCGTGAAATTTGTTTTATGATTCCTTTGTCAGATCTAACATAAGCTGCATAGTTTTGCCATTTCACAAAACACAAAATAACTCCACTTGTCGAAAAAAAAAGTTGTACACTTATGCTGGTAATATTTTAAACGCACTAATTCAAGCAGTTAAACTTAAGAATTTTATATAAGTTATTAAAATTTTTGTTCTTTCCGCATTCAAAATATCTATATTTGGATCAATCGAAAAAACATTTATATCTTGAATAATTCTGCAAAATTATTATTCCTTAGTCACATTTTTAACCAAAGAGAACCAAAGAAAATTTGCTTCCTTGAGGAGTTTTTATGTTATAAAATTTTCTAGGTAATAGGGTAACTGAAAATGTGTTTAAATTAAAAGTATGAACAAATAAAAATCCAATAAATGTGACGTGATGGAGAAAAACCGAACTGTTCCTGGTGATTGGGATAACTATACCTACAATATCTACAACATGATTTTCCAGATATTTTTTTAGTGTTGACCTGTGTAATTTATAGCGAATCTTATCACAAAGTGCAAATCGTAAACGTTTTTAAAGACCTGTAATTTTCCTCTTATATATATGTATACATATTTACAAGTACCGTATGTTATTATTCATTTATATTTACATGCAGTAACAAATTATCGGAAAAAGAAATATTAAAAAAAAATATTGATTTTTGTTAACTTCCTTTTGGCTTTTAATCAAGAATATTTTCTATTTTAATTGACTCCAATTATTCCCATCCATTCTCTTTAAAAGACGATTACATTTAACCTAAAAGAGTCTATGCACGTGCCAACAAAAATTTACAAAAATAAAAGTACTCGGCCCAAGGTGCATTTAATAAGGTGAGAGGTGTTCGGAGAGTATTTTTACTATTTTTTATATAGAGATTATATAGAGACATGTATGAAATATATAAAATTACATGTTTAAATAAAGAAAATATGACAATTTTTAATAAAATCATAATATCTCGCGAATGTAGATGTAGGAATTATTTGAATGGATATTCTGAGTGCTAGTTTATGTCTCTGTTATAATATAAAGTTAATTTTCTTATAACGAAAATTTTGATAATGCTATTGAAAAAAAAAAAATAATAAAAAAAGTATTTTAAAAATGGTCCTGCTCACGGAAATGCAATCATTTAGTAGTAATATTTTGAAAATCATGTAAGAACATACTAAACTTTATTTCTAAACGGGTACATTATCAACTTTTTTCATGAAGAACTACACCAGCTGGGCTAATGATATCACCTTATAAATACGCCTCGTCTCACTCAGCCCTTTTAAAACAAAAAACAAAAAAACAAAAAACAACGGAATACTGTAATGGAATATTGAAAGTAATTTATTCTTTGTTTCTTTAATATGAACAAATGCAATCAAATATTTAGCCAGTCAAAGGTGAATGCCACTTAAATTCTAATCTAAACACAAACTAAAACGTCAAACAAATACTGTTTTAAATTATAGTATTACAATACCAACAATAAATGTATTTACATATGTACTTTATGGATAAACAAAAAAATAAAAATAATTCTATGTATTTACTTCCAAGTTTTATTCATTTTATAATGAGTTTAAAGTCATTCTGTGGTTTAGACTGACTGACGTGAAGATATTTAAAAATCAGTTTGTTTATTTCTTAATGCCGGTATATATATATGTATATATGTATGTAAAATCATTATAATACCGTTTTTTATTTTTATTTTGTACGACTAACAACACGAGTGTGGGCGTTACTAATTTTATGCGTTTGGCATAATAAAAATAATTTGTTGGTTGGAGAGTTAAATTTGAAAAACATTCATAGATACATAAATGTATATAAAAAATTTACTTTTAGCCAAAAATAGGAAAGAAAAAAGTTTGCAATAAACGAAATTATGTTATGTAATAGATATTTTGAATTAATATAAATCGTTATTATAATGCATATTTATTGTGTTAATTTCATAACTTTAAAAATCGGTAATAGTCAGAATTCACACAGACGAAATTCCAAAAATATATCCAATGTGGAACTAAATCGAACTCTTTATTGGTTTTAGTGTTTTTAAATAGTGAAAGATTTTTCTTAGTGAAATTTATGATAAATTCACATTCGCCAAACTATTTAGAAAAACTCATGTAAATAATATTACAGAATCCAATGGATTCAGCGCCCATTTAATAAATACAGTGAGAGATACCTGTAGTGTTTCTCTTTTTTTGTAATTGTAGATAAGTAAAAATTAATTGTATGTTTTTTATTTAATTACATTTAAAATTATTTTTTATGAACAGGGTCATATCTAAATTTAAATTATTATCTTTTTGTTTAATACATTTTTAAATTAATGTATTGAAGATAACAAATGATAGCTAGAGTATGCATTCGAACAATATTCATTCAACGTATCGAATGAATTAAAAAAAAACATTTTCGAACAACTTATAAATCGAATATCTTTAAGTTAAATTATCAAATAAATCAAATATTTATGTATTATTATAAATTTAAAATTATGTTTTTTAATTAAAATAATCATAAATTTATTATTTCACTTAATGGATTTAAAAACTAAAAATTTCAAATTTAAATTTATTTTAACTCAGCAAAAAAGAGAAAATTACAAAGATCAACAAAATTGCAAAAAAAAAAAAAATTATATCTCGAATAATTTCGCAATATTATTAATCCTAGGCTTGATATAGTGTAGAAAGTAAAATGAACATTTTCCATCACTTCACATTTTTAACACATTGAGGACAAACAAAAATTGCTTTCTTGATGAGTTTTTAGGTTATAAAATTTTCTAGGTAATAGGTGGAGGAAATATAAAAATTGAAGTCGATATCTTTTCCGATTCCAAAAATAAACGATTTTAAAATTGATAATTTTAGATGATTTTAATAGAAAACGACCCTAATCACTCAAAAGTGCTCAGTACTGACCCTTCCAAATTTTACCTTTTTTTGAATAGAAATTTTGACTTAAGTTGATATGTTCTAAAATCCCAATATACAAATCTACAAACACAGATAATTTTTATTTATTATTTTCATCTGTTTTTTTGGGAATAGCAAAAATCTTAATTTTTTTTTTACATTTCACCATGTTAAATGTTAAAGTCAGAGCATAAAATTATACTCTGCTACGTCATCATAAATTTTATATTAGATTAGATTTTTTTATTGATTAATTTTTCTAAAAATTGTTTATTCTGCCCCACTGTATAGTACATACTTGTACTAAGTAATCAAATAAGAAGTTTGAAATAATTTTCCAAAGTACATCAATAAATTTCTAAGCTATATTTTTACGATTTCATTTTTACGGTATTTTAAAATTGTACATTAATTGCAAATAATTATATACACTGACAAAATATATTTGTATCTCAATGAAAAAAAAAAATGTTATTTCTCAATTTAGAGTTTTCTATACGAGGGGTGCCTTTTATATTTTGCGAAACGGCAAAAATACGCAACTTACATTATTACATCTGTTAAGGGAATCATAATATATGATGTTTTTAAGGTCTTATGTTCTCAGACAATTTTTATATACGAGGGATATTTCTGTATCCTAAAGTTACTTAAAAAACTGCCTTCGTCAAATGTTGACTGCTCGAGGAAATGTTGAAGAATAATTTAGGATTAATAAATTCCTGGTATGCTGTTGCGGCAAAAGAAGCAACTCATTTTTTAAAAGTGGGCTCTATAAATATCGAAATATACATCAAATAATGTTTGCAAAAAAGACTTCTTCCTTTCATAAGAGAGCACAATATGCCCACATATTTTATGCCCGATATGGTAAGAAAGCTCTGGTGTGGTACCAAAACAATAACATAGTTTATGGACCAAGAGAGCTCAATTTTCCAAATTGTCCGGAGCTAAGACCAGTGGAGAGATATTGGGCTCTTGTGAAAAGAGAATTGAAGAGCACAAAAAAAAGGTGTCTCAAAATATGGGAGATTTTAAAAGGAGATGGGTGAACTGTTCCAAAAAAGTGACTGAAACAACTATAAAATCTCTAATGGAAGAGTTATCAAAAAACGTCTTCGAGTTCATAAGTAGTGGTTAGAACTATAAAAGTTATATTTTTCTGTGTATAATATCAATTAAATAAGAAAATAAAAACTCTAAGATCAACCGTTTCCAAATGATTGAATTTAATATATGTTGAAACTTTTTTGTATGATGTACTAAAATGACGGTTTATGGACCAACATTTTTAAAATATTTGTTCATAACTGGCTCAAATTAAGAATTTTTTGATAAGACAAAATTCAATACTTTTTTTTTACGTAATATTCTAGACTCGTGACTTTCAATCGCTAGTAGGGAACTGAAGATTTGTTTTAAAATTTTTTTTAAATATTACGAATCGTTTGAGGGGTATTCTAATGTACGTGTAATATAAATATTTTTTTTATTGAATGGTACTATAATTTTAATCAGAAAGTAATTCTTATATTAAGTACCTAATCATATTTTCCTCATCTGGATAATAAGACATAATGAATTTCAAACTGAAAAACAATTACAAATAAAAAAAAATATCAAAATCTTAAAATGGAATTTTAAAAATTAGTTTTTTTAATTAATGCAAAAAACATACAAGCGAACACACAAGTTCTTAAAAATATAATGTGTGTGAAGATAAATTTTAAAATTTATAACCCTAGACGCAAACCATGTTAATTAACAGAGCTCTGTTAACTCATTAACATAGCTCTGTTAAGCAAGGAAAATCCGAAATATCCATTAAAAATGGAATCAGGAACAGTTTTTTGAACCAAAGGGGTCAGAAAAATCAGGAATTCTAGAAAATACCTTCACGCCCCGTAAATTCAAGCAACCTGATAAAAATTGCTCTTAAAATATGATATTTAAGATCATTCAAAATTGGGGATTCTGTGCGGGATGAATCCAGATTCCAGGGAAACGAGGCAACGTGGGCGAAAAATTTTTATTGGAGATGGTAGACACGGTATTTCTCTATAAGAATCCACTTTCGGAATCTTTAACAGTGTGAGTTGGAAAGAATTATAAAGATTTTTCCAAAATTTACAATTTGGGATTCTGTGTGGGATGAATCCAGATTCCAGGGAAACGAGGCAACGTGGGCGGAAAAATTTTATTGGAGATGGTAGACAGGGTATTTCTCTATAATAATCCACTTTCGGAATCTTTAACAGTGTGAGTTGGAAGGAATTATAACGATTTTTCCAAAATTTACAATTTGGGTTTCTGTGTGGGATGAATCCAGATTCCAGGGAAACGAGGCAACGTGGGCGAAAAAATTGTATTGGAGATGGTAGACAGGGTATTTCTATATAAGAATCCACTTTTAGAATCTTTAACAGTGTGAGTTGGAAAGAATTATAAAGATTTTTCCAAAATTTGAAATCTGGGATCCTGTGTGGGATGAATCCAGATTCCAGGGAAACGAGGCAACGTGGGCGGAAAAATTTTATTGGAGATGGTAGACAGGGTATTTCTCTATAATAATCCACTTTCGGAATCTTTAACAGTGTGAGTTGGAAGGAATTATAACGATTTTTCCAAAATTTACAATTTGGGTTTCTGTGTGGGATGAATCCAGATTCCAGGGAAACGAGGCAACGTGGGCGAAAAAATTTTATTGGAGATGGTAGACAGGGTATTTCTCTATAAGAATCCACTTTCGGAATCTTTAACAGTGTGAGTTGGAAAGAATTATAAAGATTTTTCCAAAATTTGAAATCTGGGATCCTGTGTGGGATGAATCCAGATTCCAGAAAAACGAGGCAACGTGGGCGGAAAAACTTTACTGGAGATGGTAGACAGGGTATTTCTCTATAAGAATCCACTTTCGGAATCTTTAACAGTGTGAGTTGGAAAGAATTATAAAGATTTTTCCAAAATTTGAAATCTGGGATCCTGTGTGGGATGAATCCAGATTCCAGGGAAACGAGGCAACGTGGGCGAAAAAATTTTATTGGAGATGGTAGACAGGGTATTTCTCTATAAGAATCCACTTTTAGAATCTTTAACAGTGTGAGTTGGAAGGAATTATAACGATTTTTCCAAAATTTACAATTTCGGATTCTGTGTGGGATGAATCCAGATTCCAGGGAAACGAGGCAACGTGGGCGAAAAAATTTTATTGGAGATGGTAGACAAGGTATTTCTTTATAATAATCCAGTTTCAGAATATTTAACAGTGTGAGTTGGAAAGAATTATAAAGATTTTTCCAAAATTTGAAATCAGGGATCCTGTGTGGGATGAATCCAGATTCCAGGGAAACGAGGCAACGTGGGCGAAAAAATTTTATTGGAGATGGTAGACAGGGTATTTCTCTATAAGAATCCACTTACGGAATCTTTAACAGTGTGAGTTGGAAAGAATTATAAAGATTTTTCCAAAATTTGAAATCAGGGATCCTGTGTGGGATGAATCCAGATTCCAGGGAAACGAGGCAACGTGGGCGAAAAAATTTTATTGGAGATGGTAGACAGGGTATTTCTCTATAAGAATCCACTTTCGGAATCTTTAACAGTGTGAGTTGGAAAGAATTATAAAGATTTTTCCAAAATTTGAAATCTGGGATCCTGTGTGGGATGAATCCAGATTCCAGGGAAACGAGGCAACGTGGGCGAAAAAATTTTATTGGAGATGGTAGACAAGGTATTTCTTTATAATAATCCACTTTCAGAATATTTGACAGTATGAGTTGGAAGGAATTATAACGATTTTTCCAAAATTTAAAATTTGGGAATCTTTAACATATCGTTTTGGAACAAGTAATAGGTTGTAAATAAAAACACTTAATTTTTTATGTTAACAAAAAATCATTTTATTAAATTTAGATTTTTTTAAAAACAAAATTTGTTACTAATATTATCACATTTATGTAGTCTTAACAACAAACTATCAAATTATTTGATAATTTAACAATTTTTGTTCTAAAATTTATAATAAAAAAACAAATAAATTAAAAAAATATTTAAATATAAAATGTTAAAAATAACAAAAAGTATAACTTTTTTTGGGGATTGCATACTTCTAAAAAGTGTAAATATAAGTGACTATATTTTGTTATATAATGTGGGTCAAAAATTTATTAATATTAAAAAAAAAAAAATCGGAGTTTGTATCCGTAATATTTTACATACTTTTTCTGTGAATAAAAATGTGTATATAATTTTTAAAAAGATTAAATTGTTTTCATTATAATACTGCTGAAAAATTTTTAATATAAAAATTTAAAAAAAAAAAAAAAGTAAAAAAATTTAAAATTCTGCTGCACGGGGTTTCTAAGTACATTCGGAACCCGTTATCAATATGAACTAAGCCTATAAACCACTTTTTTAAATTGACTCTAGTTCTCCCGATAAAGAAAAAAAGCGGTTGCACTATATATTGAAGCATGTCTCAAAAACGGCTTATCTAAATTGTGCAAAAAAATATCAAAAAATTATAATAAAAATTATTTTCAAATCGATCTTACATTACTTTTTAATGCGATTAACAGTTATGGAAATATTAATCGCATCTTCTGAGAAAAAAAATGAAATTATATATAAAATTTTAAGAAAAAAATTTTTTTTTTCGAAAAATCACAAACATTTTAAGATGTCAAAAATTTTGAATTTTATTCTTTAATCATAAATATAAATTTGGAGTAAATAAACAAGACATATTTCATTAAAATCAATGCAGTTTTGATATTATTCACAAATTAGTGAAAATACTCATTAACACTCATTAACTCACACTGTTAAATATTCTGAAACTGGATTATTATAAAGAAATACCTTGTCTACCATCTCCAATAAAATTTTTCCGCCCACGTTGCCTCGTTTCCCTGGAATCTGGATTCATCCCACACAGAATCCCAAATTGTAAATTTTGGAAAAATCGTTATAATTCCTTCCAACTCACACTGTTAAAGATTCTAAAAGTGGATTCTTATAGAGAAATACCCTGTCTACCATCTCCAGTAAAGTTTTTCCGCCCACGTTGCCTCGTTTCCCTGGAATCTGGATTCATCCCACACAGAATCCCAAATTGTAAATTTTGGAAAAATCGTTATAATTCCTTCCAACTCACACTGTTAAAGATTCCGAAAGTAGATTCTTATAGAGAAATACCCTGTCTACCATCTCCAATAAAATTTTTTCGCCCACGTTGCCTCGTTTCCCTGGAATCTGGATTCATCCCACACAGAATCCCAAATTGTAAATTTTGGAAAAATCGTTATAATTCCTTCCAACTCACACTGTTAAAGATTCTAAAAGTGGATTCTTATAGAGAAATACCCTGTCTACCATCTCCAATAAAATTTTTTCGCCCACATTGCCTCGTTTCCCTGGAATCTGGATTCATCCCACACAGAATCCCAAATTGTAAATTTTGGAAAAATCGTTATAATTCCTTCCAACTCACACTGTTAAAGATTCTAAAAGTGGATTCTTATAGAGAAATACCCTGTCTACCATCTCCAATAAAATTTTTTCGCCCACGTTGCCTCGTTTCCCTGGAATCTGGATTCATCCCACACAGAATCCCAAATTGTAAATTTTGGAAAAATCGTTATAATTCCTTCCAACTCACACTGTTAAATATTCTGAAACTAGATTATTATAAAGAAATACCTTGTCTACCATCTCCAATAAAATTTTTTCGCCCACGTTGCCTCGTTTCCCTGGAATCTGGATTCATCCCACACAGGATCCCAGATTTCAAATTTTGGAAAAATCTTTATAATTCTTTCCAACTCACACTGTTAAAGATTCCGAAAGTGGATTCTTATAGAGAAATACCCTGTCTACCATCTCCAATAAAATTTTTCCGCCCACGTTGCCTCGTTTCCCTGGAATCTGGATTCATCCCACACAGAATCCCAAATTGTAAATTTTGGAAAAATCTTTATAATTCTTTCCAACTCACACTGTTAAATATTCTGAAACTGGATTATTATAAAGAAATACCTTGTCTACCATCTCCAATAAAATTTTTTCGCCCACGTTGCCTCGTTTCCCTGGAATCTGGATTCATCCCACACAGAATTCTAAATTGTAAATTTTGGAAAAATCGTTATAATTCCTTCCAACTCACACTGTTAAAGATTCTAAAAGTGGATTCTTATAGAGAAATACCCTGTCTACCATCTCCAATAAAATTTTTTCGCCCACGTTGCCTCGTTTCCCTGGAATCTGGATTCATCCCACACAGGATCCCTGATTTCAAATTTTGGAAAAATCTTTATAATTCTTTCCAACTCACACTGTTAAATATTCTGAAACTGGATTATTATAAAGAAATACCTTGTCTACCATCTCCAATAAAATTTTTTCGCCCACGTTGCCTCGTTTCCCTGGAATCTGGATTCATCCCACACAGAATCCGAAATTGTAAATTTTGGAAAAATCGTTATAATTCCTTCCAACTCACACTGTTAAAGATTCTAAAAGTGGATTCTTATAGAGAAATACCCTGTCTACCATCTCCAATAAAATTTTTTCGCCCACGTTGCCTCGTTTCCCTGGAATCTGGATTCATCCCACACAGGATCCCAGATTTCAAATTTTGGAAAAATCTTTATAATTCTTTCCAACTCACACTGTTAAATATTCTGAAACTGGATTATTATAAAGAAATACCTTGTCTACCATCTCCAATAAAATTTTTTCGCCCACGTTGCCTCGTTTCCCTGGAATCTGGATTCATCCCACACAGAATTCTAAATTGTAAATTTTGGAAAAATCGTTATAATTCCTTCCAACTCACACTGTTAAAGATTCTAAAAGTGGATTCTTATAGAGAAATACCCTGTCTACCATCTCCAATAAAATTTTTTCGCCCACGTTGCCTCGTTTCCCTGGAATCTGGATTCATCCCACACAGGATCCCTGATTTCAAATTTTGGAAAAATCTTTATAATTCTTTCCAACTCACACTGTTAAATATTCTGAAACTGGATTATTATAAAGAAATACCTTGTCTACCATCTCCAATAAAATTTTTTCGCCCACGTTGCCTCGTTTCCCTGGAATCTGGATTCATCCCACACAGAATCCCAAATTGTAAATTTTGGAAAAATCGTTATAATTCCTTCCAACTCACACTGTTAAAGATTCCGAAAGTGGATTCTTATAGAGAAATACCCTGTCTACCATCTCCAATAAAATTTTTTCGCCCACGTTGCCTCGTTTTTCTGGAATCTGGATTCATCCCACACAGGATCCCAGATTTCAAATTTTGGAAAAATCTTTATAATTCTTTCCAACTCACACTGTTAAAGATTCCGAAAGTGGATTCTTATAGAGAAATACCCTGTCTACCATCTCCAATAAAATTTTTTCGCCCACGTTGCCTCGTTTCCCTGGAATCTGGATTCATCCCACACAGAAACCCAAATTGTAAATTTTGGAAAAATCGTTATAATTCCTTCCAACTCACACTGTTAAAGATTCCGAAAGTGGATTATTATAGAGAAATACCCTGTCTACCATCTCCAATAAAATTTTTCCGCCCACGTTGCCTCGTTTCCCTGGAATCTGGATTCATCCCACACAGAATCCCAAATTGTAAATTTTGGAAAAATCGTTATAATTCTTTCCAACTCACACTGTTAAAGATTCTAAAAGTGGATTCTTATAGAGAAATACCCTGTCTACCATCTCCAATAAAATTTTTTCGCCCACGTTGCCTCGTTTCCCTGGAATCTGGATTCATCCCACACAGGATCCCAGATTTCAAATTTTGGAAAAATCTTTATAATTCTTTCCAACTCACACTGTTAAAGATTCCGAAAGTGGATTCTTATAGAGAAATACCGTGTCTACCATCTCCAATAAAATTTTTTCGCCCACGTTGCCTCGTTTCCCTGGAATCTGGATTCATCCCGCACAGAATCCCCAATTTTGAATGATCTTAAATATCATATTTTAAGAGCAATTTTTATCAGGTTGCTTGAATTTACGGGGCGTGAAGGTATTTTCTAGTATTCCTGATTTTTCTGACCCCTTTGGTTCAAAAAACTGTTCCTGATTCCATTTTTAATGGATATTTCGGATTTTCCTTGCTTAACAGAGCTATGTTAATGAGTTAACAGAGCTCTGTTAATTAACATGGTTTGCGTCTAGGGTTATAAATTTTAAAATTTATCTTCACACACATAAAATATATTTTATAGCATAAAAGAAATACATTTACGAGTAAATTTTCTATTCTTTGCTATATGTTTTGCATTACATACGTATTTATAATATAACGGAAATTAGAACTATAAACTATCATCAAATCAAGATTTATTTTTTTTTTTGGAATCTAAAAATGTTTCTAAATTAAAATTCAACATAAAATACGATTATTTTATTGTTCAATCTGACACAAATATTGCTAATTAATAGAAATCTCTCTATACACAATAATAAAATTAATTCATTAAATCATAATTATTTTTTTTTTGTTTTTCTCATGCAATTCTTCTGCTCCCCTCAAAGTTAAGTCTGACTCAATCGTAACAGTTTGAAATTTAATGCTTCACTTAACTCAACCATATTAAAATTACATGCCCAGAGGTCTGTCTTCAAGAAAAAAATATAAGCAACAACACAATAACAATTTCTCAATAACATTTTATGCAAAAATATTTCATTAGTGAAAATAAATAAATGAACACACACATTTAAAGAGGGGAAAACATGATAAAAAGAAGTCTTGCATAAGGCCTTATGAGGTCTCCCAATCTTTTTGCAAACTATAATACTATTTAGATAGCATATTTAAAAAGTTTTTTAAAAGTTTTATAAGATATGTTTAATAGATACATAAATGACAATTGTTTAAAAACTTCTTAATTAAGGGTACTCTTAGAAAAAGCTTGTACAGAGTAAAGGCCCTTAATTTGCTTCCCATTGTTGATACTCGTATGTCTGTATATCGGTTTAATATTTAAGTATTTTTTAAATGAAGAAAAATAACAACAAAATTAAAATTAAAATTGAATAATACTGTGTCTGTCTAACAAACAAAACAACAATGTGTGTTTACGAGTATTTAGTTGTAGTCATTACTCACTTTTTGCTTACTACATTTGGATTATGATCAAACAGCAGTTATCAGCTAATTAGAAACCTTTTTTTTTTTAAATTTAGAAAAATTTTTATTCATTTATTCAAACACAAAATTTAAAGTATTTTTATATTTAAAGAAATTGATCAATTCATAAAAGATAGTACACAAAATTGTTCAATAGATTTTCTAATATAAGCCAATTTAGATAATATGATTTTTATTATTATTCAAGAATTATGCTAGGGGGAACTAACTGGACTCTATCAGTTTCGTCTAGACTCAAACCTAATTGTGCAACTATTTAAAAAAGTTAATATGTTTTAAAGACATTTTCGTATAGGGCATATGGGCCTTTATTTAAAATTTATGACTTGGCTGAAACAGAATTAAATCCCTAATAAGTTTTGCGGTAATGATATTACTTAAATTGGTTACATATCTGAACTTACCAGACTTGAAACTAATAGAGTGCAAAATTTTAGCACTATATATATCATTTTATAATCACGATTGTTATCCAAGGTTCAAAAACTTAGAAAAACTGCTAAAAAAAAAAACATAACTTTTTCTACACTTTTTGTTCGGGCATTTCTACTTTTTGATTTCATATAAACTAATCGGACTTAGATAGTCCCAAAATTTGGAAAAGAGCGAAAATTTTTCAAAGTTAGTTTTTCGCCAGGCTCATTCGCAGTTTCATATAGAATAGCATGGATTACTGCGTGAACTTAGTTCTTTTTTCCTAATTTAACGTCAAATTTTTTTGTCCAACTTAATTTAACATTTTTTTTTTTTTTTTGTGTCAGTGTTTGACGAAATAAACCATTGAGAGGAACACAATTGAGCAGCGCGTTTAGATTGTTGAAGAATTTTACGAAAATGAGCGTTCAAATCAAAATGAATTTCGTGAACTTCGTGCTTTCTTTGGTCAGCATAATCGGCAAGCCGGGTCTGTAGGAAATGTGAAAACACCTGGGCGGCATCATCGGGCCGTACTTCTTCGAAAATGAAGGCGGTCAAGCGGTTACTGTGAATGGTGTTCACTATCGCGACCTGGACGATATGTGGTTCTAACAGGATGGTGTCACTTGCCACATAGCTAACGAAACAATGGCTCATTTGCGCGAGAAATTCAATGGCCGTGTTATCGCACGTCGTTGCGATGTTAATTGGCCGCCATGATCATGTGATTTGACACCGTTGGACTTCTTTATTTGGGGATATTTATTTCGAATGATAAAAATTTTATGGACCAAACCAAACTTGATTGGGTTAAAAACATTAATTAGGGACATTAATCATAATTGTACACAGTTCTTCGTTGAAAAAAATACAAACTGTTTTATGTTGAAATTTCAAATTAAAAAATCTTTGGTTCAAGGTTGATTATAAACTGCTTTGTCCAGGTGTTGAGGACTGATTATATTTAATTTTGCTCAGTAAAGAAATTTTTAATTCCGTTATGCCCGCATGAATTGCCTTTAGAATTTTAGTATATCTTTCTGAACTCCACCATCGAAATACTATCTCTTTAGTATAGGTCACAAGCAATTTCTTCATATTGTTTAATATTGTGTTCTGCAACATTTTCTGAGAGATTCAAATTATAGTTTAATTCATGTGAAACTTCATGGCGGTTAATGTTTTAGTAGTATTGAAGATCTTACAGATTATATGCTAGCGACGAGCTGCTGACAGTTCCCAGATCAGTTGGAAAAGAAGTAGAAACTTTTTCAAACAATAATCACAAAATAAGCAAGTGTTGAAAATGTTCTTTTTTGAAACCGCTTACTATCTTTTTTTACTGGATAGTAGTGAACCACTTTTGTCAAAATTTCTTAAAATTAGTATGAAATTTATACACGTAATTTTGGTTCTTTGAACTAAAATACATATGGGCAATTTTCTTTTTAAGTTTGCCTTTATGAAACCGACCTTCAACCTCAAATATTTTTTTTAAATTCTGACTTTTTTAAACAATTTTTGATGCAGTTATATTAACAACACTTGGTGCTGTAACAGGAAAAATATTCAAGACCTGAAACGGTTCCATGTGGTGCCGGCAAGCACCCAAAGTCAAAAATTTCAAAAAAAGTGTTTGAAACTAACAAGTTTTTTTTTATTTCTTTTTATTGCTGTAAGCACGGATTTTAGCAAAAATTTCCAATTCTTCTAATGTAGACTATAAACACTTGTAGAAAAGGACCAGCATGGATTTAATTAGCGTGCAATTAACCAGTATCAAATTGTGTTGTGCAAAAATCGTGAAACCAAATTTTAAAAAATTTTAAAATTTTGCAAATTTTTCACTGGGGATTTTACGCCGTTTCGGATATTTCAAAATTCAAAACAGAGCCTAATAGCTCTTGAAATTATGCATCATTTGACATATATCTCGTTAATGTGCCCTCAACAGAAATGCTGTAGGAGGTACCAAAACTTGGAGAGAAAAAACGAAATGTGCCTTTTTCGCGAGGCACACTCACAACGTTATTTCAGTGAAGCTATAGTATTGCGTTATCAAAGAAGGTTTCCAAATTACGTTTTAAAACCATTGTGGCGTTTTAAAATATTAATTTGTTAAACGTGTATAGCTATTTTAAAGAATTCATCAATTTTGCATATTTTGTTATAGCGGATGTTGGCGTTATAAATCAATTTTAAACTGAAATAAGTTCCTGTGTAAAGTTTTACTTACGCAGAAAATATAATTTCACTAAAAATATTCATCAATGGTTTTCATGGGCTAAGTACGCGATGTTTTTAGTTTAACATTAATCGTCGAGGCACACCCAAGGCGCTAATCAAAATTGGTGATGATATATGTCAATCTGTAGCTGCTTTAATACCATATATCAAAATCAATATGGCGTTCGAAAAAAAGTACGATTTTTCATTTAATGCAACTTTAGAGATTTGACTAAGTGCAATTAAAAAATTTATATAAATGACATTGTCTTATTTAAAAAAATAAGACAATGCCATTTAAAAAAATTATGAATTTTGCAATAAATGGATGAATATGAACAATACTACATCACTAAAAACTTAATTTTGTAAATTTTATAAGAAAGTTTAATAATTATTAAATCGCTAATATATCCACGCATACTTAACTTATCGCAATATTTTTAATTTGTATTTTAGATACAGCATTGTAGAATACATAAATGCAATAATTTTTGATTTAGGACTATAAATAGAGTTTTGGCAATTTCTTTATAAATTTTTTCTTAAACTGCCATAACATTGATGACGTTCGGTAAAAGTCATTCACGCGAACAGATCCGTGTTCCACTAGAGCCAAGGAATATTGGTATTAAATATCGTTTATGTGCCATTTTTCGCAATTTTTTTTGAACATCAAAAGTAAACGAGTTTGAAGGATTTCCCATATGTATGTAAGCTTATTTATATTAATTTCTAATTAATTAGCAGTGGCTGTAGGTACTCGTAAATTTATTTGTAAACTTTATTATGTGTTGGTTAAAGTGTTAAATTTGCAAAAAAAAAATTTTGGTAATTTTGGTAATTTTCAATTCAAACATGTATTAATCAAATATTTGCACAAAGTTATCTGTTTTATTTTTTTCGCTTATTTTACACTTTCATTTAATTTAATCATTCAATGTGATAGATTTTGTTTAATCAAATAATATGACAATAGCAAGTTTTTTTGTTTTTATTATTATTATTTTTTATAAACGATTTATTAAAATTATTTCTCAATTTTCTTTAAATATAATTTTTCGTTTTTTAATCTGTCCTCGAGCTAATAAACAATTGTAATATTAGATATGCATGTGCGTCATAAGTTAACTGTAAGCAGGGGCGTATGTAGAAGTTGTATTAAGTGGAGCAATACTGTCATAACTACAGTAAGTTTAAATATTCAACCAAAAAAATTAAAATATGCGCTTAAAAAAGAATAAAAAATGGGTTAATATCCATAGAAAAATATACAAATTCATTTGTATTCTTATATAAAAATTTATAAAAACACATTTTTTTTTAATAATAATAGAATATAAATATACATAAATAGAATTTTAGAAAAAAATAAACCAATTTATGGGCCATTATGAAATAATGGCACACAAAGCTTAAAGCTAGTGCAAAATTTTAGCACTATATGTTTCAAGTGTTTCAAAGCTCAAAAACTTAGAAAAAAGGGCTAAAAATTACATAACTTTTTCCCATTCTTCTACACTTTTTGTTCACGAGTTTATATTTTTGGATCTCATTTGATCTTATATACACCATTTTTGTTATTATGCAGACTTTAACTAGGGCTGCCAGATTTGGGGTTTTGACCGTAAATTCGGGAAATTTTTGTTGCAGAAAAGGATGAAAATGTTGGCTTGGGGTTTAGGGAATTTGTTAGGGATATTAGAAATATTTTGAGGATATTATGAAATATATAATTGTCTTTTTGGTCTAGTTAATAATATTGGAATTTTGAACAAAAATATATTCATAATTTTAAAGATGATACAGATACATACATATAAACTTGTTCAAGTAGTCATTAATATGTTAACGATCCCTGGAAGAAACGCATGTGTAGAATGCGCATTTTTGGTTACGAGATTAACAAACACCAAATTTTGAAATAGCATGTTGTATGATCTTCAGAAGACATTTTAACTCATTAATATTCACTGTACCTAATAAAGTACAGCTTATACTATTTATTTAATAAACAAATATTTAAAAAGGTTGATATTGATATTTTGATATTTAATCAAAATTCAGAATTTTTATTTTAAGGTAAAAAACATTTGAAAAGATTGTTTTCGATTGAGTTTTAAAATATACTCTTCAACAATTTAAATGGGCTATTAACCCTGTCCATTAACCCTTAAATGCATGAAGTCAAACTCTCGCATGGAGTCATGGGTACCCTAATGTAAAAATGCTCGCTTCATTTTTCGGATAAGTTCACCATATTTCCTTTATTATTACATTTAATTGATCTCTATAAAAAGAAAGTACAAAAAAAAAAAAAAAAAAAAATAATAATAATAATAATTATTTGGATGGATAAAATATCTTTTTTGATGAGTGGGGATTTTTTAGGGAAATTTTGGTGTTGGCCAAAAAAGTATCTGGCAGTCCTGACTTTAACAGTTAAATACATAGTAGTCGAGTTTTGATGACAAATTTTATTTTATTTTTTTTTTTTTGTTGGCGGGATATCTCGTTGATGTGACCGAAATAGTCAATAGTTTAAAAAAGAATCACAATATTAAATAGCATTTCTTTGTAATAAACTTGAATGAAATCTATTTTCTTATAATATATGAAGATATAACAGATTCGATCCCCCTTTTATAGAAAAATCGCGATAATTTTTGAAATAATGAAATTTGTTAATATTGTACATGGAGTCCCTAAAATATGTCGGACAAATATCATCAAACATTGAAAATATCATAAATTTTATTTGAGTAACGCAGTAGGATTTGATATTACAAGTAATTTTTTTCAGAATTATACATAAGCTTCTAGTTTGTAAAAAAATTATAATGTGTCACAAAAAATATATATACGAGGAGTCGCAGATGAAAACGTACTTTTTTCATTATTTGAATTTGCATGAAAATAGAGAATTAATTTTTTCGTTCCCTTACAACGTAGTTTGAATCTGGAAATACTAAGAAGCGTTCTCCTTTCCACAAAATGCATCAAATGACATCAGTTCACCACAACAAATCTTAAGGATGTGTGGGTTCAAAGGACTTTTAAATGTAAAAAGTACGTTTTGTTAAAAATCATTATAAAAAAAATTTACAATTTCTTTGTATTTTAAAGGAAATATTTTTCAAGAATTTATTATATTATGATCTTATTATATATGATACTGTTCCCAAAAATTGTGAACTAAAATAACCAACAAAAATTTTTGTTTTTTAAAAAAAAATATACCTCTTAAAATCCAAAAAATTTATGATAAAAGTGCGATTTTGTCTGCAAAAAGTAAATTTTTTGCAGAAAAAAGAGAAAAAAATTATACTATCAAAGTGTTTTCTGGTAAAGTTCAACCCATTGCATACTAAAATAAAAAAGCAATTAAAAAAAAAGTACGTTTTGTTCTGCGACTCCTCATATATATTATTATTATTATTATTATTATTATTATTATTATTTTTTTTTGAAGGCCCATATATTTTTAATTTATTAACTAAAAATTTTACTTTCATATTTGCTTAATATACATACAGTATCGGTCACCTAATTAGCCCACCCAACCAGATTTTTTTTTGGACTTAATTTTCTTTTTTTAGAAAAAAGTTTTTAATTGTTTTATTTATTCAATATATTGACTATTATATACTTAATACATTGCAGCCAAAACTTGCATTAATAAACTAACACTTTACGCAAAAACATTGTTTTATTAAATATTCCTATAAAAATCAAGGACAGCTAATTAGCCCACTTACACTATTTATTACGAAAAATCTAAGTAAGCTCTGAAAAAAATTATGTTTTAATATAAAATTCTAAGTATAAAATAATTTTAATTAATTTAAGATGATTTTCGTGGGAAGATTTCATGGAAACATCCATTAAAATACTAATATTCGACAACACATACAAAGTTGTCAAAATCGATTAAATCCATTAAGAAAATTGGTTAGAAAGGTTAGATAATCATTACATTATCGTCAATAATCCTCCAAAGTATCATAAATCATTCAAAAACCTCAGCGCTGTGCAAAGAAATGAAAAACTTAGTTAAATTGCGAATTTCAAAAATAGAATAATCATAAATTTCGCAATGAAACTCTGACTTAAAAGATTTGTGGCGACTGAAAAACGCTTTAAAATGTACTTAAGTATCTACTAAAACTAAAACCAATTGCCAAATGTTATACTATATAGTATAAAAAACATCATAAGTATAGATGTTTCAAAAAAGAAAGTAAGTTCTTTATATCAGTAAACAAAAATACAAAGAATTTTATCTAAAGAAACCGCTTGGATGAGATGCATAAAATATTTGTCAGTAAGTTACATAAACGAATAATTTAAGCAAAGTTATTTTCAATTTTGCAATTTTAAGGTAAGATTTTACACTTTCTTTTTAACTAGAATACTAATAAAACTTTTTAATACATCGCATATACCAACTACCAGCAATTGTTTGCACTAGATAGTATCGATATAATATCTATTAAATATTATTAGATAGTTTATCAATTTTAAAATGATTTCTCAACTTTTATTTTTCTTTTGGAAAAGATTTTTCTTACTTAAATGCTGATTATTTGATCATCTAAATTCGCGGAGTAACTCAAACCGTAATTTTAGTTAACGAATTTAAACTTTTTGTATTGCTTTCGATGTTACAGATGATTGTTTACCATAATTAAAGGACTCAAGGTTTCTATAAAATTTCATAATATTTTAATTTACATTTTTCGCGATTTTTATTAAATGTCGCATATTCGAAATATAAGGCGTTTTAACCAATTTAGATATGAAATTTTTTACGAAAATTGCAGTATTTCTATTTTTAAATTGTAATCAATATGAAAAATTACTTTTTTTCAATGCTTGCTTAGATTTTTCGTAATAAATAGTGTAAGTGGGCTAATTAGCTGTCCTTGATTTTTATAGGAATATTTAATAAAACAATGTTTTTGCGTAAAGTGTTAGTTTATTAATCCAAGTTTTGGCTGCAATGTATTAAGTACATAATGGTCAATATATTGAATTAATAAAACAATTAAAAACTTTTTTCAAGAAAAAGAAAATTAAGTCCAAAAAAAAAATTCTGGTTGAGTGTGCTAATTAGATGACCGATACTGTACATGTGTATTTGAAAAGTCAAATCAAATTAATCGAAATAGTTGTAAAAAATGAAGTCTTCATGAAATACGAACTAAATGAAACTCATTTCCCTCTATTAAAAACGCCTCTGTTTGGTATGTAAAAAAATATTTATTTTTTATTATATGAATGATTTTCTTCGTCAATGGGCTGGCTGACTTACCCAGTCGTACATTCATACATATGTATGTATTTATAAAAAAATATTGCTTTTCTGTTTTTGTGTTGTGTGCTCATTATCTTATTAAAAATATGCCTTGATTTGGCCTACAGTGTGACACTTAATTTGTTTTTTTATTATTTTGTATTAAATTATACACTTACATATGTATATATTTATACATACTTGTATATCTTATAATATTTATTTGGCAACAGATAACAATAAATAAAAAAAATCAAAATCAAATGAACTGTTCTACTTCCTTCGAATTAGGTGTAAACAATTTATTCGCATAATAATAAATGTTTAATAAAATTTTCTTTGTATATGATTGTCCACTTATAAAAATTATATATGTATAAATCTGAAATGGTTTGTTCAAGTAAACAAGATAATGTATAAGAGTGTATTACGGAAGTATGACTGACTATCGAGTTTAAGAATTGAAAATGAAATTATAATATTTATTTGCATCATCTTAAAAATTCCAATAACAGTGTGAATGAATTATTCTATGAAATTACTCGTATTAGAAAAACAATAATTAAAAGGAAAAAGTATAATTTATAAATTGAAAAAAGGCGGTGATATAAAAACAAAATTACAAACTTTTGTAGGACAACCAAAATTAATGTTTGTAAATATTTGTACGCTAAGCTAAAGCAAATTTTAAAATCTTTTGATATGTTGAATAGATATCACAAATCCTTAAAATGGTCGTATCAAACACTTTATAGAAATATAAATAGTCAACTTTGACACCAAATAGCTTACCTTATCATAGGCTGATTAAAAGGCATAGGTTGATTTTCTGAAAGATTGGGTATTCCTCTACAACTCTTCTTCAAAAAAAATTGAATAGTTATCGTTATTCATTTAAAAAATAATCGGATAGGTGTCTGGTACTTTTTTGAAATTCGGCTCTTTTAGAGAGAAAACGGGTACTTTTTTGGCAACCTATCTATCTTTTAATCCAGTAAGCATAAAAAAAGGAACATCAAATTAGTACCTTATCGAAAATTGACCAATACAAGTTTGGTACTTTTTGGAAATTCGAACTTTTAAGGGGTAAAAATCGTACCTGCTTTTGGTACTTTTTTCACAAAATATTTTTTTCTTTTTACTAACACATATGAATATTTTAACATTAGATCCCTGTCCAATTTAGAAATTCATTGGAATACAATCTGTGTTACATTCAGGGGGAATAATGGGATAAAATCTTAAATTATATTTTATTCAAATTAAATAATGTTTTTTTTTATTATATTACATTAGTCCTAAGTGAGAATTCACAAGAAGGGAATTTGTGGTACTTTTTCATTCTTTTAATGGTACTTTTTGAATTTTCTACAAAATTGAACCTAGAAAAATTAAATTAAAGATACATGGTTCTATGGGTAAGAATTAAGGAGAGGGAATTTTGGTACTTTTTCGTTCTGCCGAAGTTACTTTTTGAATTTTCTATAATATTGAACCTGGAAACATGAAATTAAAGATATAAGGACCTATGTAAATGAAAATCCATAAGAGGGGACTTTGTGGTACTTTTTCGTTCTTATAATGGTGCTTTTAGAATTTTCTATAATATTGAACATAAAATCATAAAATTAAGATATATGGTCTATGTGGGTAGGAATTTAAGGAGGAGACTTTTTGATACTTTTTTTTTTTGTTCTTTTAATGGTGCTTTTAAAATTTTCTATAATATTTAATCTAAAATCATGAAATTAAAGATATATGGTCCTAAGCGAATGAAAATCCGTACGAGGGTACTATTCGTTATTATATTACTCTTTGAATTTTTTGTAATAATAATTAACTTTCAAACATGAAATTAAAGATATATGGTTCTGTGTTTAAAATTCACAAGCCCAATTGTTCATATTCTTATCTACTAAAATATAATAACAGAAATAATTTGTTAGTTTTTGAACCTTCGAACGTTAAAGTAAGATGTAAGAAACTGGTAACTAAAATATTTAAAAAGGTTATTGTACGTAATACTGACAGAACCCAATATTGTAACTGTTTCCAGGAGTTAGGAGTCATAGTTGAATTTTATGGGTTTCTTAACTTTTGGTATTTAATTTTTTTCTAAATAAAAAGGCTACCAAGTTTTTATCTGATCTATATAGAAGTACTGCAAGATCGTGTTAAATGATATCTATATAAAAGTAAACCTGTGTTTGTTAGTCTGTATTTTTTTGAATTTTATTCCGATGCTTTTATTTTATATCAATATAAAGGGGTAGCGCAGCGCACTGTGTTTATGCTATTAGAAATATTGTTCAAAAATTTATAGTTATAAAATTATAACAACACAATTTGAATAATAATATAGTATGGTTTTTATTAAAAAATCTTCGTTAACGAAGTAGCGAGTATACTGCTCGTGTATATATAAACTGTTCAAAACTTCAGAAATATGAATAGTTTATATAACAAAGTACACTCGTGGGTCTCAAATTTAATAATTGAGATTAGTTATTAAATATATTTTTTAAAAAAGAAATTCCAAAATGTTAGCGGGTCTTTATCAGATTAAAATGTTTTAAGAAGTTTGCAAGGCAAAAACATGCGAGGTCCTCTACTCTATATAAATATATTACAAATTCCATTTATGTACATTGAATTTTAATTATCATACAATTCCCAGAATCTGGTCTGCCCTATCGCTGCTGACATCAATAATTAAAAGAAAATAAATTAAAAATTCAATAAAAATGTTTAATTATTTACATTTATTTTATCGAAGCTACCGTATGATCTAAACAATTATAAACAAATACACTCCATGAGTAATTATAGAAAAAAAATTTAATTTCAAAAATAAACAATAAACAAATAATTTCTAAACATAATAGATATCATACATCGTACAGAGGCTATTTAAAAGAAAAATTCAAAATATACTTGAGATACTTGAAGCCAGAATAAATGACGTTAAATGCATAAACAACAAAAAAAAAGTAAGACAAGATATGTGTACATAAAACAAGTCAATAAATGTATGAATGAACGAGTGAATCATCACCATCAACAGCCACAAATAAGTGTACAAAACAAGAAAGAAAAAAAATAAATAAATAAAAAAACTTGTAAAAAATTAATAGACCTTATGAAAAATAAAAGAGTTATAAAGTTGATATCAAATTTAGTTGCGAAAAAAACCCAAGATGTAGAAGGTCTTGGTAACTTGTTAATAAGAAAATTAACAGTAGACTGAGAGACAGGCGTGGACAGACAGCAACCTGACTTGTACATTGAGGAAAAAAGTAAAAGGAGGGAATTATGAACTTAAAATGAAAAAAATCACAAATAACATTACAGCTGTGAAAAACAAGCTATGTATTATGTTTTATTAGTGTTTTGTTGTAGAGCAGCATGCAACCAATTATAGATTCGGTTTTAAAACAAAACAGTAATATTCGGCATGAGTCTTATATTTAACTACTGCTTTAACTAAGAAAGTAAACATACATATGTATGTACATAACAGATAGATTTTCAGTTGAATAGTTGAAAAAATGTTGTGTCTTTCTACACTATGTTGTAAAAAATGTTCAAAGTGAATGAATATTTTGTAATGAGTCATACATTTTACTTTAAAAATAAACTTAATTCGTTCGTATTTTTCATACCAACAACATTTGTTTTGTTGGATCGAAATGATTCTTTCCAAATAATCGTAGTAGGCAAGGCGAAATCCAGACTATCTGACTGCGCTTAAACAGCCTCCCATAAGGAATTAATAATAAAATGGAGCAAGCTTCTTCGTTGCACCTTAAAAACTGTTCGGATCGAGCCGAATAAGAATTGTGAAACTGTATATTTTGGCTTGTTCCTTTTAACCTCAGACTTCAAGCTGCGTCCTACTAAATGATAGTTTTTAGCTACATATTTATTCGCCTGAAAAAAGTAAACTATTAGCTATCATTAACTACTGAGAAACTTATCCGATTTTTTTCCTTACAAGCGGATCAAAGAGGTTTTAAAGGGGCTAATTTGTCCGAAAATTAAAAAACTACGATTCATAAAATCTTGTTCTACTTTTTATTCGTGCCAAATATCTTGATGAAATTTGGTACGAATATTTTTTTGATACATGTTCGATGTCTATTGATATAAGTTATAATCGAAGTTTTATTTCACATAGCAGCCATACAAATGCAAAAAGTCCCTTATCAACTGGACTAGAAATTACAGAATTATATTCAAAATATGTATTATGATTCTGTCTAATATTCAACGGATCTAAAGGACTGCTTTCTGAAAATTATTATCTCTGGCTGGAATGAGACTCATTCTTTATCATAAAAGTTTAAAAAAGCTGGCCGGAAGATCCACAAAGTCAAAAAAAGTTCCTAGTAAGAACGATAGAAAAAAATGTGGAGGTAAAAGGGAGTACGGAGATTACTGATATTATATATACATATTTTTTAACACGAATAGTTATTGCCTAAAGGGCTATAAAAAGTAAGAACTGGCGGACTTTTTACAACTTCCTGGTCGTGAATTCTATATCACAGGTCAAAAAAATTCCTTCCTACCAATAGAAACTCAAGGAATTAAAATTTTTCTGACCTCACCTCTTTTCTTATTATTAGAAAAAAAGTAACTGAGTGGTATCAAGCAAATGGATCTGTAATTTTCCAAAGTAAGCTAATCCACTAAACTGCATTGAACTCTGACCACTTTAAATATATGTATAGCAAAAGAATTAAAGAATATTTAAAGCTGCATAAAAAAATAAAATAGTTTTAAAAAAAGTGGAACCATTCCAACAAAAAAAAAAAGTAACCAAAATCACAATAAAGTTTTTATAGAGGGAATTTCAGAAAATATTAAATATTTTATTAAAAACAAATAAAAAATTTATGTTTTTTTCTTTTACGTTTTAAACTTGAATAAATAGCCTTTTTAACAAACCCATTGGATTAATTTTTATAAGATAGTAAATGAAATGCACAAAATTTTTGGTGAGCAGTCCTTTGTTTTAAACAATGTGTATTGAATAGATTATTCTTTCCATCGGCTTCTCTCAAAGTAACTTTTTTTTTTAATTCGGTTGGTCTCATAAAATTATTTGGTTTTGATTTTTTAATTACCGGAAGTTGTGTTTAGAGAAGGGGTATTCTCTATAAAATGTTTTTGTGTTGTTTTGTGTACATGTGCATGTATTTATGTATATTTGTTGTTCATTGTTGTTGTATTCTTACTCACCTTTCAAATTCACAGGGAAATGCAAAGGCGGGTATATTGGCAATGGTTTTTTCATCACGAAAATTTTCTGGAAAACTTTCTGTGATTATACCTTCAGGCATTGATGAACTGGAGACAACACCATCATGGCCATTTAAACGCGATGAAGTGTGGTCAATGCCATGAGCTCGCGATACTTCACACCAATATTCAAATAATTTTTTAACATCGGTTCTGGAAAAGTAAAACAAAAATTAATTATTGTAAATATGTACATATAAAACATAACTAAATATTTAGGGAGTCGAGGGGAGCATCAAAATAATAAAAATCACTCATAATTTTGAAGTGGTCAAAGTGTGAAGAGTTATAAAATAGAAAAACAAAAGAATAAAAAACATAGGCAGTCAGGCAGAACGCCCACATTAATATTTAGAAATTCCCACAGTAACATTAACAATTTGATTACGGTTTAACAACAACGTCTACGGGTTCCTAGAAGAAATAACTTCAAAACATTTACAGGGAATTACTCACTTGTTACGGGAACTCATGGTAGTTATGAAGATTTTGTTCTTGTTTCACCACACAATATTTTTATTATTTTTCACTGATTTCTAAAACATTTTCTTAAATAACTTTGTAAATATCATTATATTTGTAAAATTTATCTAAGAAAATTTCTTATTTTTTATTACTTTATCTTAATTTTCATATCACTTCACTTTTTTGTATTATATTTTTTTTTTTTTTTTTTTTTTTGTTTCTTTTTGACTACTTTGCAAAAAAATATTTCTTTCTCTTTCACTTAATTTTGCCTATTGGAAATTACTTTGGAACTTTTTTACAAATTGTTTTAAACAAACGGCTTTTGCTATGAAATTTGTTTGGAATTTTATCAATTAAATTTGTTTAATTTTTTGCAAAAATTTCAACTGATTTTTTCACAATTTTATTCGTACTACGTCTCATTAAACACAAAAAACGTCTGCTTTGTAATTGCGAATAATAGAAAATAAATGAGTGATAAAGCAAAATAAATAAAAAAACATGAACATAAGTTATTGTGAATGATTTGTTGGTTACGAGTGAGTGTTGTAAACATGATGGTTATGCGAGTAATGAGTTATGATGGTGAATCATCAACATATGTTTAACAGGGTGTTTAAGAAATTTAAGACTTTGTGGAAGGGGTTTATGACTGTGCTAAAAAAATATATAAGTATTAATAAAATAATGTTATAAATAATGTTGAAAAATAATCAAAATTATTGTAATTTTGTAAGTCAAATTAAAGCAAAACATAATATTATTTTAACACAGCGAAGAAGACCCCAACATTAATCTAAAATTTATATACTCTGGATTTTTGAAGGTGGGAGAGTCGAAATAACGATGATTATCTATATCTCCTTCTGTAAAAATCAGACCTCAGAAAAGTTTATAACAGGTTTAACACATTTGTTAGTGTCATCTTCTACAAAATCGATATTTATATTTTATTGAAGAAATCAACCTATTTTGATGAACAAACAACTGATATTTTTTATTTTACCAAAAAACCGGTTTGCAAAAGTATCAATGCATTAATTTTAAGAAAAGTTCAATTTTTAAAATAAAACTAATTTATAAAATTCCAATTTCCAAAAAAAAGATAATTAAGGTTCTGTTTTCAATATACCTATTATCAATTTAAAAAATACTCATTTTCAATCAGATGTGCTGATTTGAGAAAATTAAAAAATTAATTAACAAAGAGTGTAAAAAAAAAATTTCAATTCTTACATTTTTTGTATACAACCTAAAATTAAAATATAAATTATACAAACACACACTTTTTAGTTGACAAAACTAACTATTGAAAACTGTACAAATTGTTAAAAACAAAAATTGTATTTTAAATTTTGTATTTCTTTAAAACTGTTTATATTTTTAATTTAGGTTAGATTATAAATCTTATCGGATCGGTTTTGTAACCGGGTTTTTTGGGTTATGCTCTGTCGATTTTTATTTTTTGAATGTCGAATTAACCGTTTTTTTTTAAACACATATTAACATTTTATTAAAAAAAAAATTTTCCATATGTACTAAATTTAAGATTGGAATGGAAATTTAAAAAAGAAATAACTGACTAATATTCATTTACATTTTTTCGAGTTTTTTTTTTTAGAGAAATATAGTCTTTTAATAGAAATATTTATTTTTTTCAAAAATGATCAAGTTTGTCGTGTGTTATATTATTAAACATTTCAAAATAAAATGTTTTTCAAATATTTAAATATATTTATATAAAAAAATAAATTGAATTTGATGTGATAAAAAACAAAATTTTTAAAAATAATAAACCATATTCAAAATATTTTTTTTCAAAGTATCAATTTTAGAAATATTCAAATAAAGAACAGTTTTCAAAACAAAATTTGTTAATTAAAAAAGTACATAATGAAAAAAAATAATAAAAAAGGCGTTCAATAATTAAAAAAAATTTATATCTATATATTAAATAGTAAAATAAAATATATTACTATTGATTTTTAAATAATTTATTTAATTATTCAGTAGTATTTTTACTTGTGTTTAAATAATGTAAATAATTTTGTATACTCGCTTTTAGTTTCCGAATTATAAAACTCTAACATTTGACATATTTATATACATGTTATTTAAATTATATTGATAACGTTTGGAAGTATATTTAAATACCTATTTAATTATAATAAGTAAACTTTTAGTATTTTTAGTGCATTTATTAAACATACTCAAATTAAACATTATTAAACATACCCAAAGTCAAAAGTGACAAAACAATTTAAAATAAAAATTATAAGATTTATGTTTTAAGTTACACACTTTTTATTAATAGATATTTTTGTTAAATAAAAGTGATCTGCATGCATAACTTATGTTTTGTTTCTAGATTTGTGAATAAAATGTGACAAAATTTAATACTATGTTCACATATAAAGGTTTTTTGAAAAATGAGTCGTTTTCTTAATAAACACAAAGAAATTGAACTTGTTTTTTCATATATTTCAAAAACAGAAAACATCTCGATTCGAATTGTTTAATTATTTAACACAATAAAAACATACTAAATTTCCATACAGGGAAGAAATTTTTAGTATTTTTAGTACATAGAAAATTGTTGAAAAAAGAATTTGTAAAAATTGTCAAACAGTTTAAAAACAAAAAATGAAAAATTATGAATGAAATTTATATTTGTTCATAAATTTTGTTTGAAAATTTTATTTTGTTAATTAGAAAGTGTCTGTGTATGTAATTTTTATTTAAATTTAAAATTTGTGAAAATATTTTGACAAAAGAAAAACAGACGAAAAGGAAAAACACAATAAAATAATATGTGAACAGTGATGTTTGTGTTTTTGTGTTTTTTTAAAAAATTCCAAAAATTTCCAATTAGAACATTATTATTACTGTTTTTATTATTTTACCACCACTGTTTCTATAACCTTTGACAGCTGTTTCATTTCATTTACTTATTGACAGTTGGCATTTTGCACAAGTTTGTTTTGATTTCGAAATTCTTTAATTGTGGTTGTTTTTTTTTTTTCATCTGCCGTCTTTTCAAAGAAAAAAATCTTTTTGTTGTCTCGCGGAGAAATTGAAGGAAAATTTTAATTTGTTTAAATATTAAAATAGAATTCATATAAAAACAAATTAACTATATTATAAACTAAATAAAAACATGAAAAGTATAATAGTTTAAAAATATAGTTTAAAAATAGAAAGTAGATTGAACAAATTGCATTAAATAAGGTGGTGTAAATAATTTTTATATTATTGTGTTTTAGCAATAAAACATTGTTTAATTGTTGTTTTTACATTGTTTAATTAAGAATAATTAAAAACGACTAATTAAAATAAAGTAAAAATAAAAAACTCAATATAAAACCAACAATATGGATCATATAAAATTAGCAAAGGTAAGTTGAAACCAAAATAAGCAAATATTTATATTCTGGGTATACGGAGAAGTCTTTCGTTTATTTTCCATATGCATAAGCACCTGAGTCACATACAGATAAAATGCATATAATAAAAATATCATTTAGTACAAGGCCAATTTAACCATATAAATTGTTAAGTTTTTGGTTTTTCTTTTTTGTTGGGGCAAGGAGAGGTGATGCTGTATCATCTGTATCATATTTTGTTGCAATTTAAGGCCATTTATTCTGTTATATCTACAGGTGTTGTTGTGGTATGCTATTGATTTTGCCAAACTTTAAAAAATTGCATTAACCACCCTGAAAAAATAACAAATTTTCAATGTATATCAAATTTGTAGAATGGGTACCATTGTAAAGTTGTTAAATATAAACATAGATACATAAATCTTCTAAGGATTGTTATTTATACAAGTTTTATTTCTCTATAAAATTGTACGAAATAAGTCTTGACTTTGACATTGCGCAGGTCTGCTATAAAAAAGGGAAATTTTTAAATCAGAGTTTGAAGTTGTTTTTAAATTTTAAATACAAACTCGATTAATAATAGTTTGTCCAAATAACATGTACATTGTTTAATCATAGCAGATTTAATATATGTTTTTAATTTTTTATAAACCATAAACTCAAGAATTTTATAATTCATCTGAGTTACATGTCAAAAACAAGTAACCACAAAATTTATTGCATTCATTTTAATGTAAGAAGTTAAAAATTATAAAGAATAAAATATTTTTATAATTTTTATGAACAAGAATAATGCAAAGATGTGTTTAATATTTACGAAAACATAATAAAATTAGTTCTTGAATTAGTTAGTTTCTGAATGTACTTTTATAAGCATAGGATCGTAGACAAAATAATTAGAATTTTACGGATAATTAATTTTAATTTTTTAAAAAATACTGTTTGAAATTCTTGAAATTCATAATGCCATATTCTGGTAATAATTTTTTGCATTTCGTTAATAGCATATTAACCACATCAAGTTTTCCAAATTATTGGAAGGTTGTATGTATAGTGCCGAAGAAAAGTGATTCTAATACCCTGGATAACTTGAGACCTATATCGAATTTAATCATTTTATCTAAGGTTGTTGAGGGAATTATAAAAAACCAGATAACGGTTTATTTGAATCAAAATTCTTTATTAAGTGATTCACAGTTTAGTTTTAGGTGGTCGTAGCACAGCATCTCTACTTGATAGTTTTACTGACACTATAAGGAATAACCTGAGTGATGGTAAAATTTTTGTCCTTATCTCTCTCTAAAAGCATTTGACAAACTAAGTCAAAATTTATTATAAATAAAATTGATTGAATTTTATTCTTTTTCCAAACCCACAACCAGCCTTATAGCATCGTATTTTTCAGGCCGAGGACAATTTGTTTCTTTTGACAATGAAACCCCTGAAATACTACTAGTTACAAGCGATATACAGCAGGGATCGATGATCGAACCGCTTTTATTCACTAAGTTTCTTAATCATTTATTTAGTGAAATGAATTTAGGTGAATGTTTAGCATTTTCTTACATTAAACTATTGTATTGCGTAGGAAAACGAAATATTGCAGTTTTTACAGTCCATCATGAACTATGGCATAAAACGTATTTCTGACTGGATGCCTAATAATAGGCTGACAGTCAATGCCCTCAAGATTAGAGCCATGTTTTTTTAACCTACGCGGAACTTTACAGGCAGTATAACTTTGAAAGTGGATATCGCTATTTTTGAATTCGTCGAAAGTATGAAAGTTTTGGGCGTCATCATTGACAGGAGATTAAATTTTGAACAATACATTTTCTAACTTCTTCATTTGAATGAAATTTTTTTTTTTTATTTATCAATAATCATAGCTAACATTTTACCGAATCGCTGTTTTCTCTTAGAAAACATTTGCAAGATGAAACCATGGCGACCAATTTTTTTTGTAAAACTAGTGGTCACGCAAATTTGGTAAAATATTTGGCAAATGTGAACATATCTTTAGACAATTTCACAAAGTGCTTTGTCGGAAATTTTAAGGCAATAAAGATAATTGGGAATGCAAAAAATCTGTCATAATTTCTTTTTTTATTAATAATATTGGAAAATATTAGTGGCTTGCAATAAAAGTATGAACCATTTTATTTAATTCTCCCCCATATATAAAACAAAATTGGAAATGGTGTATATTGCTTTTACAAATACTTTTTGCTATAAAAAAATTCTACATGAATGAATTCTTAATATAAAATTCCTCTCTTAATTTGTGACAGAGACGTTAATTCTACTAAAATTTCGCTTAAATATAAAAATAAATTTCTCACTACCATTACATGGTGGGAAAACCTTAGACACTGAAATTGACAATGCGATACCAATGAAAACAATGAGTTTTTGTTTGAACCTCGGACAAGACGGTTATTATATTTTTAACGGATAACTGTGCACGGAAAGTTTTGTATACTAGAGCAATTACATACATATTTATTTTCTACAACTTCTTTTACATACAACAACATTACAACAAAAAGCACGAAACGAAAAGAAAAGGATAGCAAAAGTATTTGAACTGTACAAGAAAAATAAAAATTTTGGATGAAATTATACATACATACTCGTACACTTAAACTTGTAAACGACGTCATAACCTAGAGACATCCTTTTTGTGGGTTTTGTTGTTGTTACTTCCTTGTTGTTGCTGCTACTGCTGCTGCTAGTTCAATATCAATGTAAAGAAAAACTAGAGAGGTGTAAAGTAAATAGGTTTAGGAGTGTGTAAAAAATCCGTGTGTGAAGGAGTAAATTTGTTTGTGTTCAGGTTGAAGAAACAAAGTGAAAGTGTTTTTATAGTTTTGTTGATAATAATTTTCAAATGTGTATAAATTCTGTGTAATTCAATTTTATATATAATAGTGTTTTCAGCTACAAAGTTGTAGCTAAAAAAAGTATATATTAAAAAAAAAAAAAAAATATATATATATATATATATATATATATATTTTTTTTTTAATTTACGTGACCCTGTTTTTAGCCTTTACATATTTTTTTAATGGCTACTACAACTACTTGCAATACATAAATAAATCATTAAATCAATATTTACACCAGCTCTAGTGGTGGCTTTAATTTGAGAAAAAAAAAAAAATAAATAAAAAATTTCAGTCATATATGAAATGGATTTTACAAAATTTATGAATAAATTTAATGAAATTGAGCGACAATTGTCGCCAACTTCTGCTTTACGCTTAAGTTTTGACAATATCTCACCAGAAACAGAAGAACCCGAAAATAAACGCCTATGGGGTGTACCAGTACCACCGTTTGTGTCTGATAAAGTTGTTTCCTGGATCGAAGAGGAATTTACAGAACCACCTATATTTTTTAATGATATTTTGGTATTAAAGAAGGTAAGTATTGTGGGAAAAAATAACATACCTAAAAACTGTAGATATACATATTTAGTTCAGAGATTTGAATTAATTTGAAATGAGTTTTATTCGCTCAAATCTTTTTTTAGATATTTAATTTTTTTTTTAATTTTTATTTTTAATTTTTTAATAGTTTAAATAAATCTGCATTTTCCTACCAGTATTTGAAAGTCAAAGGTACTGTATAATTTTCTCACAAAAAGTTTCGAGTTTTCTTTCTTAATACAAAATCTCAATTGTTAAGAAAAAAAAGTAATAAAAATTATAGTGCATACGAGGACTATTCAGTGCAATACATTATGTTTTAAAAATGTACATATTTCTAATTCTGTTATTCTTTAGTTTATTTATTCCTTTTTAAACTTCTTTGAAAAGTAGATGAAACAGGCTTTTCAACCGGTCATTTTTATTGTAAACATAACATTTATATTTTCAAATTAGATAAAAACTTTATAACTTATTAGATATTATCTGTAATAACTTACTAAAACTTTCCATACATTTTTAATTTTCATTTCTAAAAAAGTAAAAAACTACTTTAAAATACTCGTATTAAGAAATACTTTGTCTTAAAATAGGCATATGAAAACTTTTTTAATAAAGTTTAGAAAACATTTAATAACAATAGTATTTCAAATTTTGTAAACAAAAATATATAGTCTTAAAGAAAAAAATTAAAAGAATTTACATTAAACTAAAAAAATTGAAAAAGACAAGGGAAATAAATTTAGAAATGGTGAATAAATAATTACGTAATTTGAATCTATATATATAATTTGCTAAGCATTTTTTACTTTGCAGAGCTTTCTGAAGCTCCCAGACGACGTAGAAAATTAAAATTTGGCTCACTCATGTAACTTTTTGTCGTACAAATCCTAACCTAGCCGGATTTTGGAATTTCTATCAGGAGCGGAAATAAGTGTTTTTTTTTTGTGTACTTTTCTAAGCATTTTTTCTCTTTCCAGAGCATTCTAAAGCTCCCAGGTGTGGTAAAAAACTAAAAATGGGCTTACTTAAAAATATGTTCATCCTACAAATCTTAACGGAGCCAACTTTTTCTATCTGGGGGTGGAGACTCTCGAGTATTTTTATTTTTTTTTTTTTTTTGTGATCTGTTTTGGTTTTAATAAATTTTAATTTCGGGCAGATGCCACCTTGCCGATTTACTTAATTTTTTTTTTTAAGTTTACTAATTTAACAGTTTCAAATCTTCAACTTCGATTAGGGAAAGGAAAAGCGTTAAAATGTCTCGTATATAAAATATTGTTATATATTAAGAAACCTACGTTATTCTGCTTTCGCCATATCTTGAAATTTAGAGGGTGTTTTTTAAATTTTTAAAATGGTTTTGTAATGTCCTCGAGAAGGAGGACACCAATTTGAGGACTATATGGCATTCTTGTCCTGTAATGGGTTAAGTTTTCAGGCTATTTATTTTTAGAAAAGTACAATTAAGTTCATATGAATTATTAACATCAGAAATTTATCTATAAATTAAACAAAAAAAAAAAAAAAAAAAATAATAATAAATAAATAAACAATTCTTCTATAAATAAATTTATATTTTAAAATGGTGTGTATATTTATAATATAAGTATCAATCAATAATAATTAATACATGTAGACATTTTATATATAGCAGACAATTTCTATTTATTACCGTTATTTATAAAACTGTTATACATCTACTTATAAATAATATCTTAAAATATAAATTTTTCTGTTCCAAAATATAGTTGCTGTCATTTAGAAACAGTGTCGCCAGGAGGTGAGGAAAAAAGAGGATAAATTTGACTTTAAAAAAGGCTAAATTCCTCAAAAAATATTTTTTCTCATTAGTTTTTGATATTTTTTTGAAATTTTAATGCATTTTTGCTTTCCTGTGCCAATACTTTTTTTCTTAAAATATTAGGAAATAATTAAAATTTCTATATTTTGCACTACAATTAACTTTTTTTTGCACTATTTATTATTGAAAATCTTATTTTTATTGTCCTTTGATTCATATAGAGTTAAAATTTTACTAATTTTTTGCTTAAACTGGGAAATAAACATGTCCATGCTAGGCAAAATTACCAAATTATAAGTTACGACTTCATTATGATTTCAGAAATAAGCTTTTTTCATTTCTGGGTTATTTAGAAACTTCGGAAAAATAAATAAAGGATAATAAGTGACAAGTTAAAAACTTTTCGAATTATCGATGTTTTGAGCCAGGACTGTAAGAATGTTATAGTTTGTCTTGAACCATTTTCTCAGAGAGTTTATATGGAATGTATGTTTTATTACAGATTAAGTCTTGTTGTAAAGTTTAAAATTACAATTTTTTCTTTTTACAATCTTTTGTTGAAAAAAAAAAACATAATGTTTTCAATACTAATTTATGATGATTTTCGAAAATGGGCCATATAAGGGAGCTATGGATTTTTGACGTGCGAATTTGATATAAAAAAAGATATAGATTAGTTTTTACGTTTATAAAAATTATTTTTTAAAAATAAATAGGGTTTCTATCGTCCATATGTACTAAATTATGCAATACTAAAAAAATGTATGGGCGTCAAAACCTAGGAGAAAAATTGTATGGGGACTTGGTTATAATAGGTAACCATTATAAACTAATTTTAACAGAGCTCTTTTTTGCATCATATAATGCCAAAATTCATACAATTATAAATGCGATTTGTAACTTCATTCAAAGTTTAATATGGACAGCCAGACAGACGGACGGACATCGCCAAAATACTTAAACATGTTTTTCTACATGTATTTACCAATTTGCTTTAAGATTTGTGGCCAGTTAAATGGTTGTAATAAATAGTTTGTATAAAATTATATATTTTTTTCAATAAAATCAACGAAAATTACACTATGTTACCCAGGGTATTGACTAACGTTATTTTTTTTGGGTATGTACCGTAGGGTTAATAAACTTACACATACAGTGTTGGAAAAAATAATAGGGACACTCTAATTTTTCAATATATTTTTACTTTTTTATTTACTATTCCATAAATATTAAAAAGTATATACATAAAATTAAATAACTTCAAAATATTTTAACATATAAAGCAAAAATAAGGAACTAGTTCTGTCAAAAAATATTTTTTAAAAAAGTCCTGGACAAAATAATAAGCACTTAATGTTTTGGAAAAAATATTTATTTTTGTTTAATATTACCATCATTTCTAAATACTTTTTCAATACTTGGTTGAAGATCCTTTCATTTTTATAACCTCCTGACAATGGCGATTCATAGATCCCACAAGATTCGCACATACCTCGGGCGGAATTGAGTACCAGGTTTCTTGAATTTGTTCCCACAACTCTTGTTTATTTTTTGATTTAAAGCTACCAATTTTATTTTTGAGGACTCCCCAGAGATTCTCACTGGGATTTAAGTCCGGTGATTGGGACGGCCACTCCATTACAGGCACCTCATTCTGCTGAAACCACGTTTTGACGCTTCTAGCGGAATGCTTGGGATTATTATCCTGCATGAATTCCCATTTTAGTGGCATTTCATCGTCAGCAAATGGAAGCATTTTATTTTGGAGAATGTCTATATAGTCAGCAGCATTAATTTTTCCCTAAATCCAAACTATTGGACCAACTCCAGAGGCCGAAAAACATCCCCATAGCATTATAGAACCACCACCGTGTTTGACGGTTTTTTTTTTGTTTGTATATTTTGGATTAAATTCAGTATTTGCAGGACGACGTACAAATGATTTTCCGTCAGATCCAAATAAATTGACTTTTGTTTCGTCTGACCATAGTACGTTGTTCCAGTTTTTACGGCACAGGTGTGGCCTGGCAAATGTAGTGTGTCCCTATTATTTTTTCCAATTGAAATTACAACTTCACTGACTTTTTTTTTTTGCAAATAAATATAAAATAAAAGCGCAAAAGAGAAAAAGTAAACAAATAATAAAATTCCGTTATTTTAGGAACAGTTTAAAACTTATATAAAGAAACTGTTTGCATCTGTTTGCGAAAGTAAGGGTCGTCCCTATTATTTTTTCCAACACTGTAGTTATATCAAATACATAAAATTCACACTTCTAACTAAAGAAGTTTAAAAGTAGTGACCTATTTAATATTAGTTTATATACTTTTTTGGGAAAATATTAATTCTTTTTCCAGTTTTTTCAACATCATAAACTCATTACTCACCAATCAAAATTTTTATAAATATATGATAATTCTGGCATCCCTTGTTGGCCTCTATAATAGCTCAACATTATTTTATGGTTAAAAAATGTATTAACAAACCTTTATTTGTTTAAATTGTTTTTGTTTATTAAACATTAATAAAGCAGACAAAGAATAACAAGAGACGAGTAATTGTCAAAAACTCTTGCAACAACAAAATACAAGTAATCAAATATATTTTGTTGTTTCTAAAAGAAAATAAAAACTCATTTTTGTTTATAAAACAACAATTTTGTTAAATTGTCAATCGATAATTTCGCATAAACACAATTCAAAAACTGAACTTAAGGCAATACAGAACATAAAACCATTTACATTTCTAAATATATTTTAAAAATAGATTACATTGATTCCCAGTAAAAACTTGGTAATGACATGTAGTTACGGATGTAGTTACTTTTTAATAAAAACAACATACTATCTGCATTACATGAAAGAAGTTTAGGAACTTCCTACTTTTAAGCTGAGTTGTAATCAATTACTTAAGATTAGATTTTTGGAAATGTTACTTTTTATCAACCTTTTTATTTAAATTATAAAAATTATATATTTCAAGAGTGGGTAAAATATTAAAATACATTAATTACTTGTTTTTCTATGTCGAACGAAAATTTTATTTCGACAATTCAGTTTCAAATTATAATAAAATTTTAACATAGTAAAACATATCAAAATTTTTCCATATTTCAGTACTTATTTGTAACCAATAATGTAATTGAATAGATTCAAAGTAATTAGTTCTTGTAATGACATCTAAATAATGACTTTCTGAAATGCCTACCTAAATAATATAGAGTAAGTAGTTGTCTTCTTTAATTGAAATACAGTTACAGGCAAAAAAAATAAGGTCAAGAATATTTATTTGAAATTTTTTGAGTTTTCGACAAAATTGTATGCAAAACAATAAAACTGTTTGTGCCAAATCATTGCGAATATATTGAATTACAAATTTATATATAAATAATATCCTTTAATATTATCCCAATAACGGCACATTGTCTCAAGTGCCAAAAGTCCTTTTTCAGTGCTGACAAAAAAATAGGATCAGCAGTAAATTTGTCAAAAATTTTTAACATTTTTTTTAAAAATATTCAACATAAAAAACCGAAAAAAGATAAGAATCATTGATAGCCTCCAATTCCGAGAACTATTCATGCCAAAAAGAATCGAAGGTTCCAACAAAAGATAAGCAACGAAATTTATCGTTATAGTTAAGTTATTTTATTTTCAATTAAAAATTAACAGTTAAAAGTAATTTAAAGAAGGATTAATGTAAAAAAAAATCTTCGGGAACAGAAAACTTCAAAATTTGCTAAAAACATAATTTTCTTCATTGAATGTGAGAAGATAATTTGCAAAAAAATTATTTTTTTAAAATACCATTCCGGAAGGCCCTAGTCTTATAATATAGACCGGAAAAGTCCTTAAATAGCGTCATCATGCACCCAAAAGTATAAAAATTGCATGTTACCTTCTAAAAACAGAAGTATTTATTTTAAAAATGAATATGAAAATTAATTTTAGTCGCAGAACTTTTGTACAGGCCCAAGAAATACAAATTTGGAAACATTTGGTACCTTCTATATAATTAACCATAAGGTGTTATTGATATAACAGTGTGGGTTACTACTATTTCAAATTTTCAGGTCAATATCTCTGCATCAGGGAACTCTAGAATGATCTACCGAAGAAATAATGGTTCCTCCAATTGTTTTCTTATATTCCTAGAAGAAATTTATGTCCCAAGTAGATTTTGAACCGACTTAACAGAATTGAAACTTCGAGACTTAGTAAAATTTTTTGGTGATTTTCTGTTCCCAAAGACGTTTTTTTACATTAATCCTTTTTTAAATTGCTTTTAACTGCTGATTTTTAATTGAAAATAAAATTATTTAACTACAATGATCAACTTCGGTACTTATCTTTTGTTGGAGCCTTCGGTTTTACCCATATTTTTAAAGTGCTTATTCTATAGATCCTTTTTGGCATGAATAGTTCTCGGAACTAGAGACTATCAATGATTTTTATCTTTTTTCGGTTTTTTATGTTGAATATCGTTATCGGGATTTAAAAAGAGTATAATTTCAAAAAAAAATTTTAAAAAATTTTTAGAATTTTTGACAAATTTACTGCTGACCCTATTTTTTTGTCCACGCTGAAAAAGGACTTTTGGAACTTGAGACAATGTACCGTTATTGGGATAATATTAAAGGATATTATTTATATATAAATTTGTAATTCAATATATTCGCAATGATTTGGCAATAAAAGTTTTATTGTTTTGCATACAATTTTGTCGAAAACACAAAAAATTTCAAATAAATATTCTTGACCCTATTTTTTGTCCGTAACTGTATGTATCACAGAAAAAATTATTTCCATTAACACAGTTGTTTAATTTTAACTGTATGTATCACAGAAAAAATTATTTTCATTAACACAGTTGTTTAATTTTTCATCAAAATTTAATAAATATATAAAAAAAAAAAAAACCAAAATAAGAATAACATTTAAATAAGCTTTTATTTCTCATTTAAATGTTTAATTGATTCAACCATCCACTTAATTGATTTAATAAATTTTTAAATTATAAATTTTTTTCTGTTTTTAATTTTTTACAGTTTTTAGTAATTGATATAATCATTTTAGTTAGAGGGGCAAATTTAAAAAAGCTGTTAATTGAATGAATTATTTACTAACATATTTGGTGATTGATTTGATTTTTTTTATTATTTCTTTGTATACAAAATTTACTTTTTCCTTATATTTAAAATGTGTTTTCATATGAAAAATAAATCCCTAAATCCCGAAATCCCTAAAAATTCCGGGATTCCGAAAAATCCCGGGGTCGCGAAAAATCTCGGGATTTTAAATTATAAAGTCTCCAATCCCGGGATTTGCAAAAACCAGTCCCGTTTGGCATCCCTAGTTATAATCAATATATGGTCAATGACCATTAGTCATAAGTAAATTGTAATTTGATGTACGTATTAACGAATTATTGGTCACCCTGTTTAAAGATAAATATAATTACAGATGATTTTTTATATGTAGATGAAATCAATTTTTCAAATATCTAATATTTTTATTTATTTGTTTTAGGTCGAAAATGTTCGCATGATTGATCGTTATAATACGAAAAATCCAATTGTTGGTACATTATATTTGACAGCAACACATTTAATATTTGTTGAACCGGATAGCAATAAAGAGACATGGGTAAGTAATGCACAATTTCTACAAACTTTCAAATTAATGAATATAATGCTTATCTTTACCCCAAATGTGTCATATTAAGTTATTTTCTAAATTTTATTCAAATTGATTTCATTTGCATCTATTAAAGTAAAATCGTTTTAATAGTTTTAAACCGAACAAGAAAATTAGCATAGTTAAAAAATAGTATCTCATTTATTCCATGAAAGAACCCCAAAAAAAAAAAAAAATGTTCTTAGGTCTGCGAAATTTCGTAATAAAAAACATACACATAACCTATAGAGCCCTTTAAATATCTTTATTTTATTTTTGAATAATTATACAAAAGGAGAGTATTCTTCTAATCACGAGATCTGAAAGTAGAATAATTGAGTTTGATTTTTTTTAATATTCTCAAATCTTTTACTTTTTTAAGATTTTCGATTTTCCCAATGGCACTATCAACTGAACTGTTGCATACTGTTCCATAGTTGGAACAGACAAAATTTTATTTTGTCGTTGTTATCATTCAACTGATGATTTTAATTAAAGTCATATGCATTGTTAGTCGGGGTTCACACACAGCAATTTTTCAATTTTCCCTTCTCCTATCTCCTTGTAATACTCAGAATTGCGGTAAGAAAAATTGCTGTGTGTGAACCCCGACTTAAGAAAATCATGAAAAATATACATTTGAATGAAAAACTTCGTGCCGCAGGAACTGTGTTTCCCTAGGTTATCTTATCCCAGTACAAATAATATCGCAAATTATAGTAAAAATATTGTTTTAATAAATGTACTTACAAAAATTTAAATCGATGGGGTATTAATTAATTAAAATGCATTCTAAAACTTGCATTACGGGTGCATTTTTAAATAAATATTTTTGCATTGAGATATTGTCTATAAAGAAGTTTCAATTGGTTATCATTGTAGCCTTGTACCAATAAAATCCTTCTATATCGTAAAGAAATAGACACGTTAAAATTTACATACTTTTTTGATTTTCGTGACTTTTATGAACATTTAAATCATGAATAAAGTCGCGAGATTAAAGATTAAATGCATATCAACTAAGAATAAAATCGAAAGACCCTCTCTAAAAAAAATATATATTTTTTTTATAAATCTCTCGTGGAATGAATGATATATGTACTTAAATATATACATACATTTTATTTACTTAAGTTTTAAATATTTAAAATAAAGTGTGCAGTAAGGAAAAAATTAATTTTATGTATTTTTATTCGTATTAATATTTCTCAAAGTATACATATGTTGTTTATTTTTTATTACAGATTTAAGAAAAAGTCTTTTTTATAAAGATTTTAACCATTTAAACTTTAAAATTTTTAGAAATTTTTTATTTTTGGCAAACGATGTTCTAAAATCCCTTGAATGAACTAGTACTATCTTTGTACAAAATCAGTAGCCGTTTAAACTACTTCATGAAGACAAATATTAAGAGTTAAATAGTTTTAGTAGTATTTATTTCGACGCCACATTTAATAACATTGTCTAAGGATAAAACAAACGTATAATGACTCATTTATAGTACATAAACAACCGCTATTATATAATTTTAGCCTTCATTCAGTCTATATTCCCTTATAGTCAGTCGTTTTAAAGCAGAATATATTGTTTATGTTTTTATACTCGATGTCTATACGCAGTTGTTCTCCATATCGTTACCATCTATTACTTGACGCCAACAACACCGCCGCCATCTTATTATTTTGTTGATTTTGTTTATAGCGAAGACATGCAATATAACTTTTTATACACATGTACATAAAATTTAATAATGGTAACTAACCAACACCTTAGCGAAAAGCAACTGAAATATTTTAACGTTAAAAAACATTACACAGTTGCAAATGGAACAAATAAAAATGGCCACAGAATTTTAAATTTTAAGATTAAAGATGATATGCTAAAATATGCTCTAACATAATGATTTTTTGTGAAAATATGACAAAATATGCTCCTGAGCTTAAAATATGCAATAATAAGCTGTTAGGACCGAAATATGATGTAACAAATAGATTCACATTGGATAGAAAAATGACGTTTAATTCATTATTATAATTTTATAATTTTGTTGTAATTATTGTGTCATTAATTAGTATGACAAATAAATAACCAACATTTGCCTGCATTTCGCCGTTTTTAGGATAACCTAATGAAATTCGGTACGTAAGCTTTTCTAAGGCTAATACCATAACATATTAAAATTGGTTATAATCGAAGCATTATTTTTCTGAGCCCCCATATACAACATAGCTGTAACTTATGAATGAAATAAAAAATAAAAATACTTTTTATTTCATTTCTATTTCTTATTTCTAATTAAAAAATATTTGTTAATCAATCTATTATCTTTTGAATAAAAATATTAAGGATTTCTATTTATACTAAAACAATTGAATTTATTATAAATTTGTATCTGATTGAACATATTAAATTAAAAATTAAAATATTTTATTTAACCAAAAGAAAAACAAATATATTTTTATAAGAAGATAATCAAAAGTTTTTTATTTGACTATTTTAAAGTTTAATAATATTCATATGTATTTTATTTAAATAAAAAAAGTTCAACAAATTTTTCTGATTTTTATTCAAAAACTTTATATTCAAATAGAAACATTTAAAATAAATATTTTTATTATTTTATTCAACAAAAATTACAAAAAATAAAAATATTCAGCCTCAAAGGGCTTGAATAACAAAAAATTATAAAATTTTTTCAAATATTCAAGTATAAAGAAAAATATTTTACTTATTTTTCTTTTTCAAAGTAAATTTAAAACTATTTAAACAAATTCATGTTGAATAAAAATATTCAAAAGTTTTCTATGAATAAAAAAAATTTAATATTTTAAAACAGATATTATTTTATTTTTAAAATGGAAAATAAAATAAAGAACAATTGTATTCAAACTAAAGAAATAAAATATATTTTAAAATTAGTTAAAGACTTAAGAACTTGATTTATATTTTATAAATTCATATTCGAATACTTTTGTGGAAATATTATTTTATCTAACTTGTTAACAAGTTACCCCTCTGTGCAATGCCAAAATTAGGGTTTTATAGTTGGAACTAGACGATTTTTCGACTTTTTAACTTTCCGACTATTATTGATTAATTAACAGACAATCTATGCAATTAAAGTGGTGGTTACACAGAAAACCCGAACACGAGATATATTTAAAATATCAAATAATAAAGTTTATTAATATTTCTTAAAATTTTTTCTTACAACTTGCAACTTTATTTTAAGTAAAAAAGAAATGAAAAAGATTTTAAATATGTAAATAATATGCATTATTATAAAAATATGACAAAATATGCATTTTCCATTAAATATACCAAAATATTCACTAACAAACCGATGAGATATTCCATTAAAATTTGTGATTCGTAAAATAACTACATAAGGTAGTTTTTAAATATTCCGGAAAAACATGCATTAGATTGAAAATGAAAATTCATAATCAGAGTTGGGGGTAGTGCACTAAATTTGCAGTAATACTTAGTGATAGTGCAAAATTTTTTAGATCAAGCCTAGTGCATAATTTTTTTCTTCACTACATACTTAAGTGCAAAAAACAATCCTCCACTAATGTTAGTGGTAATTAGAAATTCTTCACTAAATTGAAAGAATATTCGAATTTCCAAAAATCCCTTCGTATTGGATTTATTTGGCGGGAGACCATCAGAAATCGATTATCTGATAATGTAATATGTAAATGCATTAGTTGTTTTAAATCGTCATTTTATCTCGGTAAGAGATAATTTTTAATTTTCAAAAATGTATATGAAAAAAATTAAAGGTGTTTTAAAATAAGGCATTTAATTAAAAATTGTAACTAAAGAAATACCCTGTATAAAATTTGAGTTATAAATTAAAAAAAAAAAAAAAAAAAAAACAGCAAAAATCAACAAAATGTATTGCATATAATTTTACGTATTTCTTGTTCCTTTTCTCAGATATAGGTTAAATTAAACAAGAATTGAAAAAAATTTACAATTTTCTCTCAATACAAAATAAATCCTAAGCAGTAAAAAATAATGTACACAAAATCGATTACAAATCCGAGTACTCGGAAATATTTTTTTGTGGGATTTGAAAATATTGAATTTATTAATTACACAGGGAAACACTGATTCTGCGGCACAGGGTTTCTGTGTCAATTCGGATATGCTGTATTAATAAGTACTAAGCCTCTAATCCACTTTTTCTTAATTGACTCTAGTTCTAGCGATAAATCGCGATTTGTAAAATTAAGGAGGCTGCACTATATATTGAAGCATATCACGAAAATTACTTGTCTGATTTTGTTCAAGTCGTTGTACATTACTTTTTAATACGGGAAACAGTTATGGAGATATTAAGCCCATATTCTGAGAAAAAATAAAATTGTTTACAAAAAAAAAAGAAAAAAAAAACAAGCTCGAATATTAATTCGGCTCGGCCGAATCTATATACCTACCATCAACTTTTTCAAATTTTACGTTATATGGGAGGTGGGTGGTAACTTTAAAAATAATAAAAAACTCCAAAAACCATAAATTGAAATTGTTAAAAATTCATATTTTTATTTAATCATAAAGATAAATTTCTTGCAAATTTATAAATTATATTGAAAAATGTGTTTATTTTTGATACTTTTCGAACAATATTGCATTTTTCCCGAATACCCGGAAATTACCTAGAATGATTAAAATAAAATCCCGATTCCCTGGAATTGAAAAAGGTCGGGAAATACAAAACCCTAGAGGGACTGTTCAGATTTTGCACTATAGAGTGTAGTGCAAATTTTTTTACTACCACTAAATTTAGTTATACCCAGCAAAAAACGATGAAGTTCTTTCACAACTTCAAAAGTGGAACAAAGTGCATATTTTAAACTTTTTTAGAAGTTTTTAATAATTACTTCCAAAAAATGCAAATAAATGAATTGAATAGCGGGAAAAAATGGTAATAATTTCTAACAAAATTTAAATTTTAAAAATTTTAAAGCATTTTTATTATTATTTAAAAGGCAAAAGAGTGATTCCATGTGAAAAAGGGCAGCAATCAGATTTCACATCTTCGATTTCAATGAAATTACCTACAAGCATTGTCCATTGGAAGTGTTTCCGAAAACATGAAATTTCAGACCCATGTTTCTTTTCGGTCCGGAAATACGATGGTTAAAAAAACGAAAAAATTTTAAAAACTTTACAAATGAATACTTATTTAACTTCCAATAACTTCTTAAATATACATGGTAGATCTCTAGTTGTTGCTGTATATTAAAGACAAAGATATTACCTTCATAACGACATATACAAAGTTTTTTACATCAAAAGTTCAAAGTTGGAGATAAAAAAATTCAAACTATTATATCTCAAAAACCGGTATTTTTTAAATTCTTAAAAAATTACCTATTGTTGACATAACTTTTCTCCATATGGATATAAAATTTCAAGTTGGAGCCTTATTTAGTTTAGGAGTTATGGACAAAAATAAAATCCAATTATTAATAACTCCTAAGCTATATAAAATAAAAAGTTAGTTTTAGTATAATTTTAAAAACAAGAACATTACCTTAAAAATTATATATAGTGAGTTATTTTAGATCGAGAGTTCAAAGGTCAAAATAAGACTTACAAAAAATAAATCGTTATATCTCCGAAAACGATATTTTTAAAATGCTTGAGCAAAATTTTAAAAATTTTTTGTAACAAAATATAAACTGAAGTCAAATTTTGTATATAAAATTTTGTTTTTTTTAAATATGTACTCATAAAAAAAAAAAAAAATGTAAATATTTTAAATTTTACATACAAAAAATATGCTTTTTTCTGTGTTTTGAATCATAACTCCTAAACCAATAGAGGTTCCAACTTGAAATTTGGCAGAAATATGGAGAAGGGTTTCATTATCAATATATGTATTTTTTAAGAATTTTAAAATACCGTTTATTGAGATATTAATCTTTATATTATCGATTTTGACCTTTGAACTTTCGAAGTATATAAATGTTTTACTTGTCGTTTTAAAGTCAATGTATTTTTTTATTAAATGAAATAAAAATACTAATTTTACAATGTATATTTTAGAAGTTATGAGCAATAAAGTGTGATTACTTTTGAAAAAAATTCAACCACTTTTTGATTTTTGAAACTTTTGGAGGATTCTTTACTCAGAAAAATTGTGATTTGAGAAACATTTGCAATACTTAATATCTGTAGCGAATTTCATTGAAATCGGAGGTACTAAATCCGAAAATGTCTGCTTTTTGTCCGTTTTGATATGGAATCACTCAAAAGTAGAATTTTTTTTTCCAAATCGTTGATAAATTGATTTAATAAATTAGAACTGAATTTCCACAACTTATAGTCATTCCTTTTAAACAAAATCAATGTGTTTTATGATAATTTTGAGCGTAAAATCTGAGTGAAGGTTGTTTATATTTAGACTAGGGATGTCAATTTCATAGCACAATTGTGCTGGCTGAGTTTACATGTATTCTTACGTTCTTTTATTTAATCGTTGCTGAGACTGCAAAGAGTACAAAATGCACTGGAAAGAATTATGGAAATGAATTGTTTGGTAATCAATTTCTTTAATAAAAATGTTTTTAGATAAAGTTGGAAGAAAGATAATTATATTTTTTATTTCAATATTAATAAATTTAAGTGTAAGAAAAGCGAAAGTGCTTAAAAAATAAGTTTTATGTAACAATAAAGAACCATGTCTAAATTACGTATTTTGTTTATTAAACCCGTCTTTTCTTTAAGTGCATTTTTTCACTCTCTCAAACACAACTCTACTTTTAGTCATTGACATTCCTAATTTAGTCGCATTTATTTCGACAAAAAATTCTACCAACAAAATATTGTAATTTTATCCCTAATTCTTACACGTGCTTAATTTGCTACTTATTATGTACGTTATGTATTTACTAAAATAGTTTGAAATTTGTTTCAATGTGTATATTTTAATTTATTGTTTTTATAAAATATAGCGTAGACTTTCTCTAAATAAGTGTCAAAAGAAGAAAAAAAACATAAATTAAGATATTTTAAAAGTTTTTAGTTAAAAATTGTTTCCATTATTTTTTATCGCTCAGTATATGGTGTCACCTAAAATGCAAAAAGCCGTAACCACAATTTTTAATTTTTTACACAAGAAACAAAACACATTATGAAAATTAGGGTTCGTCAAATCGACTTTGGAATAATCGAACACTCGACTTTTTGTTATAAAAAGTCGAAATCGATGCCAAAAGTCGAAAATAGTCGGAAAAAGTCGAAAATAATCGTAAATAGTTTATAAAATTATTCTATTTAAAAGGGATAGTTTCTTACCAGCTTTCATTTATATATTTATACATCATCAAAACGTTCGTATAGCAAATACATACTTTTGTGTGTAACCAGCACTTTCATTGGATTGTATGTTAATTAATCAATATATTTGATTGCGTTGTATTCATTTTATATTTTTTAAGTTTTTATAAGACAAATAACAAAAAAAATAGTCAAGAGTCGGAAAAAGTCGACTATTCTAAAATTAACAAACTCGGAAAATTGAAAAATCGATTATTTAAAAAGTCGTAAAATCGACTATTTAAAAATCTAAAAGTCGACTTTTTGTTCCAACTATAAAACCCTAATGCAAAAAGCCGTAACCACAATTTTAATTTTTTTTCATATCCACCATCAAAAAGATGGAGGGTATATTGATTTTGTCATTCCGTGTGTAACATGTCGAAGGAATCATCTAAGAATATATTTTCTGGGTCCTGGTTTGATTCTGAGTCGATCTAGCTATGTCCGTCCGTCTGTGGAAAACAGGATAGGGCTCGAACGGGACAACGTAGGGGGACGAAATTTGGCACAAATATTTGTCTTATATAAGGTTTGTTTGGGATTGAAAATGGGCAAAAAATTTTGTACGTATAGTTCGGGGATCGATATAAACTCAGAAACCAAAAATGGGCGTGGTCCGCCCACTTTACCGCCCACCTCCCATATAAGGTGAAATTGTGTTCAAATAGTTCAAGGTCCAATGTAAACTCGGAAACAAAAAATGGGCGTGGTTCGCCCACTCCCATATAACGTAAAATTTGAAAAAGTTGATGGTGGGTATATAGATTCGACCGGGCCGAATATAACATTCGCGCTTGTTTGCTTTAAAATTAAACAATTAAGTAAAAGTTGTTAATCGTTCACTTAAAGCATGCAAAGGTAAAGCATAAAATACTCTTCGAAACATATTTTTCTTAAATGGAACAAATTTTACATCTATTTCGTTTATGAAGTCGATGCTACGGCCCAGAGTGGGGTCAAACGCAAATTTTTGGTAATAAATCAGTATCTCCAAAACTGCTGCTCGGATTGCAGAGGAGGACCTAAGCTTTTAGAAAAATCATCTTGTATTCACCCTGTGATAACACAAGAACAGCTACAGGGTGTCAAATTTGAATACCTTGAGTATGTAAAAGATTAAAAAATCGTAACTTCTACAAATGAAGTCTGTAAAATGCTTGGCAAGATAAAGAAAAAATAAGCTCACTCACCTAAGTTATCTCTTACAGATAAAAATATATTTACACTTGAATTTTGAATTTTTGATATTTTGCCTCGAATTACTTTCGTTTTTCGGGAATAAGATCTGAGGTATATGAAGTAAATTTTTTTTAAAATATTTTGTAATTTGTTATATATTTGTAAATAATATGCTAAAAGAATTTTTGGATTATCCCAATTCGTCTAGATGTGAAAAATATTCAAAATCAGCACTCTGAAATTACTATGAAAAATAGCTATTTTTTATAAAAATATAGTACAATTCTTTCACTTTTTTCTCAAATTTCCGTTCAAATAAAATATCAAATAAACAGATAATAGTAATACATCTTTCATTATTTTCTCTTCCCGAATTGCCACGTTACATCTATTTTCAGATTGACACAAAAAATACAAATTGAAACGTATACGAAAACTTCCACCAGTTTTTTCATACATAAGGATATTCGTTCGTTATGTTGCTTAAGGCTAAAGACCAGTATAACTTTCTTTCAATAAGACCGGGTTTAAAGAACATTTTTATTATTTGGTATACATATAAAAAATAATAATAATTATTTTTGTGAATTGTGAATTCCATCTATCTTTAAACATCAAATGGTTCTATGTGGAAATTTTGTTTTGTTTATTTCGGAGTTATGTATGCTTTTTAGTTAATTTTATTGTTCTTAAAATTCTTATTTTATTTTCAAATGGCATTTTTTTATTGGGAACTCGATACAGTAAAAGAATTGTAATAATAAAATTTTCGATTATTGCTACCAATATTTGGTATTTAAACATGAAATGCTGAATTAAATTCGATTGTTATTTTCAAATTATTTATGTAAGTTAAAGTGGAGACATAAACCTTTTCAATATATAGATTTTTCAGTTGTGAGAACCGTAATTCAGTTCGAATTATATATTTCTTATTCTAAACAAGGAAAAACTATTACTCTTATAACATTTTAATAAATGCACTGAAATTTCACTTGATTATATTAATAATTTATATCAGGGACCGAATTCCAACAAATCCTTTTTCTGTGTGTAACAAATAACAATTTTTTTTTTAATTTTTACCTCATTTAACTCAGGACTTATTTCCGAAAAACGAAAGAAAGTCGTGGGAAAAAATCAAAAATTCAAAATTCAAGTATAAATATCTTTTTATCTGTAAGAGATAACTTAGGTGAGTGAGCTTATTTTTTCTTTATCTTGCCAAGCACTTTACAGAAATCTTTAAAATCGGACTTCATTTGTAGAAGTTATGATTTTTTTAAACTTTTACATACTCAAGGTAAAAAAATTGCGTTTGAACCCACTGTGCGGCCATTTGACTTTTGTGATTATTGATGTCATTTTTGAAGATATGAATATAAAATTTTTTTGTGAAGATCTAGTTTGGGTCAGTGCATTATAATACAGTAAAAAAAAAAAACTAACATCGGATTTTTCAGAGGCTACGGCCTTTTTGCATTTTAGGTGACGATATGTAATTATAAAAGTTTTACAACAACTTTTTTTTTGTTAATAATATGTAGTGTAATGAAGTACATGTTCTTTAAGTTATAAAATGTGAACGTGTAAAAGTTTGGAATAATGATTTCTTTATATTGAATGTATATTCTCACGTAGATACATATTTCTTATACATTAAAGCAATGGACAAATGGTTGACACTTGTTAGTGCAAAGAACTAATTTAAGTTATTTATTAGGATAATAAAAAGAAAATCTGTACAAAAAATATAAAAATAAATAGAAGAAAAGGAATATCTATACATATATTGTATATTTTTACATAATATTTGCAAAAATACCTAGTAAGTAGTTATATGTGTTTACAAAAAATAATAATAATAATTTAATAATAAAACAATAAACAGTAAGAGCTTAAATATTTAGCTGTATCTTACTCGTAAATATGAATTATACAATTACTTACATACAAAGAAAGGAATCATAAAAATATAGAACTTTGTAAACATTTTACACAAACAAAACACTTTGTATATATTGTATTTTATTTAACCACTTCATCAGATGAAACAGACATCATAAGAACACTTAACATATTTGAGCAGGTGGCCATGTGTGGCTTCTGAATAATTCATATTTATATTTGTATATGAAGCTTATTTTTTCACTCTCTTAATGTTCTTTTTTACTGTTTCGTCCTTTCTTTTTATGTGTATTTTTATGATTAATAGAGAATGTAAAATTTTTATCATGCTACTTTATTTATTATTATTTTTTTTTTTTCAGTTAAACAACTAAATCCTTTTAAAATTATAAATCAAGGAGATCTAATAGTTTTACTCCCCTCTAGAGTACTTCACTTCCATCAATGAGACATTCATTACTTTCACGTGCTTATGTTTACATAATCTGAGTTATTGTAGTTCTGAGCATGATAGATAATATGGTCAACGGTTTCTAACTCAACCTCTTTGGTTCATATACTACACAAATGCTTGACTATAACGAAACGCTTACTATAATTTATTTATTCCTTCTTTCTATAACTAAAAGTTGCACCCAATTAGTTTAGGCCCCAAAGACCTTTGTCATTTTGCAGTCCTTTATACTTTCTTTATAATGTTACGAAGACAATTCACCTAAAATTTAGCATAATTTCAAAAAATAGAAAATACAATACCAGAAGTGATCTGACAGCGATGTCCTCCTTAACCTCAATAAAGTCAAGTGCTTGTTTAGTCAGTGTTTAAAAAAAATCAATAAAAATAAAATGACTTTAATATAAAGTCTTTGAATAATAGTTCTGTTCCAGTACATGACAGGTTTGCCAATTTTAGTCAGAATTTACAGGAAAGTATACTGGTTCTAAGAATTTATTTGTATTTTTTAGTTTATCAGACAATTTTTAACTAATTCTAAAACCTGTAAATTTGATAAGTACCTACTAAAAGAGAGCTTATATTGTATTATTGGTTATTTGGGAATTTACGAGTATTTTATATAATGAAATGTAAACAATTCCTTTATTCTTCTCAAGAATTTATCGACAATATCTTATATTTTATTTATAAGCTTCTGAATGTTGATATTTAACATATAAAATCTATAAATTAATGTTTGTTTTTGGATTTTGTCATTATTTCAACATTAAAATTTTCAAATTTGTGTTTTTGGTGAAATATAGTTAATTTTTCTTAAATACAAATTTTCAGACTTGTAGCTCAAAAAATGACGATTATATTAAAAAAGGCAATAACTTTCTTAAGTCGAAATAACGTAACATCACATTTGTTAAAAAAAATTAAAAAATTGTTCTTTTTTTTACGAATTTAGATTGCAAATTATTAAAAATATAATAGCTATTAAAATTTTTGAGTAAAAGTTATCAGAAATCTTTTTAATTATAATTTTTCTAAAATTTTTATTGATGTTACGTTTTTTTGGCTTCACATAACTTAAAAAATATTTTATAAAAATTAAATTATTCATCAACAATATATTAGACAATACTTAAGGATGTAATAACCCAAAAATCTTGTTTGTAGGACAATTTGTTTATATTTTAGAAAGTTTTTTGTGCCTCCTGTAAAGTTATGAAAAGTTATGCTACGTTGCACAGTGGGGCAGAATCGAATTTTTTTGGAAACAAATCTGTAACTTCTGATCGGCTGATTGGATTTGCATGAAATTTGGTATAGGCATAGCAGAAGAGCGTATAATGTTAAGTTTGGAAGGGGGACCCTACAGACCCCTCAGGAGCTAAAGGGGCTCAAAGTTGGGTTACCTCTGATATACAAGTTTTTTAATCGCTTGCCAAATTTTTGTTTCTCGTCCAATTTCAAATATTTTTATACATTACTGTAGGCACTGATAGGAACTACAAAAAACATATTTGCTATTTATCTCTTATATTTTTTGAGTTATTTGCATTTGAATTTTTAAGTACCTCAATTTTGCATGTTCTTGGTCCAATTTCCGACCGATTTTATCTGTTTTTTCTTTAGCTAATTAAAGAACAAAATTATCTATTGAATAAAAAAAAAATTGAAAAAGTATTTACACTCTTTTTTCTCTAAAATTAAATTTTCTTTAACAACATATAATAATTTTATACTTTTCTGAAAGATATCTTCACATAGAAGACTTTAAAATAAAAAGTAAATCCAATAACTCAAGTAGTCATGGTACACACCCTCCCGAATTGGACCCATTTTATATGAAAGTTTTGACTTTAGTCTATATTTTCTCAAATCCCAAAGCACGAATCGACAAACGGAATGCATTTCAAGAATCTTTAAAATGTTGTTAAAAGTTTTCAATCAAAATCTATGGAACTTCGGAAAAATGTAAAAGTATTTTCATTCAAAATATTATTCCATTTGTTAACAAGTCAGATTAGAAAAAATTTTCAACAGAAGTATTCAGAACATACATTTAAGTAATCCATATCAAAACGGGGAAAAACAGGCATTTTCATATTTGATATCTTCGATTTCAATGAAATTCGCTACAGTTATTACCTATTGCAAGTGTTGCTCAAATATCAAACTTTCATACTGAAGACACTTTCCGGTCTTATACTTTTGGACCGGTCTTATACTTTATTGCTCATAAATTTTAAGCTATACATTGCAAATTTTAAATTTTTGTTTCATTTAATAAAAAAAGATACTTTAGAATGACGTATATAAAATTTATTTACTTCGAAAGTTCAAAGATCAAAATTGATAATATAAATTTCAAAGCTATATGAGGAAAAGTTATATGAGGAAAATAAAAAAAATTTCGAAATTGTTTGAAACCTACTTTAAGTGTATTCTATTGGCAAAGTTTGTTTTAAAATTAAGAAAAGTGTTGATGAGTTTTTGTAGATCTTACAAAATAACTACAAAATTCTAAATTTTAAATCATTATCGTAAAATTTCACGGAAATACAGGCATTTAAAACTTAAAAATGTGAAAAAAACTGAGTTCGAGGATTTTAGAATCATTTTAGTTTTGCACTGACCAATTTACAACTTTTTGAAACCATCATTAAACCATTAACTAATCGAAAGCCAAGTGCTAGGAAATTCATTTGCTGTATAATAAGTATCCGGTTTACTATCCGTTAAAAAGTTATGCAGTGATAAAAACCAAAAATTTACGATTTTTGAAATTTTGCAGTTTTTGGATAGAAAATTTGCGCCATTCAGTGAATTTCATTTTAGTGGGAAGAATTTTAAAGACGAAGTGATTACCTACAGTTTAATGTATATCTCGTTGATGTAAGGAAACCGGACATAGGGTAGCATCTTCACAAACTTTCATATAATTGGCGTAAATATTTGTAAAAGTATGTTTTTCGCTACTTAAAAAATTCCGCTTTTATAGAAATTGTCCAAAATATCGCGTAAACAATATTTATTGATAAATAACACGTCTGAGTGAAAATGGTGTTAAAAAATGTTATGCAATTTCGAAAAGAACTAGTAGTATCACATCTAATTCCGACACTAATGGAGTAGAATTTTATTTTGATTCTAAATTCGTTTTAAGGAATGCTTTAGAGAACTAGTGCTTAAGAACTGTATGACTTCTACATCACTTCTGGGAACAAATTACTGGTTCTCGAATGACTTCCTAGAACAGTTTTAAAAACTTGTATAAACAATTCCAAAAATTAAAAAAAAAAAAAAAAAAGGAAAAAGAGTATTTACATAGTTAAATTAATTTTAAAAGTTGCCTTTAAGAAAAAGCCAATTAGAATAAAAAAAAACAGGTTCTGAAATCGTGCTCTTACGCTTCTATATAACTAGTTCTGAATGTGACAATTTCGAACAATAATTATTGACTAAAGAACTAGTTCTAGAACCGTTCCATAGAATGGGTACTGGCTAGCTAACACTTCCACAGAACTAGTTCTGGAGGTGACAATTTCAAACAAAAATCATTGGTCGTAACGCCAAAGTAGAACAATCTATTTTCATGTGTTCTGGAACTAGTTGTAGAACTAATACAATTTTTCCTGGGATTTTTTTATTTAAAAAAATAAAATTTTATATAAAAAATTACACTTTTTATTTTATTTCATATTTTAAAAATTCAAAAAAAAAAAAAAAAAAAAAAAAAAAAAATTGTTTTTTATTCATAGAAATTTGTTTAATATTTTTATTCAACATTAAAGGAAACAATTTTTTTTTTAATACTGCAATTATTTAATTCGTTTAAATTAGTTTACTTCGATGACTATTGGTCGCGTTACGTACTCCAGACATTAGATTCTTTTTTACAGAGTTTTTTAAACAGTCGGATAAATCACATTTTTTATATTTAATAATTTTATTAATATAACAAATGTTTCATGCAAAATTCACACTTATCAAACTGTAACACTTAAATTTAAAATTTGATAATGAATAGATATTTGAATATTTGAATGAATAGATTTGATTAACAAATATTTTAAATTGGAAATAAAAAATGGAAATGAAATAAAAAGTACTTATTTTAATTTTTTATTTTAACAGCTATGATATAAATACATATAATTATTTTTCCTTAGATTCTGCTTTAACAAAACTCAAATCAATTCAATTTAAATTATTATACAGAACCTAAGGAATACAAAAAACAAAGTTTAATCTATCTTCCAAAAAAAAAAAAAAATTATAACTTTTATAATTGGTTGCATCTGTTAGTTTTGTTATGATAATATTTATTAAATAAATAGACAAAAAGTATCATAGACTGTTATAGACTCCTGAAAAGCTGAAAAGCAATTGAAAGGTAGCATGAAATAACTCCCAAATGAAATAAGCCCCATTAAATAACTCTAAATGAAATAACTCCCAATGAAATTAGTCTCAACAAAAGTTAAGAAACTCCCAAATCAAGAAAAAAATAAATAACTTCCAAAGGTATAAATTAAATAATTTGCAACAAATGGGACTTTTATCACAACAAAGGAAATAGTGAAATAACCCTTAATGAAATTAGTCCCAAAATAAATGAAATAAGTCCCCGCACAAATGAAATAATTCCCAATTTAAAATTATCGAATAAAATAATTATACCTGAAAGCCATTTTGCTAAGTAAAGTTTTTCTGCACGGCGGGCTTTCGGCCGGGCAAACACCGGCTACGCTAAGTTAAGTTTCCTGCATAACTGGTCTTTGGCCTGGCCTCTATTGTATTTAAAACACCGACTTCTCTTAGAGAAGTTCTCTAAGTAAACCGGCTATGCATAAAAATCTTTACTTTGCGAATCCGTTGTTTGAAATATCATAGAGGAGAAAGTCCTTTTGTCCGGCCGAAGTCCGGTTATGTAGAAAAACTTTAATTTTAAGCAAAATGAAATAACTCCCAATGGTATTCATTTACTTATGAAAAAAGTGCCAAATAATATAAAATAAAGTCCAATTTCTAAAATTAATAAAATAACTTCCAACAAAATTTCATTGGGAATTATTTCATTTGGGAGTTATTTCATAATGAAATTTGTAAGGAAAAAAATTGGGAATTATTTCATTTCTTTACTGGGAGTTATTTCATTATGGGGTTATTTCTCGGTACCATAATGAAATTGATAAGAAATGATTTTAATCCATAGTTGCCACTAAGAATTGCTTCGGAAGTTGCACCCTTAAATAAAATAATATGCTATTTGTAGGGAGTCATTTTTTTAAAATAAAATAAAAACAAACCAAATAATACAAAAACCAAGGACATAAGAGTTATAAGTTTAATGAGATATTTCTTAAGAAGTAACTATTGCAGTTCAACTTTTATTTTTTTCTTAGCCATAACTATTTGATTCTAATTATTATTTTTTTCGTTGTTCGGTAACAGTTATAGGCAACGAAAAATATATTTTTTATACATAATTATTACTTTTCAATATATATTTTACTGGTCTTTGTGTATTACTTATTGATAAGAAATAAAAAAACAGTTTGATCATAACAGTTATCATTTCAGGAATATTTTTATTTGTTATGACAGAGAAGACAAAAATGTTTTTTTTTTTTTTTTTGCTTTTTTTTACTTTTTATGCTTTTTTTTGCGTTTTTGCTTTTTTCTGCAACTTTCCTGGTTTTTGCTCCTTTGTGCTTATTTTACATTTTTAAACACAAAAGCAGCTTCTTTTGAAGAATTTTGGCCAAAATAATTACATTTTAAACATTTATTTGAACGATTTTTATCTTATATATAAAAGCGTTGATGTATAAAATTGTTCACCAGTTCGAGTAATACTCGAACCAGGAACCAGATAACACAACAGTTAAAGTTTGAAGTGGAGTAACTTATGCGTTTATTAACCGATTTTTTATAAAAAGCAAGTCAACGAATTTAATGGCCTTGATCTTAAGCAGTACCCAATTACTTTTTTTTATATGACTGATGTCAATGTCCGCTCTGCACAACAAGAGCAGAATTTCTATGCCTTTTGTTCAAAAAAGTTGTCAAAATGTTTAGGAATCTGTATTGTATGAAAAATCATGGACCAATCATCGAGACTATCTTCAGGACATAGATAACTGGGACAGCATCTATTTTTAGGTATCAAATGGTGGGTATAACCCACCATCAAAAAGATGTAACATGTTGAAGGAATCATCTAAGACCCCACAAAGTATATATATTCTGGGTCCTGGTTAGATTCTGAGTCGATCTAGCTATGCCCGTCTGTCCGTCTGTTGAAAGCAGGATAGCGCTCGAACGGAGCAACGTAGGGAGACGAAATTTGGCACAAATATTTGTCTTATATAAGGTTTGTTTGGGATTGAAAATGGGCAAAAAAAGTTATGGGCTAAAGACTAGAAACACAGGGTGTCCGTTTTATACTTTTCTGCTGATATTTCTGCAACAAAAGCATGTACGATAGCGAAATTTTGTACATATAGTTTGGGGATCGATATCAACTCGCAAGCCAAAAATGGGCGTGGTCCGCCCACTTTACCGCCCACCTCCCATATAAGGTGAAAATCAATGAAATTGTGTTCAAATAGTTCAAGGACTAATTCAAACTCGGAAACAAAAAGTGGGCCCGCCCACTTTACTGCCCACTTTACCTCCTAAAAACTAGAAACATTGGGTGTCCGTTTTATACTTTTCTGCTGATATTTCTGCAACAAAAGCATGTACGATTGCGAAATTTTGTACATATAGTTTGGGGATCGATATCAGCTCGGAAGCCAAAAATGGGCGTGGTCCGCCCACCTCCCATATAAGGTGAAAATCAATGAAATTGTGTTCAAATAGTTCAAGGAATAATGCAAACTCGGAAACAAAAAATGGGCGTGGCCCGCCCACTTTACTGCCCACTTTACCGCCCACTTTACCTCCTTCTCTCATATAACTTAAAATGTGAAAAAGTTGATGGTGGGTATATACAGTATCGGTCACCTAATTAGCCCACCCAACCAGATTTTTTTTTGGACTTAATTTTCTTTTTCTAGAAAAAAGTTTTTCAATGTTTTATTAATTCAATATATTGATTATTATATACTTAATGCATTGCAGCCAAAACTTGCATTAATAAACTAACAATTTACGCAAAAACATTGTTTTATTAAATATTCCTATAAAAATCAAGGACAGCTAATTAGCCCACTTACACTATTTATTACGAAAAATCTAAGTAAGCTCTGAAAAAAATTATGTTTTAATATAAAATTCTAAGTATAAAGTAATTTTAATTAATTTAAGATAATTTTCGTGGGAAGATTTCATGGAAACATCCATTAAAATACTGATATTCGACAACACAATCGATTAAATCCATTAAGAAAATTGGTTAGAAAGGTTAGATAATCATTACATTATCGTCAATAAATCCTCCAAAGTATCATAAATCATTCAAAAACCTTAGCGCTGTGCAAAGAAATGAAAAACTTAGCTAAATTGCGAATTTCAAAAATAGAATAATCATAAATTTCGCAATGAAACTCTGACTTAAAAGATTTGTGGCGAATAAAAAACGCTTTAAAATGTACTTAAGTATCTACTAAAACTGAAACCAATTGCCAAATGTTATACTATATAGTATAAAAAGCATCATAAGTATAGATGTTTCAAAAAAAAACTAAGTTCTTTATATCAGTAAACAAAAATACAAAGAATTTTATCTAAAGAAACCGCTTGGATGAGATGCATAAAATATTTGTCAATAAGTAACCTAGACGAATGATTTAAGCAAAGTTATTTTCAATTTTGCAATGTTAAGGTAAGATTTTACACTTTCTTTTTAACTAGAATACTAATAAAACTTTTTAATACATCGCATATACCAACTACCAGCAATTGTTTGCACTAAATAGTATCGATATAATATATATTAAATATTATTAGATAGTTTATCAATTTTAAAATGATTTCTCAACTTTTATTTTTCTTTTGGAAAAGATTTTTCTTACTTAAATGCTGATTATTTGATCATCTAAATTCGCGGAGTAACTCAAACCGTAATTTTAGTTAACGAATTTAAACTTTTTGTATTGCTTTCGATGTTACAGATGATTGTTTACCATAATTAAAGGACTATCAAGATTTCTATAAAATTTCATAATATTTTAATTTACATTTTTCGCGATTTTTATTAAATGTCGAATATTCGAAATATAAGGCGTTTTAACCAATTTAGATATGAAATTTTTTACGAAAATTGCAGTACTTCTATTTTTAAATTGTAATCCATATGAAAAATTACTTTTTTTTTTCAAAGCTTGCTTAGATTTTTCGTAATAAATAGTGTAAGTGGGCTAATTAGCTGTCCTTGATTTTTATAGGAATATTTAATAAACCAATGTTTTTGCGTGTTAGTTTATTAATCCAAGTTTTGGCTGCAATGTATTAAGTACATAATGGTCAATATATTGAATTAATAAAACAATTAAAAACTTTTTTCAAGAAAAAGAAAATTAAGTCCAAAAAAAATTCTGGTTAGGTGGGCTAATTAGATGACCGATACTGTAGATTCGGCCGGGCCGAATATTTGCGCTTGTTCTAGTATGAAGAATTTTCAATGAAAGTCAAAACTAAATTAAGAAACTAGTTTTTGCTCAAAACCAGCAAAAAGTTGACTAAAAAACGAATAGTAAACTATTTAATTTCAAAAATGTAAGTAAATATGAAATATGAATGCAAACACGGACAAAAATGATAAGAACTACACGCAGAGAAAAAACATGGTTACAGCATGATCACCACAACTATTCAATGATTATATAGCCGTTTTTCATTGATTTAAATATACTGTGTTCATGATAGCAACGTTTATGATTCTGTTTAATCATTTAATGATTACCCACAATCAAAATTTTAATATGGTTCACTGAATTATAATATGTATTTAAATATGTTTGTATGAAACCATATTTATGAATAAATCCAATCATTTAGTGAATTCTACAACTATTTAGTTAACTCATTCATTTTACAAATTTAGTTAATTCTACAACCATTAAGCCATTAACTTTTAATGCCTTTTGAATACACATTTTTGTGTATCAGTCCAGTAGTTATAATTCTCATTTAGTTTATATATGAACAAATATAAATTGACAAGTTTTGTTTTTATTCAGTATGATGATTGTACCACATATCGTGGTACAAATGAATATAAATATGAAAATATGGGATCATATATATGATAAAATGGGATTATATATATGATGAAATTAGTTCATATATATGATAAAATGGAATTATATATATGATAACATGGGATTATATATATGATAAAATAGTATTATACTTTTGATGGGATTAGTTCATATATATGATAGAATGGAATTATATATATGATTAAATGGAATTATATATATGATTAAATAGAATTATATATATGATGAAATTATTTTATATATATGATAACATGGAATTATTAAATGATAAAAACATGATGAAATTGAAAGTAATACTTAAGAAAAGGTTATAAAACTTACTAAAAGTTATTAATAAGGTAATGAACCTTACTAACAAATTTTAAATTGGAATCAAAATAATGATTACGTACAAATATACTTATTGTAACCTGGAATCATATATTACAATCATAGTATGTTGCTCTTAGTTTATGATCACAGGAACCATATTTTTTCTTTGCGTGTAGCATCTTATTATAAAATATTCGGTACATTTCTTTTACTGTTTATGGTTTTTTTGTCCGCCTACGAGAGATGTTTTCTCTAAAAACAGGTGTCTGCGTCCGCCCAAGTGAGCGTCCGCCTATCGGAGATTAATTTATTCTAAAAATGCTACCTAAACCATGGGACCTAAAAAATTGTCCGCCTACAAGAGATGTCCGCCTATGGGAGCTATCCGTTAAGGGAGCTTTTACTGTATATGTTTTTTGTGTTTAGCAAAATTAACTTTTTTCAAAATTGCTTAAAATTAAAAAATGTTTAGAACTACTTATTAAAATTGTTCCACAACGTTTTTAAATAAAATATTTCTCAAATATAAGTGTTTCACAACAATGAAAAAAATATAAACTGAATGATAACAGTTATGACCAACGATTTTTTTATTTATGTTGCCTATAACAGTTACTGTGCAACTTTTTAAAATATTTCTTAAAAAGGGGCAATTTTTTTGATTCCTAAAATTTTGGTAATAGTTATTTTAGGTCCTTGACAAAAACTAATTTATATGTTTATATATGTATATAGCCAAACTATTAACACAATTAAAAATAAATAAAGTGAAACTTAGCGAAATGAAAATATCAAGACAAAGTATATTTAAAAGCAAAAATACTATTATGGTTAAATTTTGGTTTTCTAAAGAAAAACTAATTTTTTTCCCTAGAAACATATTTATTCACACTTTTTTTAATTTCCAAGAAAACAGAAAAATGTGTACTTAGTTCTAGTTTTGAATTGGTGTAAATGTGATTCCTTTAAAAATACTTCTCATGTTTTTTGTTAGAATTATATTTATTTTAGTATAATTGTTACAAACGGATGATGTTACTCATACGCTAACAGGTTAAAATATTGTATTTAGCACATAAAAATATGTATTTGAAATATTGCTCTTTTCATTTTTTTCTAACACAAATTTAAAATAAAAAAAAATAATACCTTTTTATCTTATGTTTCACCTTATAGTTATTTCTTTATTTATGAGTATTTTATATGTTTACTTTATTTATAGATAATCAACATTAATAAAGTTCCTTTTACACTTCAATATATGTATAAGATTAATATCTTTGTATTGATTATAAAAGAACTCATTTAGTTAATCACATTAGAGTTATGTGGCTTTACTTTATTTTTTGTTCATGAATCAACAAATTCTTAGAATGCATTAGAATTAGGCCAATACAAATACCAACTTAAATACTCATTATACTCGTATAGTATATTAATAATGATGAAAGCTCATTATTTTCCATCTCCATAAGCAATTATCCTATAATTACGCACTCATGAGAAACAAATGAAAAATTCTCACGTAAACGTCATTAGAATTTTGTTCAAACAAAAAGGGAAAAAAATACTTACATAAATATTTCATAGAGACTACAACAACTTTGACATTTACCAAGTATTTAAAACAATTAAGCCTCCCAAAGTTTTACTTTTATTATGATTTTGTTTTGTTTAAATATTCAAAAGATTTTATATAATGTTTGTTCCCTACAGTAGATGTGGAAAATCAATGTATATGTATATATATTGTTTAAGAAGGAACTATGTAGGAATGTATATATGTATTAAATATTTGTTTAAATCATTACATGGTTTAAATAAATATAAATAAGATTTAACATTACATACACACATGCAATGACTGTCAGTCATTCAGCCAGTCACTCACTTAACATTTTGTTTAGTTTTAATAAAATATATTTTTAGATTTCAATAAAATGTCGTGCTTATTGCATGCTTGATAAATTGCTTACAACCACTGAACACAATACCTCCTTGTCAATATACTATTAGATAAAAAGAAAATTCTTTGGATAAGGATGAATAGTTATAGTATGTCAAGAAGAAAATCTTAGACGAAAATACTGTAAGAAAATGAATATACTTATGTGTGTAGAAGCAGTAAATTGATGACAAATAATGATTTATTTTACTTGTACAATAAGTAAAATAAGGACTGCGCACGAAAAAATCCATGCATGCTCTTGGGCTTTTAAATAATTCTGTTAACTGGTTTACATTTGCCATTATGCTCACTAGCTATGTGATATTTGCTTTCATGGTTATAGCGAAACTAGTTTTCCTTAAAATGGAAATTTATCAAAAAATACCAAAACCAATAATAGAAATTTTTCATGAAATCTTACATTGGTTATATAAAACAATTGCTAGGACGGCAGATGTGTCAAAAAATGCAGTTCTAGCCTGAAGACGTATAAAATACAAAAAAATCCTAATAGAAACAAAAAGCAAGAATTTGAAGGTAAAAAAATAACGTGAAAGTTCTTCAAACGAATTTCTTCATAATTATGATCAATGTTTTTGTTTTGGGAAGTCATTCATAAAAAATTCATAAAAAATGGTTCCATTAACACAGAAATATACGTGAATGAGTGGCTTTGGAAAAGATTTCTTCCTTTCCTAAGAAAATACAGTGTATCCACTTTTTTTCTGGCCTGTTCTCGCTTCCTCTCATTAAAGCAACAAAATAATAAAGAAATTGTTAGTGTTTGTACCGAAAGATGCTACTCCATCAAATTGTCCGGAAATCCGAGCAATTGAAAGATATTGGGCTCCAGTAAAAATAATTTAAAGAACATTAAAATATTAGCTTAAAATGAAGCGGAGTTTAAAAATAAGTTGACATATTCGAGCAAAAAAGAGACGGATAGACAAAAAAACCTTTAAATGGAAAAATTTTGGAAAATGTCAGATATTTTCTTAAAAACCAACAGAAAATAATTTATTTTTTTATATATAGAACTTGAACATAACAGTCATTAATAAAAATATAATTAAAAAAAATCGCCTATTGGTTTAGTTTCTATTAGCAGATTTGCATGCACGGATTTTTTCGTGCATAGTCCTTATATACACTATCGGACAAAATAAAGTGCAGATTTTTACTCTTGCTATTTACTTCATAATAATTGTCTTCTAGGTTCATTATGGACTACTTTTTGGTGTCCAGGTATTTGTCTTTTTATATTCTTTAATTTAATAAACAGAAGAAGTTTTTTAGGTTTAAAGTTTTGACTTGGTCCTGGATTTTGTGCGACCAAATAAAGTGACACTTTATTTAAATTCTTAAATTTGGCTCCCAATTTTCGAATTTTTTATACAAAATGGAAGGCATATGCTTAAAAAGTACAACATTTTAATATTCTATTCATTAAATTCTATTCAACTTATTATTACATTTGAAAAATAGGGATAGATCCGGACATATTATCGGAAAGTCTTCGACCACAATCCAGTAAAATTTCTTGATTATAGATAGAGAAAATGAAGTAAGATTAATGTAATTGTCTTTAAAGTGCAGATTTTTAGTATCTAATGTTAAAAGAACCATTCCATTATACAAAATTTCAAATTAGAATGAAAATTAGAAGAAATTGAGGGGTCAAAAATCCTAATACTGCGGAGCAAAATCGTAGCTATATCGCAATTCTCGCCAGAAAGAATCTCATTTTTCTAAGCGGAGAGATAAAGAAAGAAGTAATTTTAATTATTAAAACTAAAACTCATATATTTGAGCTTTTTCCTGGCTGTAAAAACTAATATAATTATAATTACTTCTTTCTTTATAACTTTAGATGATGAAACTCATTCTCCCTTGGCGAGAATACTGATATCGTTACGATTTTACTTCGTAGTTTTAGGGTTTCTGACCCCTCAATTTCTTCTAAATTTCAATTTGAATTGTTATTTTGTATAACAAAATTATTATTTTAGCCTCAGATTATGCTTTAAAGACAAATACATTCGGCTATGTGATGAGAATCGCATAAAATTGGCGATTACGATTTCAAATCACACTATCACAAGAAAATAGGCGATTTTAAATCGCATGCTTACACCAAAGTGAAGTTGTCTATTTTGCTTAAACAAGGCTTCAAAAAACAATAAATATGGCGTACAAATAAAATTTAATATGTTTTCTTTTCATTTAGGTAAAAACTAGTAATATTTTCTACCAATTTTAAGTAAAAATATGAAATTTAAAATTTTATCCATTATTCTCTTTCTTATTTGTTTTCTCATACATTAGCGATTTAATAGAAACAGCTGATCAAATTGAGAGAAATCGAACAAGTAAAACGCGTGAACTGCAGCACATGTTGAAATAAATTTTGGCGATTTTCAAAACGCATGTGAAATGACAATCGTGTGATTTCCATCACATAGGCGATTAATTTTTCTTCATTTCTCTTATCTGGAGTCATGAAATTTTTCTGGATTGTGGTCGAAGAATTTCCAATAATATGGCCGGATTCATTCTTATTTTTTAAACGTAATAGTAATTTGAATATAATTTAATTAATATAATATTAAAACTGAGCCCATTTTAAGCATATGCCTTCCATTTTGTATAAAAAAATTCGAAAATTGGGAGCCAAATTTAAGAAATTAAGTAAAGTGTCACTTTATTTTGTCGCACAAAATCCATGACCAAGTTAACACTTTTACCCCAAACTCGAAATGCACATAATTCTAAAACTTCTTTTGTTTATTAAATTAAAGAATATAAAACGACAAATACCTGGACATCAAAAAAGTAGCCTATAATGAACCTAGAAGACAATAATTATGAAGTAAATAGCAAGAGTAAAAAAATACACTTTATTTTGTCCGACAGTGTATATTCGAAATAGAAATTCAATTTATATTAATATTTTTTTAGAATACATATTTTCTGTGCTGCTACACACTTCATCAACATTCACTGAACCAAAAAGGTACATAAATACAATTAAAAAGTTCATTGTTACAATGAATTTGTGCACTAATTTTGACCCTATGTACAGGTTCATTGAAACAATGAATTGTCATACATTAATATTATAATTCAATGTACAAGTTCATTGATTAAATTTATTCTTACATTGAATCATTCATTAAATAAAATAAATAATTTCAATGAACTCATATTTTGTTCCAATGAAACTATACATTAAAAATGTATTATAATAATAGGCGTGTTCTGTATTTCTTGTTTCTATTTTATTTTATATTAAATGATTAAAGTATATGATATTGAGTTAATATAAGCAAAAATTAAATATAAATATAAAAATAAAATTATTACATTTCACTAAAAAATTTAAATAAAAAAAATGCATGTTACAGATGTTATCGTGTTTGCTTTGTCATTTATAATAATATAGTAATGCCTGTTGTCCTCTATATTGCTCAATGATGGTATGGAATATCCATTTAGATAATAATATAACTACAGCATTATCCTTAACAAAGAAAGTTTATAAATAAATTTTTTAAAATTCGTTCAATTTCTTAAAATATTTGAACTAGTTACCTTTAAATCTTTTTGGTCTATAGAAATTTCCTTATTTTGACGATCACCAGATGTAGCATTCAAATCTTGATTAGTCTGTAATATATTTTTATTAAGAATTCAATTAAAATATTTCATATATTTATGTATACTTACGAATCAAATCGTCTTGATTTTGAAATCGCAATATTTTTTGAAACCCTGGTATTTAAGGCTAATAACGCATTCTTCTGCATCTTAGTGTTTTTATCTACATAAATATAAATGAAATGTAATATTTAAAAACTGTTTAAAATCATAAACATTATTAAACTTACGTGTTATGAAGGCAAGTCTCCAAATTCCTTCTTTTGGGCAATTAATTTAATTTGGTGTATTCAATTATGCTGCTCGACTTCTTTGCGAATAAATTATATTTATGTATTTTAATAATTCGATTTATCTTATTTAGTTTTTAATTATTTTCGTTTTTAATATAACACTCATTTTTTTACTTTTTGCTTTTGTTTAAAACGCGTCATTTCTTGTTAAAAGATAAAAGAAAACTGAGTTGTATTTGTTTTCAGTTTACTTTATTTCCCGTTAGAAATCATTTATTTTAATATAATTTAATGAAATTTATCATTGGTTCAATGCTTATGTTCATTGTGTAATGCTTCTTCTTAATTAAATCAATGTATTAGTACATTGAATAAATTAATTCAATGAACTAATACATTAAATCAATTAACTAATTTACCTATTGTAATAAGAAATAAATTTAATGAATGGTTTCAATGTAATGTTCATAATAGCGTTAATAATTTCATTGAATATTTTCATTGAAGCAATGTATTTCTACATTAAGTTAATAATTTTTTGGAAAAAAATTAATGAATTTCATTTAATGTACTTCATTCATTGAAATTACTTTTTTCAGTGATTCTAGATCTCTTTTCCACTTCAGGTTCGTTGAAACCTAAAAGTAAAAGAGAGGTTGTGCCTAACATCGTAAATAATGTTAAAGATGTGGTTACATAGTGTCATAAGCGGACAAGGCTCGAATGGCCATAAAAAAGTATGCAACCGTAAATTGCCTTGTTGTTTCTGTTTGGCAGTATCAAGCAAAGTTTGTGGACTAGTGTTTATAAAAAACCGACTTTTCAAAAAACCGGTTTGACGGTTAACCAAAAATTGGGTAAAATTAAAAAACCGGTTTTTCGGTTAACCGTCTACTAAAAAACCGGTTAAACCGGTTAACCGACATTTTGATAATTGCTCTAATTTAAAGCTTAATAAAAATATTTTTGGTTAAAAAAAAGTGTTTTTCAACATTGGTTTAACCATGCACCAAATAATAAACAGTGCACTGCAGTGTTCTTTATAAATTGCGATTGATTTACATCGAAAATTTATAATACTTTTTTTCAGCCTTTAGACTAGTTTTAATATAATTTATTAAAACAACTATTTAGCATCTTTTAGCACAGCTTTTGAAGCTTTATAATGATATAAAATTATTCCATAAAGTATTTTTTTTTTTTTTTTAATTTTTCTAATATAAAATTAAATTTTCGAAATTTCATAAAAGGAAACTTTAGACCTAGGATAATGAACTTTATTTTATGATTTATATTCACCGCTTTTAAAGTTTTTCTCTCAACGTTTATATAATTTTTATAAAAAAAAATGTAATAAAAATATCTGTATAAAATTGGAAAATAATTAACATTTTTTTCTGCTAAAAAGAGATTTGTTTTTAATTTTTAGAAGATTATTCTGCACTTATTTAGTTCTACTTTTGAAGTCTTTATTCCTATTATCCTATATAAAATCTTATTTTTATCTTAAGCTATACATTAGTCGGTGTAATGTTACATATTTTCTTCTTTTGGATTAGCATGAAATTTAAGTTTTTGCAAATGGAATGCTTAAGTATCTATCTCAATTATTAAACACACAGTTTTAAAATGTATTTAACTTCCCACAAGTAAATATATCTATCACCCGACTACTTGTTAACTCAAACAGCAAGCATTTTTAGAAGTTCCAAAATATTTTCTTATATTTTAAACTCAGAAAAAACAACTAAAGGACAAAATTTAGTGATATTTTTAGCAAATTTTTGAAACCGGTTAACCGACATAGAAAAATCGGGTAAACCGGTTAACCGAAATTGAGTATTTCAAATTAACCGGTTCGCAAATAACCGAAATTTGAACAAATAACCGGTTTTTCGGTTAACCGGTTAACCGGTTTATAAACACTATTGTGGACTATAGTTAATAAGATATGTACCAGCAGAATGGAATACGTATTTTTCTTAATTAATTGGAGACAACAACATCTTATTCATAATTCAATTTATTTTAAATATTCTAATAAATACAGATATAATATATTCATATTTTCTACTTAACAAAGGACAAGATTTTAAGTTGTTTTAGTCAAACAGAAAATTTAACTGGCATACAATGATACGGAAATAGAAAATTAATTTGAAAACTTATTAAAAATATCCTATTTTTAAGTGTAACAAGTTGAAAAATAAACATACATACATAGTCTACAACAAAAAATGTTCTAGTTTTTCAAAGCTTTATGGACTTTTTTTAATTTCCGTTTTTTGTATGGCTCACAAAACAGCCATTAAATATTCAACAAACCTAGCCTAAAGGCTGTTTTTTGAAATTTATTATTTACCACCAACTACTACTTTTAAACTTTTTTTTTCATTATTTTAATATTTAAATTAGTTGGGCTTGCAAAAATTATTACTAACACCACAAGTAGCTTGAATTTACATACATATACACTTACTCGTTTATAAAACACTCATAAACCTACATTTATGGAATTTTATGTTTTAAGTAGTATTTACTTTGAATGGGCAGAATGTGTTAGGTTGGAAATATAAGTGCTAATGTAAACATACGAGTGTACAGGGTGTTTAGAATATATGTACATACATATGTTGAAAAAATTTAAGTGCATATTTCGTCTCTCTTTAATAATTCATTTTTACTAGAATTTTTATAGTAACAGCTATGCTAATTTTATTATAATATGTCATTCACATTTTATTAAAAAACTACATAAATTTCTTAAGTTTTTCTATAAACAAAAACTACAAAAATCACTATGTATTAATGAAACATCCTGTTCAACTGTTTTCACAACAGTAAGCTTTTATATAGAACGAAAAAATAAAAAATGTTGTTTTCAAAGATTTCATTTGATTTATATTTTTTTTTTACATAAATTATGTATTTTTAACCAAAGTATATACAAGTAGTCCGACTCTTTGGCAGGAGTACATAACTCTAAGAGTGTGTTAGTAAAAAAGTACCTAACTCTAAGTATGTATTAGTAATACAAAGTTTAATGTATTGGTGCTATTTTATATACAGAGTTTTATAAAAATGGCTTAAATAAAATTTTGTTTGAATTTTCAATACCAAAAATAGAAACTCTGTTCTACAAAATAATTTCTAAATTGAACAAAATAAAATGTCAAAAATAAATAAAATAATTTTTTTGTGGTTTGTGCAAAATGGACCGAAATAAAATATAAAAGTGTTTATATATTGTTTTAAAAAAATGTAAAATTATATGAGTAAGTGTAAAAACGCGTAAAAATACTTGGTAATTTGAAAATTTTCATGTAAAAGTTTTGTGTTTTTGTTTATTGTTTACAGTTCTCTCAATTCACACGGAACCTATACATGTGAGAGAGCAACATTAAAAATAGAGAGTCGGACTACTTTGTATACTTTGTTTTTAACAAACATTTTAAAAATAAATCAAAACCAAATACAAATTAAATTAAAATTAATCAAGAAATCAAGACGTCAACAGAACTACATAGGGAACAAAATAGGTATGTAAACTAATTGGTTTTTTGAAATTTAGTTTTCACAAAAACCAATTAATTTTATTTTGGTGTAAACGTTTAGAAATTCCGTATACTTTGATGATTCACCCTGTTTTATTATTTTTTTTTTTTTATAAACACATACCCAGCAAAAAATTCTGTTGAACAATTTAAATTACCGCACAGTTATACATACTTTTTATTACACGGTGTAACGGAGAAAATATAATTTTTAAGTAACCTTATGTAAGTCATAGGCCTAATTGAATAGATCCGTTTTTCAATTTTTAGAATTGCTCATACACTCTCGAAATCTTAAGTTATAAAAAAACTACTACGGACTACGGACTTAAAAAAAATACTTAAAAACTTATTTTTACAAGGATTTTAAATTTTAAAACTGGGTTAGAAAGACGAATATTTTGTCTTATTCATTACACTAGTAACTCGGTGAAAAAAATATACATGGAAGATCATTTAAACGATGCGTGTTAATGAACATAATACATAAAAAATATTGGACAATTTTTCAAAATTTATTTTCAGTTTACTACCGCTATTGCAAATCTCAATTCTAGTACATTTTGTTAAAAATAGTTCCCTAGCAATTTTCTTGGGACACTCTAATAAACATTAATTCGGAATCTATTCATAGGTACTGATGGCTCCAGAATAAATTTTATGAAGGCCTTTTAAAAACGGGTGTTTTGCTAAAAATACACATGCTGTACTCATCATGCAAAACCGACATATACCATCGTGTGATCTGGAAATTCCTGGATATTAATTCCACTAAAAAGTATTCAATATTTCATAAATATTTGGGCGTCTAGAACAGTTTTTCTTATTTAACCCCACATAAGTTTATAATCATTTTGCAAGAGTACGAAGAAAAAATTTGTCCTTGAAAAGAGAAAAGATATGTCCTTGAAGTAGCGTTTATGAGATTGTTACAGATGACAAAATTTTAATCTATGTATTTTATTCCGAAACAAAATATCAAACAGCTGTATTACTCCTTCAACTCTGACGAAGCGTTAGAAATCAAATTATTGTTTGTTTATAAAAAATCTGGATACTTTGAATAGAATGTCATCATTTGTTTGCCAAAAGTCTTCCAAGAATTAAGGAAAATTACCTGCCACACCCAGATCACTCTTCACTACGATAACACTTTGCAACAAATCGACGATAATCGCGTGGGGGCGGAATCATTCCGATTGCAATTGATAGCTCTTGATATATGTTATAAACCCTCCAAAGGGTTTTTCGCTGGTAGGCCAAATTTTTGTTTTATGAGCACTTAAACTTTTCTGTTTTTGCACCAAAGTAGTTTCAGATAAATAAAAAAAGATAATATAAATATAGTTCGAAACTCAAATATTTTAACATAAATGTATATAGCACTTAAATGGCAATATTTCATTAGAACTTTCTATTCATCTATCTCTGATTATATGGGGTCATTTCTAGTCCGTTTAAACAAAATTAAACAAAAGTCGATTAAAACTTGAGTTTAATGGGTTAAAATATTCTAAAGAAATTTTCTACTTCGAATTTCACTAGGGGTCACCGAAGGTCCAAAGTTCATACGGTGAAGCGTTTATCCAAAGAAATGAAATTGATGAAATTATTACTAATTTTGTTTACGATTTGTAAAAAACTTTTAATTTTATGTTATATTTCATTGCCTAGTTTAAGGAGAAGAAGAAATGTGGGAAAATTTCACAATTTTCTTTTTTTACAATATATGATAAGTCTAATGAATTTTTTATTTTTGGAGACCCTTAGTAAAATTTAAAGAAGAAGATATCTGTAGAACATTTAAACCCATTAAACTCAAGTTTAAATCGACTTTCATGACATTTCCTTAAAACGAACTAGAAATGACCCCTTATAAGGTAAGATAAATTAATTTAATGTTCGAATGAAATATTCCCCGTTAAATGCTCTAATCATTTATGGAAAATTATTTTAGCTTCGAACTATATTAATATTATTTTTTTCGATTTATCTGTAACTACCTTGGTGCAAAAATAGAAAAATTTAAGTGGTCATAAAACAAAAATTTTACCAGTAAAAAATACTTTGGAGGGCTTACTACACATATTAAGAGCTATCAATTGCAATCGGAATGATTCCGCCCCCAAAATACTGTTACATAGTGTAATTCTAGCTTTTAAACGTTGTTTGAAAAATTCGCCAATATTACCATCATAAAGATGGGGGTATATTGATTTTGTCATTCCGTGTGTAACATGTTGAAAAAATCATTTAAAACCCTATAAAGTATCTAACTATGTCCGTCCGTCTGCTCTTATAAAAGGTTTGTTTGGTATTGAAAAATCGGCTAATAAACAAAAAAAGTTATAGGCAAAATACTAGAAACACTGGGTGTCCGTTGTAGCTTAATTTCATACTTTACTGCTAATATAACTTAAACAAAAGCATGTACGATAACGAAATTTTGTACATATAGTTCGAGGGTCGATATACACTTGGAAACAAAATAATGGCGTGGTTCGCCCACTTTACCGCCCACCACCCACATAATGTCAGTTTTGAAAAAATTGATGGTGGGTATATAGATTCGGTCGAGCCGAATATAACATTTGCGGTTGTTTTTCTGTGCTATCGTTTAGTGTATAAATCATTATTATTGGTGATTTTAAAAAATTGATTTGTTCTAGGATTATCGACTTAATCGCCGTGTAGCATTCTATTTTAATCTTCTTAGGAAGTTGAAATTTGCCGAAGTTGTTCTAACATATCCTTTCATAATTTCAGGTACGTTTACATTTATCTCGCAGAAAGAAATTGTGAGCCACCCCAATATAAATATATACGTATACAAATGTATACTTTATTTTCATTTTAATTAGTAACACAGAAAAGACATTACCACAAATGTGAAGAAATTGTTGTACTTAAAATGTACATTAAATATTTTTATGATTAATTACCAATGAATTTTATTATAAAATGTAATTAAAATAATAAATAGCCGAATCTTTGATACCCTTCACCATCTTACCGACAAATAATAAAATTTCAGCCTTAACGTATGCTTTCATACTTTATAAATCTACATTTTTTTTTTTTTCAAACTACGAAAATTTGAATTTTTTTCAAACTACGAAAATTTTAATACAAAAAAAAAAAAAAAAGTAAACAATCACAGCAAGCTTTGCTTCAAAAAAATAACAACAATTCCATATTTATATATGTTTATCCTAATATATATTATAAAAATGAGGTGTAAGTTTGTTTGTTTGTTTGTTTGTTTGTGCGTCAATCACGTCTAAACGACTGAACCGATTTTCACGAAATTTGACACACAGATAATACCAGTGCCAGAGGTGGTTATAGGCTATATAAGATTTCGATTGGATGCCACGCCCACATTTTACGCCCACTTTTTATAACTTCCAAACGGTTGGACCGATTTTCACGAAATTTGACACACAGATAGTATCAGTGCCGCTGATCATTATAGGCTATGTAAGATTTCGATTGGATGACACGCCCTTATTTTACGCCCACTTTTTATAACTTCCAAACGGTTGGATCGATTTTCACGAAATTTGACACACAGATAGTATTAGTGCCGCTCATCATTATAGGCTATGTACGAACTGGATTGGATGCCACGCCCACATTTTACGCCCACTTTTTATAACTTCCAAACGGTTGCACCGATTTTCACGAAATTTGACACACAGATAGTATCAGGGCCACTGATCATTATAGGCTATGTATGAACTGTGTTGGATGCCACGCCCACATTTTACGCCCACTTTTTATAACTCTTAAATGGTTGTACCGATTTTCACGAAATTTGACACACAGATAGTATCATTTCCGGTGGTCATTATAGGCTATGTATAAACTTGGTTGGATGCCACGCCCACATTTTACGCCCACTTTTTAAAACTCTTAAACTGTTACACCTATGTTCACCAAATTTGACACACAGATAGTACCATTACCGCTGGACATTATAGGCTATGTATGAACTGGGTTGTATGCCACGCCCACTTTTTATAACTCTCAAACGCCTGTACCGATTTTTAAGAAATTTAACACACAGATAGCACCAGTAACGGTGGTCGTTTAAGGCTATGTAAGAACTGGGTTCACGCCCATATTTTACGCCCACTTTTTAAAACCCCTAAACAGTAGCAATTGTTTTATATTCCCTATTAGGGGGTAGCGAAGCGCACCGGGTTACGCTCGTATGTATATAAAAAGAAACTGACTACATATACCAAAAACAAAAACGACAACGTTAATCATTATATTACTGCTTTTGCGCAAGCCTATACCAAAAAAAAAAAAAAAATAACAAAATAGTCATTACAATGCACAGTGGAGCCAAAAGCAAAATAAATGGTAATAAGTCTGGATCTTTGAAACCACGCAACCTATTTAAATAAAACTTGGAACATCGATAAAGGAGGAGTTGGGCTTTCAGAATACTGTTGGATAAAGTCTGTAGCTGCAGCACGGATGCCGCTACAGTGGGCCACCTCAAGGTTGAAAAAGATACCGGGGTTTACAACTTTTACAAATATTAACCGATTTTAAATATTTAGCTTATTGTGCTAAATTATATCGTATGATTTAAAAGAACTTCAAAAAATAAATTTCTCATTTTTGGCCTTAACTTATTTGCGATTTTGCCCCATAACTTTTAAAATAACATTTCTAAAGCTTTTTTTTTAAATATGTTGAAATTCTCTATAACTTTCTAAATTTTGCTAATAAAAAATTTTTTTTGTTATCTCAATTCGATTTTCAAAATCAACAATATTCTGAAAGCCCAACTCCTCTATCGATGTTCAGTGGTTTCAAAGTTCCAGACTTATTACCATTTATTTTGCTTTTGGCCCCACTGTGTAATGCTTAATATAAATGTCGGTTGTTTATGAACGAATTTGGTTGATTCAAAAAACCGAAATTTTATAAAAATGTTTATGACCGATCTGTATAAACTTAAACAAGGGCTTAAAAAAATCAAAAATGCGTTTTGCCCATCACATTCATTTTTAATTTTTTCAGCACAAAAATTCAGAAAAAAATTTCCGAGTATTCTTTGCAAAAATTAAGTCCCTAGTATATATAAGGGCTTCATAAACGCTATTTCAACCGACACACGGACGGGCGGATGGCCTTGGTTCTATCGTCATCATTTCTTACAAGGATTCCGAAAATATCAACTTTTTTCCGACGAAAATTGTGGAAATTACAAACGGAATGACAAACTTACATGTACCCTTTACACCTGTGGTGAAGGGTATAACAATAAATGACTTCCAAAATTATTTTTTACACATCAAGCACTTTGTTTTTGTGACCTTTATTAATAGAAAATTGATTCAAAATTTTTTTTTTTTTTTGCTTTGACAAGAAATTTTTATTTTAAAAGTATAATTTTTGCAATTTTGTTTTTATCTCTTAAAAAATTGTGTACTTTTTTAACGTAATTGTATCATAATAAATTATGCGAAGAAAGAGAATTTTTTTCGGTTTATATCTAGAAAAAAAATTCAAAAGTGACAGAATCAGTGTAGCAATAAGGTAACAAAATTTTGCTAAAATATTTATTTTATTTATAAAGTTTGTTTGCTATTGAAAATGGGCAATATAGATTAATAAACAAAAAAAGTTAGGGGCCAAATAATATAAGGCGTCCATTGTAACTTCAGTTTATATTTTTCTGCTGATATCTCTTAAACAAAAGTATGATTGATAATGAAATTTTGTACAGATATTTTCAAAATTGAAATAAACTCGGAAACCGTGGCGTGATCCACACACCACCCATATAAGATGAAATGTTGCAGATGGTAGGTATATAAATTCCGCAAAGCCGAATTTAACATTCTAGCTTGTTTTTGCTATTTTATAGAGACAATAGTTAATATTGTATATTACTCACAATTCAATACAATAATTAAATAAAAAGTCCCCAAATATTTTATTTCCTCTACTGAGAATAATATTTGCTTATGGTATTAAATATTTAAACATATTATAAATGTCAAAGATTATTATGATTATACATACGTATGCACATTCCAATGTAATCACATTTGTTTGTTTGTGTCTTTTTGTGATTACCAACGAAAAGCTTTTTAGCACAGTTTCGCCATTATAAATTCTGTTAGGTATTTATTTTTGTTTGTTTATATTCATAAAGATTTATTAGTATTAAAATTATGTTTTAAAGGATTTCTTTTAATGAATAACAAATAATAAAGGCGACCTTTTAAATTATATATATATATTTTTTTTTATAAATAAACATAGTATAATTTTTAATTATATATTATGTATAATTTTTTAATAATATGTATATAATTTTTAAGGACAAATAAAATAAAATAAAATAAAATATATCCACAAATGGTTTAATTAAAATAATATAATTTCGTAAACTAGTTGATTTATTTTCTTTAATATTATTTGAATTAAAAGTAGGGTAGAAAGGGGAGCATTCGTCACTTTTTTGTTTCAAATGATGTCTCTTCAAAACAGTAAATTATATCAGTAAATTTTCTTCAGTAATGAAAACTTAGATATGTTGGCTTTAATTTAAGTCCTTTTTTTATTCTGATTATTTCTTCGTTGCTTTTATTTTATTTATTAATTTTAGAAGTGATCAAAAACGACGAAACTACCCCAACCCATGGGGTAAATTCGAGAGAACGCCCAAAAATATATATTTTTTTTTTTTTCTTCCGATTTTGCTAATATTTGGCATACGCATACCCTATGGAGCCATTTAAAAATCTTCATTTTTATTTTGCTGAATTTTAAAAAATTCGCGAATTAATATTATTAATATTATATTTCATCATAAATTTTTTTTTTTTAATTTTTTTATTTTTTGTGAGTTTATTTTAAAATTAATTTTAATCATAATATTTCATAATTTGTTATTTGCCTATCTGACTCAGATTAAATGCTGATGTATTATATAATAAACATATTTGTCTTCAATATTAAGCAAAAATATTTAAAATCAAAAGGGTAGAAATTTCTTAAAAATACATCCGAAAATTGTATTCCCTTTTTGATTTATAAAGTATAATTTACAATATTTATTGTAATAAACTTTATACTGGTTTTTAAATCAATAAAATCCGACGTATAGTTAAAAAAAATATAACCAAAAAAATTAAAAATCAAAATTTTTTAAAAAATTTAAATTTTTGTATGAAAAAATTTATGGAAATTAAAAAAAAAAAAACTATTAAAAATAGTAGATTTTATTGTCCCAGAACAGTTATTTATCCATTTTATAGTAAAGATATTGCTTTTTAACATATTAAAAGAAAATTAAAATTGAAAGAGTAGAAATTTTTCAAAAATGCATCCTAAAATTGCATTTGCATTATGAATGCATTTTTAAATTATAATATTATTTTAAAATTACTACATTAAAAAAGGACATATTCACCTTCTACATGCAGTTTAAATCATTGAAATCCGTTAACAACTTTTAGGGATATTGATTTTTTTAACTTTTCTGAAAATCAAAATATTCGTGAATAAATTCGCGAATTTTTTAAAATTAAAAAAAAAATAAAAGTGGTGATATTTAAATGGCTCCATAGGTTATATGCGTACCAAATATGAAAAAAAATCAGATGACCCTCCGTAAAAAAAATTGTCATTTTTTATAAACCTCTCATGGAATGGACAATATATATATACAGTGATGTGCAGAACAAAAGCAACAAAATTAGGGTAAACCTAAGAATAGTTTTATTTTTTTACAATATTTGGTTTACAACAAAAATAATTTTACGAAATTATATACATATTTAAGGATTAACAAAAACACAACATTTAACTTTGTCTGTTAACAAAAACTGGAATGAAACACTACAATCTTCATATAGGAGTGTGCACAACAATAGCAACATATTCATATTTAGCTTTATTTTCTTCTATATTTTACATTTTCTATAAAATTTAATATTTTTAATGCGATTAAATTGCTAATATATTTATTTCTTTAGAATGATTTCCATTTGAATTTGTTGACTAAACAACACTTTGGACTGCACTAATCTTGAAACTGTAAAAAAAATCTTCCACAGATCTTGTCTGAGTATTAGACCACATGGTTAAAAAATGTTAAGCCAAAATTTTAAGCAATGACATTTAATACAATCCTTCAAAAGTTTTAAAGTATATTTCGCATTTTTTTCATGCAAAAACATAGAATCAAACAAAATATTTCAAGATATTAATAACCTATCAACATAAAAATATCAAAATTTCATTAGATTTATATATTCGCTAGAATTCAAATACAGTCGTTATTACATCTTTTCTGTCCCCAAAATTATTTTTTTGATCTGTGCGGTTTAAATTGTATACCTCGATATTTTAGCGGTCATGGTGGATACATATAAATATTGATTTATATTAAACAAAGTACTTTTATTTTTTAATACGATTAATTTTGTTGATTTAAATAAGAAAGCAACCATTTATATGAAATTATAAATTGTTTCCTGTATAAAAACAGAAATAAAAAAATGTACCTTTACTGAGTAAGCTTTTCAGTGAGCAGTGTTATTTTGCTTAGCCTGTAACTTCTTTAATTATTTTCAATTGACTCTGAGCAGAGTATATTTTAAATCTTAGAGACTATATAACCTATCTAAGTGGACAAAACAGTTTTCATATCGTGTTACCTTTTTATTTTTAATAATATCTGAACGAAGTTTTTAGCGGAAGTCCTTTTACATGCACTGAAAAGTCATATTTTTTTAAATTTGTATAGCTTAATTAAGCAGTATTTTATAATTTGTATTATAAAACAAAGTTATTTTCCACTTTTCTTATTCCAAATAAACTAAAAATTTATTGCATCGGCCTTTATTGTCACAAATCATAATCCTTATTAAAAAGACTATAAGCAAAAGAAAAAATAACAAAAATATGTGTAAATAATGCTGTACTCAGATATTTTTACTACAAAACGGCCATTTACTTAAAAAATAGCAATAAATTTTAAAATTTTGTGTAAATTTTTACAATCGGAAATTTTGTTGCTTTTGATATGCACACTTCCATATAGAGAACATACAATATTTTTCTTGTTTTTGCGAAAAGAAAGAAAATCACATGTCCTAGGTACAAATGTTTGTTAGTACCTAAATGTGTTAACTATGTTATGAAATTAGTTTTGTTCTAAATTTAAAACTTTAAAAAATAATAACTTTAGATAATAACTTTAGGATAACCTTAATTTTTTTGCTTATGTTCTGCACAGCATTGTATATATATATATATATATATATATATATATATATATATATATATATATATATATATATATATATATATTAACTATAATTATTCCAGTTGTTTTTTTAGAATGTAATATGTACATCATTATATACATTAGACGTTTCTTTTATTGTTTTTTTTTTTTTTTTATTAATTTTTTTTTAGCGTAGGACAATAATAACTCGTTATAATAAAACGTACAAAAGTTTCTGTCGGTAATTAAATCTGCTGATGTTTAATTACTGTTACGTATATTTTCTCTTATTTCGCTTTTCTTGATTGTAAAAACATGACGTATAAGCGATATTTAATTGATCAACAAAATGATTAAGTGTGTTACTCATACTACCAGGTGTATTGAATTGAAATGTATACATACATACATATACATTTATATAATCGTGTGTAAATATCTTGGTGGTTACTTACATAAATACATTACAACATTATTCTTAAACAATTTAACATTCTGTTTTATTTCAATTTTCATCCATTTTATGTAAATCTGTTTTTTATTTCGTTTTTAAGTCATCAATTGAACTGTAGCACATATTTGTACAAAATAAGTACAAGTATTATTAAAACACAGATGCATACAATTATATGTATGGACATATTAATGGGACCAACTAGTCATGAAAACTAAGAAATCTTCTTCAAATATCAAGAGATTTGTCTGGATTTCTTAAAAAAACTATTTGATAAGTTTTAAAATGTATATTTTGTGTGAAAAATGAATGAAGTTTTCATAATTTTGAAAATGTAATTATTTAACTTTTTTTTTAGCAAAAAAGTTATTGTACATAGTTCGCCAAGTATTTTGTAACTATAATATTACATACTTATTTGAGTATAAATACCAAATCTTAAACTTAGTTTGGTCACATTATTTCAAAATTGTCCAGCCCATGGCATAGTTTTTATCATTCTATTCTATTCTATTTATGAATTATCACAACATTTGGATTGTTTCCAAAGATTCAGGCAGCCAGCTATGTACAATAATAATTATAATTGATGCCCTGTGAAGAGATAAAGAAAATGCAATCAATAAATCATACAAAAACATATTTAATTGCTAAGAAATTAAAAAAAAAATGTATATTCTTTTAAATTTAGACAATCAATTTGAGTGGGTTTTATTAGAATCTTAACTGCATTTGTTCGATATATACATATTTCTTCATAATATTTTTGGAATTTTAGAAGACTACATAGACTGTAATAAATATATATGTAAATAATGTACATTACTCATACGCACCATTAACGTTTCACAGTGGATTAGAGTATCCAAAACCGAAAACTGGTTAACCGATTTCCGGTTTTTTACAAGCGCTGTCGGTTTCGGTTTTTTTGTAGTTTTCGTTTTTTTTTTTCGAAACCATTTTTTTTATGGGCGGTTAACCGGTTTTTTAAAAACCCCATTTTATTTAACTTTTTACTTAATTTTACTCAGAAAAACAGTAAAAAAAACAAAAATAAAATATGCAATACCAATGACAACCAATTGGTAGACAATTGTCTTTAAATAGTTGAAATAAATGGAACTATTGATTTTGAATGAAAAAATTAGTGCCTTAAAATTATTGCTTTATAACTTTTTATGTACATTGAAAATGAAATACATTTATCATTATTTATCCTGATATAGATCCAGCAAAACAAGAACCGAAAAAGTCATGATTTTAACATTGTGTTGTCATTGGAGGGTAGTACTTAGTGATGAAAAAGAGCTGCAGATGTTGTTTTTTTAACCCATGGTTGTCATTGGTAGGATATTATTCTTTTATACTTCTTGTTCATCGTTTTTGAAGCACTTTTCTTAAAACTATGTTTATAAAATTAGTTAATAAAAATTCTGTTTTTGCCCTATTAAATAACAATAAAAATGCTTTAAAATTTGTATAATTTAAATTTTGTTAGAAATTATTACCATTCTTTCCCGATAAAAATTAATTTATTTTCACTTTTTTTGGAAGTAAATAAAAAGAACTTCCAAAAAAGTTTCAAATATGCACTTTGTTCCACTTTTTTTGGGAGAACATTATCGTTTTTTGCTGGGTATGTATAGTATACCAAAGTTCCGAATTGCCCAAAATCCTATAATTTAAAAAGTTTTGGGCCTTATTCAATAAATAGTTAAAGGATACTGAATACTTAAAATTACACACATTATAGGAAAAAATGTAGCCAAATATACAGTAAAAAGTATAAACCAATAAGAAATCATCTCAAATTTAAAACTTTCTTTCATAAAAGAAATAAAACCATATATTGGTTTAATTTTTATAAATAGAATTTTATGTATTAGATTTTTTGTTCTTTCTTCTTAGTATTTTAATCACAAAATTAATTAATTTTTTTTTTTTTTTTTTTTTTTTTTTTTTCGAGAAGACATATTTTCAAATACCAGGGTTAGGAATAAAGTATTAAAGAAAGTTAATGAATTAAAACATATTTAAAAACAAAGTCTATTTTAAATTCAATGAAATTGAAAAAAGATTCGGCTGTGCCGAATCTTTAATACCCTTCACCATATTACCATCTTACTATCTTATCGACATCATATTACCATATTACCGACAAATAATAAAATTTTCGCCTTAACGTATGCTTTCATATTTTCACATACATATATAAATCTAAATTTTTTTCAAACTACGAAAATTTGAATATGAAAAAAAAAAAAACAATCATAGCAGGCTTTGCTTTTAAAAAATAAACAACAACAATTCCATATTTATTTATTTTTTTATGTGTGTATATACAAACTGACTGCATATACAAAGAACAACAACAACACTGTTATTCATTATATTACTTCTGTTGCTAACTAAACTACTTGTCTTATAGGCAAAAACGTCACTAAAAGCATTGTAATGATGCTTAATATACATACATGTTTGTGTATGTATTTATGTATATTCTTAACAGATATGTTTTAGTTTTAAAAAATAAACAACAACAATTCCATATCTATTTATTTTTGTACAGACTGCATATACAAAGAACAACAACAACACTGTTATTCATTATATTACTGCTGTTTCTAACTAAACTACTTGTCTATACAAAAAACGTCACTAATAGTCATGTTTGTGTGTGTATTTATATTCTTAACAGATTTGTTTTTGGGCCATAACTCTGTTGATTATGAACGAATTTGGTTTATTAAAAAAAACGAAATTTTATAAAAACATTTATGACCGATCTATATAAAAATAAAAATCTGTAGCTTGAACAAGGGCTTCAAAAATAAAAAATTCGTTTTCCCCGATATCTCAGTTATTACTGAACCGATTTATTTCATTTTTTCAGAACAAAAATTCAGAAAATAATTTCCGAGCCCCCTTTAAAAATTCGAAGTCCCTGGTATATGCAGAGGCTTCAGAAACTGAAAAACCGGTTCCAAAAACCGGTTTTTAAAGCATATCTCCGCCATTTATAAACCGATCCTACTGATTCAAAAAACCGAAATTTTATAAAAATATTTGTGACCGATCTGTATAAAAATAAAAATCTATAGCTTAAACCAGGGCTTCAAAAAATAAAAAATGCGTTTTGTCCGATATCTCAGTTATTATTGAACCGATTTATTTAATTTTTCAGAACAAAAATTTAGAAAAAAATGTCCGAGACTTCTTTGTAAAAACGAAGTTCATACATATCTCCGCATTGTATGAACCGATCTTGCTGAATTCCAATAGCAAAATTCTCGAAAGCATTTCCGATCGTTTGATATATATATTATTATATCGGTGGGCTTCATAAACGCCATTTCAACCGTCACACGGACGGACGGACGGACATGGTCCTATCGTCATCATTTCTTATATGGATCCCGAAAATGTAAACTTTTTTGCTCTCCGAAGAAAATTGTGAGAATTACAAACGGAATGACAAACTTATATATACCCTTTACACCTTTGATGAAGGGTATAAAAATATATATACATACCCAATAGCTTCTCAAAAGTTGAATGTGAAATAAAAAATTTTGAAATTATTCACACCAAAATTTATTATTTTTTCAGAGTAAAACTTACATGCGTATAAATTTCGGCTTTTGTTAAAAAAATCACAAAAGCACAATATTTTCTTCATAAGAAATTTAAATGACTGAAAACCGGTTAACCGATTTTTTCAAAAGTCCAAAACCGATCAACCGGTTTTTTATAAAATGTGATTTTTTGGTTAAACCGAAAACCGGTTTTCAAAAAAAAATCGGTTTTTTGGATACTCTACAGTGGATCCTATCAAATAAAAAAATGGTAATAAAATTTATCTTTTAAACTACTAGTTGTATCGAATTGATATGTATGAGAAAGTTGCAGAAAAAAATAGTCTTTCAGAACAAAAATATATATTTTTTTGGATTTAAATCCCTAAATTGACTGAAATATTCCGTGCCGAAAAAAAAAAAAAAAATTTTTTTTGTCGTTCTGTGTTATTGAAAAAATACTTTGTTCATAATCCTTATTACCATAGATTAACAACTAGATATTTATGTGAGAGAAAAAAACCTAATTCAATTGTCAAAAACCTAATTCATACAACAACAAAATACATGTAGTCACATATATTTTGTTTTTGTATTTTCAAAAATTTGAGTCAATTTTTTGAAAATTTAGTATAGGGTGGCTCTCACATAAACTTCTAGTTCTATTCTATGCTTATTACTCTTTTAAAAAATCTATAGTTTTTTTCAGTAAAATTAATTCTACATACGTTTCTTAATATCTTTCATGTTACAGATTATTTTCGCACCAATGCACATAATTTCATTTACTTTAGCAAACAGTTTTAGTTATTTTACCTTCATGAAATTGATTCCTATACACATTTTCATATACCAGACATAAAAAAAATTCAATTTAAATACAATGTAAACTGAAAATACTACCAAGAGCTTTAAAAAATTTAATACTATCTACCAATATAAAAGCATGTAAATTGTTAATTTAACAAATAATAAATAGCCCAATAAATGTATAATAATGCACGTTGTGGTAAAATAGGTCAAAAGTGGCTATTAATAAAATTTTGAAATTGTAATTTTCGTAATAATGTTGGGTGGGTACCGAATGAAAATAGATAAAATTATGCGTCAATATCAATTAAAATCAGCTCCTATACAAGCTAGCGACTTCCTTCTTGTACAGAAAATTCAAAATCTTTTCTTTTTATTCAGATTTTTTTTTTTTTTTTTGCTGTTGACCAAAGTGCATTTTTAATATTTTTAAAGCTCCTATATAAGTTACAGGTTTCGTTCTTGTGCAGATTCTTCATAAATATTTGTCTAAAATTTGTTCATACATTTTTTTGGCAATTTTTTTATTTTTTATTTATTTAATGGTAACTTTGCATATTGTTGTTGTTTTTATGGGCACTGAAAAACAACAACAATAAGCTATATCAATTTTTTTTTTTCAAACTTTTTTTGTTGAAGGAATAAACTCAAACGGTACATTATTATCTAAGATATCGGTCAAAAAGCATTTTTAAATTTTTTGAAGCTCCTATATAAGCTACAGATATGAGTCCATAAATAACCGAGTAATTGGCCGGTATTAATCCAGATATCGGCCAAAATGCGTTTTGGACTTTTTGAAGCCCCAATATAAGCTACGGTCTTCGTTCTTTCAGACCTGAAAAACTTAAAATTCTAATTTTAATCACATTTTTGAGAAATAATATTTGGAGCTAAATAAAATTTGAACAAGTCGAGGTATTCAAATGAATTTTTTCAAAATTGGCAAAGTTTGGATAGGGCTTGAGGGGAAACCATTCACCAGAGCACCTCCGATTTTGTTTTACAAGCATTACGTTAAGATTTCTATTAAAACCATTACAAAAATTCTGTAGTCCGGAACAAAAAAAAATATTTTAGAAGTGAAATATTACCACCATTTTGAAGAATAACCCCAAAAATGTAAATTTTTTAAAAGTTTTAACTTCAGATTAATATAACTTTTTATTGGATAGATACATATATTAATATGATTCTTGCAGTAATATTATTTAGGGCCAGTTTTTCACTTAAATATTAGCGATTAAATTAAATTTAATCGTTGAATGTTGTTTTTGAGTTGTCGATCATCTCGCTTTATTTATAGGTTTTAGCGGGCAGTGTTGGGGGTTTAAACTTGTGGTAAAATATTCATATACACACGTACAAACTGATGGTGACGACAAAGTATGCATGTAGAAGTTTAAAGATACATACAAAACTCCAATAATTTGAAAAATTACATATTTATTTAGTTATAACCAGGGAAACCACAATATGCAATTGCATGTTTTTTCCTGGACGTTGAATGAAGCCATCGATTAAATATTTATCCGTTTCAGAACAAATAAATAATTTTGGCATCGATTTTTTAATGCATATTTTTGCATATTTTACTCTCAGCGACATATTTTTGCATTTGGCGATTTTAAGTGCATATTTATAGCATATTTCGTTATTTTTAGGTCATATTTAATCCTTTTAGAGCATATTTAAAAAAAAAAAACAAGATTTTCTTCATGAAAGCATATCGAGCCTTAACCACGAAAATGTCGTAAGTGCAGAAAAGAAAACTTTACACATTATTGTTTACACATTGGTATATGTATGAAAAATGTCACAATAAAATTGCTCTTGCTATAAATCTGAAATGACACTTGATACGTCGATGAAATTTTGACAAATGATCTAAATTATTCTAAATTATAGATTTTAAAATTTTCAAAACACGAATTTCGAAAATGTTTTCGGTTAAGATATTTTGGCGGTCAGTGATCGATGTGATAATTTTTATAATTTCTGAACTAATAATAGTGTCTAGAATTAGATTGGTAAGAAAATAGAAGATCAATAACGTTTTTATGAGATGCAGTAAAAAAATGGGGAATCAAATTTCGACGCGGTTGTTAAATTTCGGTTTTGCCTTATTTTATAACGTTGAATATTAATAAAACCCTTTGTTTTAATGAAAAACATAATTATGTTAAAAAATGTACAAAATCTTTGTTTTTTAAGTGCATATTTTCGCGTTTTTTTAGAGCATATTTTTCGTTTTTTACTGCATATTTAATGCGCATAAAACCCATTTTTTTAGAGCATATTTTGGTTTCCCTGGTTATAACAAGCTCAAATTTATGAGATCTAAGTATTTCCGAGGTAATAAATCTTCGGGGCGTCGTCATACACAATTTATCAATGACAGTGAGTGGTTGCATGCAAAGATGACCAAACACTGACTATCACATATTTCTCTTAAAATTTAATTTATTAATAAAAATTTCCATAAACAATTATAAAAAATACTCTAAATTTTCTTCTTTTTATTTGAAACATCCAGTTGTTTTGATAACAACATGTGATTTTTTATTTTATTTATAAATAAATTATTGCCGCACATTGTCCCATTTAAAAACTAAAATGGAAATAAATCTGGAATTTCCGAACGGATGATACGATTTCAATGAAATTTCACACAGTGATAGTAGAAGCGTGGACGAGTTTGGATCATATAAACCTACTGGGGGCGGATCCATATGGTTCGGGTATGAACATTTTTAAAGACAATCCTGATTCGTTATATCTGAATTGATTTCAAATATTTTTACATGAACGGATTCTACTGGACGAGATCTACAAAAAAACATCCTCGTGTATATATCTTATCTCTTTTAGTTTATGAAATATTCGGCTTCAAATATAAATTTTTTTTACATTTTGACCTACCTTGGTGAAGTTTTTTCATTATAGCGGGTCCAAATTTCACCCGATTTTCTAGAAATATGTTTTATTTTATTAATTTTTTATTTTATTATGCATGGAATTAAAATTATGTAAAGAAAAAAATTGTGAAAATCTTTACAGAATCAAAAGCTATATGCATTTGAATTTTAACTTTAAAAAAAGTCGATTTTTCGCAATTTTTTATCAAAAAAGTAGTTACAGTCTTTTTTAGTAATAAAAAAAATTTCTTAAGTAACGTATACAGTCTTTATATTTTTCTGAAAGATAGCTCTATAGAAAATTATGATAAGGAAAAAAAGTTGTAAAAATTTTATTCCTGAGATAACTAGGGTCTCCCAAATTCGACCTATTTTTTCATGATTTTCCAATTTCCGCCTCAATTTCTCAAATGGAATTAAAAAAAGTTATGTTTTTAACTTAGATTAAATTGTTTTTAAGTTTCTGTTAATAGAAATTTTTGCTCCCCGATATCGGTTCAAGAGATATAGTAAAAAAAGTAAAAAATCCCATTTTTGGAAATTTCAGAAAGTTTTTTGGGATTTGCGGGCTTTTTGTTAATAAATTCAAAAAAGCAAGTAATACCTAAAACTAAGCACCAAAAAATCTACTCAGGTGTAAAACTTCATTCAAAAATATCCACTAACAAAAATTTTATTCCAAAATTGGCACACAGGTTCCATTTAAAACCCTCTATGAAAATCTCAATGCTTTAGGAATTATATGGTCGCTCTTGACCTTCTATTATGTATGTAAGTATTTAAACAATATAACGTTTATAGAAATTTCTAAATAAATAAATTAACATTTTAAATTGAATTTAAATGCCAATGTTTGTTAGAATGGCATTTTAAACAATTTCTTTTTTACAATGCTAAATTATGTATGTATTTTTAACATTGATGGCTGATTTTTATAGCAGAGAGACTCCCAGTTGATCTATTACATTGTATATGTATATGCGCGAGTTTGCTGTATTTCTGTCACAAGGATAAGGAATTTATATTATAAATTTTACCATAAGAATTTCTCAATTTATACAGAATAAATAATGAATCTGTGAAATATAAAATAACAATAAAAAAGGTTTACAAAAAAAAAAAAAAAAAATTTAAATTGGTCTGCATGGAATTAAATTAAAGCTTACTTCAATACTAATCGAACAAAATATGTAAATGCACTGGCATTTATGTAGTAATGTATAACAAAATAAGAAAACAAAGAATTTTAATTTTAAGAACCTTAAATTTAATTCAATTTATTTATTTTTTTTTTTTTTAGATACCCCACATGCATATTGCAAATATTGAAAAGTTACCTTTAACTACCACTGGATCACCATTATTAATACGCTGCAAAACTTTTCTATCGGTTACTTTTGTTATACCTAAAGATTCGGAATGTCATGATGTGTACACATCCTTATTAAAACTCTATCAACCAGGTAATTTAAGCTTTTCACATTATTTTAAAAGATCAAAATATTTAATAATTATTTACATATCTCTTTTTTATTTAGTTTCCATTAATAAGTTGTATTGCTTTAATTATCAACCCGCCAAAGATGATTTTCCCAAAAATGCTGGCTGGGAATATTTCAAATTGGAAAATGAATTTAAACGTATGCGTGTACCCAATGATACCTGGACTTTGTGTAATTTGAATACGAATTATGAATTGTGTGATACCTATCCTAGACAGATTTATGTACCACAAGAGGCTAATACGGCCATGTTAATTGGTAGTTCACGTTTTCGTTCCAAAGGAAGATTGCCAGCTTTAACGTATTTACATTCCAATAAGGTGCGTATGGGACAGTTTTTAAAGTATTTATACAAATAAAATATTATTTTATATATCAACTGACAATGTTGTAATAATCAGTCAATAATATATTTTAAATTTTAAATTGCCAAGCACAGCTCTTTCCTCTTTCTAAATACTTAGGTCTACACTAAAAATATATCGTGCAAAATGTATTGCAAATATTGTAGGTCTAGACATTCCAATCACCAGAAACATTTCAGTTTTTCTCCATCGCGTCACATTTTTAACCCATTGACGACCAAAGATAACATCCTTCTCTGAGGAGTTTTTAGGTAAAATAATAGTGAAAGGTAGAGCAAATTAGCCTTTCAAGTTTTATAGACAAGAAATAGTGCTACAAAAATGAAGTATAAGTCAAGCCTCTAACTTGCCAAACATAGTCCCTAGAAGTCTTTAAAGCTGTAAAAATCAAATATTTCTCAATTAACCCTCATAAAAACGTGAAAAAATGAGCACCATTTCATGTCAATAAAACCTGAATAACTAAATAGCTCTACCTAGAAATATATAATATATAACCTATAAACTTCTCAGGGAAGGATATTTTCTTTGGTCTTCAATCGGTTAAAAGTGTAAAGTGATGAAACAGTTTTATTTAACTATATACACTATATCAAGTCTAACATAGTGTCTACATTAGACATTTTTTATCAAGACAAAAGTCAAAATGAACGCGAATTTATGGAAGGTGGCAAATTCATTAATTTTTTTTATATATAAAAATAATAATCAGCAGTATAACTGAGGTTACCTTGTATGTATGTATGGTTTATTATGACATACTCTTTTTCCTATAATTGACAGAGATAAAAAATTAGACTAGCCAGGGAAAAAAGTATTAGTTCTAGTTTGACGGTTCCACCAATAATATTTGTTCGGAATTGTCAACTACAAAATTAGTTGTGTAGAAGTGTTTTAATTTTTATTCCATATGATTAGTATTTTTTTTTTTTTATAAATTCTGATTACTTCTTCAGATTAATTCTTATTTAATTTAAATGAGCTTTTATTCTTAAGAGACAGTTTTTTAAATCTATTTAAAAAAATCTGTTTTTTTACCTTTTTTGGATTTACACTTCTATAAAGTCTTTTGGGGAAGCTGTAATTTGTATAGAAAAGCGATGCAGAACTAATATAAAACAATACTAAAACACTAGTTTTCAAAACCACTTTTTAAAACCTGTCAAAACTCACCAGTAATAGGGAATCATATGCTTTAAAAATATAACAGTAATTTTCTCAATTTCGTAATGGGAACAAAAATATCAACTGATACTAAGAGTATTAATATCTTAAAAAAATATAATATTAAACAAATATTTAATGTACCATTCAATAGAGAATTATCCTGAAGATGGGTGTCCAAGACGATAGTCCGACACTTACGATTGTAGTTGAACAAGTTAGAGAAAATCCAGCATCTACTGTCCGTAATTTATTTAATTTATGATTTCATTCCAATAAAACTGCAACAGAAAAAATACCATTTTTTTGAGCATCATTGCATAGAATTAATTATAAAATTAAAAAGCCATGTCATTGGTTTTGATTTTGCCAAATTAACCTTTCAAGAGAATTATTAGCAAAATTTTGAGCAAAGAATTTAACAAAAAACTATAAGAACTCTTAAACCAATATACAATAATAAACCATTACTTTTTATATTCTTCTACTAAATTAAAACAATCGATATCATCTGTTATGCAAAATTTATTATATTTGAAAGAATCCAGTATATAGAGCAATAAATATTTAAATATTCATACAAATGTATATGTACTTTTTGCTTAGTAGATACTATAATAGTTTTTATGAGTTTTAGTTAAACGTTTTTTTTTTAAAAGAAATATCATACAATCAATTCTTCATTTCCCATTTCCTTTTCCTCCACAGGCTTCCATTTGCCGTTGCAGTCAACCGTTGTCAGGTTTTAGTGCACGTTGTTTAGAGGATGAACAAATGCTTGAAGCTATACGCAAAACAAATCCAAATACTGACTACATGTACGTTGTGGATACAAGACCCAGAGTAAGTTAAATCATGAGTATAAGTATGACTAGAGCATAGAACACAAAATAAAATCAATGCACCAAATGGAAGAAATAAAAAAATAACCATAAAATATGCAAAATATGCATACGAGAGTATACTATATATACTATAGAGAGTTTTGAAGCATCCTTCCTTTAGAGTTGCTTTGGAATCTTATACTTGTTTGTATGTATATCTATGTATACTCTGAAAAGCATAATAAAATTTCTTTGTAAAACAATAGATTATTTTTGTTAATATTTGAAATATTTTAATTTTGTTATGCATTTCTTTTTTAGATAAATGCTTTAGCTAATCGTGCTGCAGGCAAAGGTTATGAAAATGAAGCATTTTATGAGAATATTAAATTTCATTTTCTTGGTATTGAAAATATTCACACACAAAGGACCAGTTTGCAAAAGTTAATCGAAGCTTGTGAACAGAAGACTCCAACTATGAGTGGGTTTTTGAATGCTTTAGAATCATCTGGTTGGCTTAAACACATACGTTCTATTTTGGATACATCAAGGTAATTATACTGAATACAAACGCATTTAAAAATATTTACATTAGCATTGAGTGAAAAGAGAAGTTAATTTTTTCGGGCAGCTTTAACTCATTAGTGCGCAGAGTCCGTTATAAGGGACGCTAGAATTTTCTACTGTATCACTTTCAAAAATTTTAATTTTTGAATAACAAGTGGGCTATGCCGTTACTGATATTCCAACAAAACATATTTTAATTCATTTATTTCAGTTTTTGGGATTTATGTGTTGTGTTTTATGCGAAATATTGAAAACTAATTTGTGAAAAAAAACAAAAATCTCGAGCTGGATAAGAAAATTTGGAATATATTAAATATTATGAGAATATTTGCAATTTTTTGTATGTTGTTATTTGTAAATAGGTGTAACGATTCAATTGATGTAAAAAAATTATGACAAAATGTTATGCGACGTGCATATAGTGACTTTCAATGCAACGCCCCTATAAGAGACACTGCGTCCGAAGTAGGATTGTGATAAGATATTTTTTGTCATATGTAAACTCACAGTTTCTGATATATTAAATGAATTGGATGCCTCTGACGAAAATGAGCTCAATGACGTTGCAATTTACACAATTCCACATCGATATAATAAGAGCATGGGAGGCATTGCGGTCTACCGTTCGCGAATCTGACAAATGTTATGGTGGTGGCCAATAATTGCATTGATGCCTCAGTTGTTAATGTATGGTTGCTGATGAGGAAGTTACATCCCAATGATCCCATTGTCCGTTATAAGGGACGGTCCATTTTTTTAATATTATAGCAATCCTAATTAAATTTTTAGCGTCTGAATTCTTTCTGAGAATTTAATAAAATTCTTAAATTTTTGTGAACAGTTTGTTAGCTGAATAGTAAACAATACTTAAATAATAAAAATAAAATTTTTTACTTTGCTAGATAACTTTTTGTCTGCTGATTCATAATTTGTTAAAATTTTAAACATCTTTTAAAGATATTTTACAAAATTTTTAATTTCCAACTCATATTATAATATTATATATAATAAAATTCTTAAAGTTTTTGCTTATACATAAGCTTTGTTTCAATACTCGTCAGATTTATAGGTTTTAGTCAGAATTAGTCAGAAATTGTCAGAAAAACAACAAAATATATGGAAATTTTGAGTACAGGAACATTTTCCTGTAAATTCTGGCTAAAACTTGTAAATTTGACATGTACTGGAACAAAGCTATAGTTTGTTAGCTGAATACTATATAAAGTAGCTGAATTTCAAAATATTTAATAAAATTTGTTACAAAAACACTAAAACCATACAAAATATCTATTTTTTTACTTGGCTGGATTACTTTTTGTCAGTTGATTAATAATTTGAATTGCAAATTAAAAAGAATTTAAATCTTTGTTAAAGAATTTTATACCATTTATGAATTTCTAACTTATATTTTATTAACTGACTTAAGAATTTAAGTAGCTGAATTACAATTTTATTTGCTTAAACAAACCTTTAGATTTTTCAAAATTTCTTAATTTTGATTTTTAAGTCAAGCTGAATAACATTTTTATCAGCTGTGTTAAGACTTTTGAGGCATTTTTCAAAGAATTTACTTTTTTTTATGTCCATATTATTTAAAAAGTTAGTCTGAGCTCACACAAGGCAATTTTTCTTGTTATACCCACCATCAAAGTATACATAAAGTATAGATTTTCTGGGTCCTGGTTAGATTCTGAGTCGATCTAGCTATGTCCGTCCGTCTGTCCGTCTGTTGAAAGCAGGATAGGGCTCGAATGGGACAACGTAGGGAGACGAAATTTAGCACAAATATTTATCTTATATAAGGTTTGTTTGGGATTGAAAATGGGCAAGATCGGTTAATAAACAAAAAAATTATGGGCTTTCATACTTTTCTGCTGATATCTCTTGAACAAAAGCATGTATGACAACGAAATTTTGTATAAATAGTTTGAGGGTCGATTTAAACTTGGAAACCAGAAATGGGCGGAGTCCGCTCACTCTTCCGCCCACCTCTCATATAAGGTGAAACTTCATCGAAATTGTGTTTAAATAGTTCAAGGACCAATCTAAACTCACTTTACCGCCCACCTCCCATATAAGGTAAAATTTGAAAAAGTTGATGGTGGGTATATAGATTCGGACGAGCCGAATATAACATTCGCGCTTGTTTAAATTCTGATTTTGTGCGAAAGCAAGCGAAAAATTCAAGGCAATTAAGCAAGAATTTCTGAAGAAATTTTTTTTTTTGTGAGAACAAAAATGAAATTCAAAAGAAAAAAACCTAGACCAAAGTATATACAAGTAGTCCGACTCTTTGGCAGGAGTACCTAACTCTAAGAGTGTGTTAGTAAAAAAGTACCTAACTGTAAGTATGTGTTAGTAACAAAAATTTAAATGTGTTAATGCTTTTTTATTTTTCCCATATACACAGAGTTCTATAAAAATGTTTTAAAATTCAATTTGTTTGAATTTTTAATACCAAAAATTGAAACTCTGTTGAAGAATTTAATTTTAAAAGAAAACAAAACAAATTGTCAAAAATTAAAGAAAAAAATAAAAATTTGTGTTTGTCCAAAATTGACCATTTTTATAAATAAAAGTTGGCTTAATGGTATAAAAAAAAATTAAAATTGTGTGTGTAAGTGAAAACAGTGCAAAAATGTGTAAGAATTTCAAAATTTAGTGGAAAAGTTTCTGTGTGTTTTTTCTTTGTATTAGTTCTCTCACGTTCACACGGCACCCGTATATGTGAGAGAGAAATTTTACTAAAAGAGAGTCGGACTACTTTGTATACTTTGCCTAGACTAAGTAAAATAGAAAAATTAAAATTTGTATGTCAATTTATAAAAAAGGATCAAAATTTTATAACATGCCTCTATTTTTTAATAAAATTAATACAACCTTCACTTCTTTTGCAGTTTCATTTCAAATGTTGTTGATAAAGGAGTATCAGTGGTGGTACACTGTTCCGATGGCTGGGATCGCACTGCACAAGTTTGTTCATTAGCTTCATTAATGTTGGATCCATATTATCGAACTATTAAAGGTTTTCAGGTATACAATACAATAAACTTATATTAAACATCAATATTTTATTTAAATATACATATGTATGTATGTAATTCCTTTATATATTTAAGGCACTAATTGAGAAAGACTGGTTGGCTTTTGGTCATAAATTCAGTGATCGCTGTGGTCATGTACAAAATGATGCTCGTGAAGTTTCACCTATATTTACACAATTTCTCGATTGTACTTGGCAGTTAATGTCACAACGCAGTGATGCCTTTGAATTCAATGAAAGGTTTCTTTTGATACTACACGATCATGTACATTCATGTCAATATGGTACTTTTGTGGGTAATTGTGAAAAGGATCGTTTAGACTTGAAATTAGCCGAAAGGACATTTTCTTTATGGGGTTATATGGCCAATCATATGAATGAATATATTAATCCATTGTACAAACCCAATATTGATGAAACAATTAAGGCCAATTTGGCACCTCAGTGTATAAAGTGAGTTTTATTTTATAATATAATATATTTCATAGATGATACAAAAGAATATCTTTTTGTTTTTATCATCTAAGGTTCTGGCGCGGCATGTATAGTCGCTTTGAAAGCGGTGTACATCCAAGAGAGCCCTTGGGAGATTTGCTATTGGCCAGTAAAGATCATTCAACTTCCTTAGAAGATCATGTTCAGCATTTAACTAAGGTATGTTTAATTTTTTTATATTCTTGTTTAATATTATTTAATAATTGTTTGTGATTTGTTTTATTAGCGCATTGCAAGCTTTAAAAATTATATCTCGAAATCTGCTAAAAAATTACAAGATGCTACTTCCACTAAGACAACAACCAAAGAATCTACTAACGCCACAGATACTAATGATAACAAGTGAGTTTTTTTAATTGTTGTATTTAACATTTTTATTTATTGTTTATGTTTTTCTTTCTTTCTTCCTTTTAGATATAATTATGATAAAAAGATGAGTGAATTATCATCAGCCGATGACGATCATCCTTTAAAGCCTGCTGGAGGAGGAGAAAGTGTTAGTGGCAGCGGCGGTGGTGGTGGCATGTCATTTGCTAATTTGTCGGTAGGTATTTAAAAATGATTTTGATTTCCAAAATTAAACAATAATATTAAAATTTTAGCAAAAAAAAAAGATCATTTTTTTTTTTTTTGTAATAAAATTGTAGATACATTTCAAATCCATCCATCCATTTTAATAGTATTTTTTTAAGATGAATCAAGATATTTGGCAAAGAATTTATTCAATTTCTTAATTTTACTAAAAATAATAATTTGTTAGCTGCATAGTATTTAAAGAGGCTGCATTTCAACTTTAACCTTAATTTAAAAAAAAAAAAAAAAAAAAAAAACTAAAATCATCAAATATGCCATAGTATTTATTAGCTGAATTGTTCATTTTGTTGGCTGAATTAAAACTTTTAATTGCTTAATTTTTTAATTTTCTGAAAATAACATTTTCACCAGAATTTTTGGCAGATTTTTTAAAGAATTTGTTATTTTTTTATATGAAATCTTATCTTTTTATAGCTAAATCTATATATATAAAAGAGTAACGTGACTGACTGACTGACTGATTCATCATCCCACAGCCCAAACGGCTGAAGCTAGAGAGACGAAATTTGGAACGTAGGTAGGTCTCCCACCATATAGATCCACTAAGACGGGATTTTTGGAAATTCGAATAAAAAAGGGTAAAAACGGGTAAAATCGGTAACTTTATATCTCCCAAACTAATAAAGATAAAAAAAAAGTTGAATAGTTATCGTTATTGATTTAAAAAATAATTGGACAGGTGTCTGGTACTTTTTTTAAAATCGGTACTTTTTTAGGGAGAAAACGGGTAAAAACTGTATTTTGGTACTTTTTTGGCACCATATGTATCTTTGAAACCAATCAACATACAGATAAAATTTATGTCGTATTCATAACTTATCAAAAAATGAGAAATACAAATTTGGTACTTTTTAGAAATTCAAACGTTTAAGGGGTAAAAATCGTACATATTTTTGGTACTTTTTTCATAAAACCTTTTTTTATATTTATTGAAATATTCATATGAGTATTTTAATATGGTATACCACTACAATTTGGAAATTTGTTGGAATACAATTTTTGATACTTCGATGGGTGAAAAAAGTACCAAAAAAGGAGTAAAGGCGGGAAATTACATTTTATTCAAACTTAATAATGAATTTTCAATTACATTAAGCATAGAAACATGATATTAAGAAAATGTAGATAGGAATTCACAAGAGTGGAATTTGTGGTACTTAAAGATACGTGTCCTGTGGGTGAAAATTCAAGTTGATGGACTTTGTGGTACCATAAGAGGGGACGTCGTGGTACTTTTTTGCTATTTTAATGGTACTTTTTGAATTTTCTATTATATTTAACCTAGAAATATGATATGATTCTTCTAATGGTACTTTTTGAATTTTTTATAATATTTAACACAGAAACATAAAGTTAAAGATATTTGGTCCTAAATGAATGAGAATTCATTAGAGGGAACTTTGTGGTACTTTTTTGTTCTTCTAATGGTACTTTTTGAATTTTCTATAATATTTAACCCAGAAACATGAAATTAATGATATGTGGCCTTAAATGAATAAGAATCCATAAGAGAGGTTTTTGTGGTACTTTTTTGTTTTTCTAATGGTACTTTTTGAATTTTCTATAATTATGAACCTAGAAACATGAAATTAAGGATATGTGGTCCTAAATAAATGAGAATCCATAAGAAGGGACTTTGTGGTATCTTTTTTCGTTCTTCTAATAGTACTTCTTGAATGTTCTGAAATTTTCATTCTTAGAAACATAAAATTTAAAATGTAAGGTCCTAAGTGAATCAGAAACCTTTAAATGGATTTTGTGGTCCTTTTTCTTTATTCTAATATACTTTTTCGTAATTCTGATATTTATTTTTCATTATTCTAAGATTATAAACCTGAAATTAAAGAGATATTGTTATTTATGGATGACATAACACCATTATTAAAAATGTTCCCAAGGGAGTTAAGTATCTTAAGAATCTTTAATTTATTATATACTTTTTATAAAAAATTTCCGCTGACGAAGTAGCGGGTTTACAGCTCGTAATAAATAAAAATGCTGGATTGATATTTTCAAAAATGCACTAAAATAATAAAATATACTTCCATTTTCCTAAGCTGAATAGCATTATTATTAGCTGAATTAGAATATTAATTGTTAATTTTTAATAATTTTGATTTGTTTCAATAATTTAGTATTTAAAATCCAGCAAAATTGTATTTTTACCAGCAGAATTAAGAATTTTTCAATAAAATGTTTGATTTTAAACTTTTATTTTGTTGACTGAATAGTAGAATAATAAAATATCTCTCCGTTTTCCTTTGCTAAATGTCTGAATTAAAATTTATCGCTAATTTAGATCTCAAATATAGCTGAAAACATTTTTTTTTCGTATCCTATTATTGGACAAATATAAACGCTTTCTGTATGATACTTGACGCTACTAGAGGATATTTTTAGCTTTCTACAATTCCGCCAATGATCAGAAAGATCTTATAATAAATCAGAAACTAATATTGATTCGAACATGAAACCGATAATATTGGAATTCATGCCACCAAGCTATTTTTTTTTTTTTTTTTTTTTTTGTTTTCTATTTCCGACAACAATTGTATTCTATGACAGCCCTGAATATCTAAGAAAATTTATGACAAATACACTAAAATAATCAAATATGTCTCCGTTTTCCTTAGCTGAATTATTTCATCAATTTCATTTTTATATCCAGCTAAATGATACATATTTTTATAAACAGATTTAGAAATATTGGGAAAATATTGTTTCTGCTTTATTAAATGTTTATTTCTAAATTACATTTTGTTACCTATATCGCAAATAAAATAGCTTAAAAAAAACAACAAAGGCACTAGAATAAATAATTAAATCTTCGTTTGCTGAATTGCTTTTTGTTTGTTTTTTATACGAATTTATTTATTTCATTTCAATACATTCATTGCCAATTATGTACATATATTTAGAATTCTTTCATTAATTTAGATTTTTAAGTCCGGCTGAATGACATTTTTACAAGTAGATTTGAAAATATTGCGAAATAACTGAATCAGTTTAATTAAATTTCTGTTTTTAAAACACGTTTTGTTAGCTGAATCGCAAATAGCCGAACTCGCATGTAAAAATATATCAAAAGCACCAGAATAAATGAATAAATTTATGTCCGTTTTCATTTGCTGAGTTGCTTTTTTTGAAAAATAATAAGTATTAAAATGGCTTATTTCATTTTTTTTTTTTTTTCTTTTTTTTTTTCTGCAAATTATGTTTGAAAAAACTTCATTTCCTTTTTTCAGCTTTCCGATGAAGTTGATCCCAGTACCTTAAATGAGGAAATCAACTCTGTGGCTGTTGATTGGAAATCAATGCGTAACGTAACCGCATGTTCTTGCTCAACACCATTCGATCAATTTAGCAAGAAAACACATTGTTGGAAATGTGGAGATATATTCTGTGAACGATGTATTGATAAAAACATTCCCTTGCCCGGACAGGATAGTGGTAAACCAGTACCCGTGTGTCGTACATGTTTTCGTTTGGTACAAAAGATTAGCCCATAAATTTATGATGAAACAAAAATTATTCGGTCAAACGGAATTTCTTTATCGTTTGTTTACCAAGCGTAAATCAGCTGTGTTAAATGTATGGGATTGAGAAGATGATGATGATGATGGTGATGAAGAGAATAATCTTGATGCTAAAATGCTTTTAAATGAAACTACTTACTACAAATCAATAATATGCATGAGTGTGACTGCGTGTATGTCTGTGTGAATGTCTTAAATAAAAAAATGTATACATAAGTAATCAACAAAAATCAAAATCAAGTGTGTTGTAGCATGGATGTTTTATTTTTTCTTCTTTATTATATAAAACCGATAACAGGCTAATAAAGCATCAGAATTATTTAAATATGTATTTTAAAGTTAAATTAAACAAAAAACACAAAAGAAAATTATATAAAAAATCGCATTTTAAATTGAAATATAAAAAAGAAATAAATAATAATTACGTAGGACAATATCATTTAATTTAAGCTATTAATTATAATTTCTTTAAGTTCACATTTAAATATATTTATATATCCACCTACTAATTGTTTTGTTAATTTTCCAAAATTATATTAAATATTTAGGAAATTTTATATATTTATGTTTATCTCTTTAGTTATACAATATTTAAAAAAAAAATAAATAAATAAAATTATTTTGTAGCACAAATTTCATATGATCTGAAAATGAAGCAATTATATTATCGAAATAAAAATAATCTCGTACTAAAATGTATTTTGTTTCTAAGAGAACAAAAACACTACAAATAAACTATATACATGAATAAATTTCAAAAATTTTAAATTTTATTACAAATTTAAAAAGTTTGGACATATGTATGTATATAAATTATAAAAATCATACATATTCAATTAATTATTTGCATCAAAAAAGCAATACAATAGTTAATGGTTTAAAATAATTTATTTTTAACAAATGTTTAAAACAAAACTTAATTCAATATATTGTTGGCTTTACATGATAGAAAAAATAATTTGCCAAATTATTTAACAAAGTTTACAAAATTGCAATGAATTGAATAAAGAAATATCTTTTATAAATATAAAAATGATTAAAAAATACAGTCAAAGATTCAAAGATCCATAACAAAATGAAAATGACCATATCTAAGTACTAATTGACACCTAACCGCTTATCAAAGTTCCAGTTGTTTGTTAAATGCGCATTTAGCAACTGCGCACAATAACAATCTGTGGCTGAGTGAGTGGTTACATTGGACTATAAATTTTGAGATAATTAGCAAAAACCAGGGTTCGAAGAGACGCCATACAAATTTAATTAAAATTTATTAGATATTTTCATATCATTGGATATAAAAATATCCAATGAATTGTACTTTAAAATAATAAGAATGAATGGAATTTAGGAAAATTCAGCCTGTTTATGAAAACCTCAGCGGAATTAAATTGGTTTATGAAAACGTGACGAAAAGAATTTGTTCATCTATTTTTACTTGCCACTGTATGTATGTAATATTCGAACAATATTCTTCGAATCCTTCATATAAAAATGTTTATATATGAGAGGAAATTAATCGAATTTTATATAGATCACTAAAAAAAATTAAGTTTTTAGTGAAATACCCACAAAATGTATGCTTTATGTTTTGATATCAAATTCGATATTATTCCTTTGGCAGAAATACTATATGAAATAAAATAAAAAAAAAACTAAAAATACCTCCTTTCATTTTGATACAGCTTATGAAACAACAATGTCAGGACTAGTGAATGGAGAATGATGAAAATTTAAAACTTTCTAAAATATAAATATTGGGACTTTTAAAAGATTTTGATAAAAAAATCAGTAAAAATACTATTCAAGAAATAATTTTTAAATACAGTGGACGAACATTGAGCACGAGTTATATAAAATCTTAGTTTGTAGGAGAACAGTCGGCAAAATACTTGAGCATGCCTTCAGACGTAGCCAGACAGTCACATAAAGTATGTTACTTATCTTCAATTAAATAATTTCTGCAGTAATCCTTTCCTCTAGTTCCTATTTGACTGTGCTTTTGCTATATCCGTAGGTGATCAATTTCTTGAGCACTCATTCGTCATTTTGATCACACAAATACCCTGTTACACAGACTATGCTGAGATGTATAGATAGAGATTGACTGCAGTTGAAGTTTTAAATAAATGCCGATTTTATATGTTATATTTTTTATAATTGATTATTTGGTGAAAAGATTATGTTAAACATACCTATTTAAACGCCGAAATGATTTTTTAAAAGACAAAAATTTTAATAATTGTACCTTAGAATGACGTTCATTTTCATTTCATTTGGGAACATCGATACCTTATTTTCCATTTGTATAAACGGATTCACCCTAATGTACTTACACTGATTTGAAATCTTTGAATTTAAAAATTATGTTAACCCATTAGTTATGGAGTTATAGTTTTTTAGTTCCCGCTATATTTTAGAGCGATATAGTGAAATTTTAAGGACCCATTATCTAAAGGTATAAACTCGTCTTTTGTTACACATATAATCGAGAAATCGCTTTCTGGCCCTAGTAGCAAGTAAGAGGTCTACCCTTTAAACGCCTATCCTTCGCTTAAGATTTATTTTATTAGTTACACAAGTATACGTAGTTTTGAACCAACGAAATAGTTGTTTCTAATGTTATTTGAGTTGCTGAATTAGAGTTTTCTGATTCAGCAACTGATTTTAGTTTTCAAGATATTAAGAAAAAATAATATTTACTATATTTGTTTATTAATGACCATTTTAATCAATAACAAGTCATAAATCGGATATGAAGAGTAATCGAACTAAGTATTTTTTGAGATCTATTTCATACTTTAGAGCAATGTTTCCCAAATGGGAGACCGTAGAAACATTCCAAGGGGTCCGCGAGAGAGGCCAAAATATTTCTCATTTCCACTGCTGAATGATAATTTAAATTCATATGATGTTCAAAAAGAACATATAAAAAGTATGATACACTTAGAGTCACTTAGCGGTAAATTTTGCCGATATTATCCGAAGTTTATATCCAAAATTCCAAACCAATTTACTGCGTAATGACATATCCTATAATTTTCTATTGTCACCTAAGCGACTATTTGGTGCCACATTTTTGTACACAGAATCACCTAAACGACTACGAGGTGACTCTTTTTTAACACGTAGAATCAACCCACAGCGCCACAGAAGTGGCGCTTTTGTGGTTACAATAGAACTAAAAAATAATTCGTGTCAAAGCTTACTTCGAATCTATGTTGGTTGAATATTTTTGGTTAAAATATTATATACATATATGAAACGTTAAAACTTTTGCTAAAATTTTTTTTTCTACATATTTATGCAAAAAAAAAAAAAATCCAAATTTAAATCACATTTGGATGGGGAAAATAAAGTAAGATTTGAATGTTAAAAATTTCTCTCAATTTTAAATAGTAATTTTTTTTTTTTTTTTGGTAATTTTGGTAACGCAATTTTATTTAAAATAAATACTTTATGAGTTTTTACCAGGGACCGTAAATAACAGTTATCCAGAAAATTTAAACTCAAAAACTCCATGTTAATGTCATATACCAATAGATTCGTATTGCAGTGCTCTTTCAGAATCTATGGTGATATTAAAAAATGATTTTAAAACAGACGTCATAAAATAAAACTCTTGAGGCGTCTATCTGATATAATGTTTGTAGTAATTTATTTGTTTAATTAAACAAATATATATATTTTTCCAAATTTTCTGTGGAAAGATTTGAACGTAGGTCACTCAATACCAATTTAGGGGCAGATAATGCTCTTTCCACGCTTACCTGAGATTCAGTTTTTGCCAATTTATACCTATAAGTACGGATAATGTATTTTTTTCCTTCCAGAACTCAAAAAGATCTGACCAGCGGAAAGCTTTGGTGTCAATTTATATTGGTTTTTAATATTTTTCATTTCTACTATACTAAAAATCAAAATGTGCCAGGGGGTCCGTGAAGAAACAAAAATGAGTCCCAAAATTTATTTTTATTCTAAATAATAATGTATTCGATTTCTTTTCTCGTACCACCATGGTTTTTTTTTAGAAAAAATTCGAAACTGAAATAAAACATCCGAGCTCCAAACAGATGGTAACTTTGTAAAAAAGTATTATTGATAATGTTTTGAACAAATTTTTCAAATGATAACACACTTTAATATTTCATTTTTATTTTTAATTCATAACTTTACCAAAAAATTCTTCAGTTTATACATACATACATACGTAATATAAAAATGCATTTTTGTTTAAAAATATAAAAAATTGTAAAATCATAAAATAAAATCTAAATAAATGTACTACATTAAATATAATAGATTTCTTACCCATTAACGAAATTATCCCACACGCTAAAGCGATTAAAAAGATACAACTGACTTTTTATGCAATTTACATTCATATTCCAAGAATTTACTTATATGTAGGTAAAATTAATGAACAAAATAATATAATCAAATTCAATTTAAGTTTAAAAAATATAAAATTAAAAACCAATACAATACAACCAACAACAATATATAGAAAAAGCAAAGATATAATATACCCATATTAGAAATCAATATAAATTATAAAACAAAAATATAAATATATGCTTTAGAAACAATTAAAAAAATTGTAGTTTATGTTTAAGTTCAAAACAATAAAGTTCGAAAATTCGAAAATGTTTTGTAATTTTATTCACAATCGAAAAATACAAATATGTTTAAGATTTTTTGTGGATTTTCTGAAGGGCAACACCATACATTGTACATCGTATTTGACTAAAACATCAATACATTGGTCGGAATTGTAAGTATAATTTGAGATCTTTTTTTATATATACATTAAAGTGCATCGATTTGTATGGGGCCAAAAAGGAGTTGCAAATGTAAACCACCCCCCCCCCCCCTAAAATTAAAGATTGATATGTTTTAAAATTATTCCCAAAATATTTCGGTTCAATTATTTTATTTACGTGAGCTGGACCATTTTTAAAATACCTCCAAAAATATGGTTTTCGTTCAACAGTATATACAATTGTTAACTTCTTGTCAAAAAAATTACAACATATAATAGCAAAACGACGTCTAATACATATTGAGCAAAAAATAATTTCAAATTTGTTTTCATTCTCGCGGAATTAAAATTTTAGTAAAATTTTCAATGATTTTATTAATGTTTGAACTTTTCATTTTTTCATCATAAATTATATTTTAGGGTATCATTGGAAAGGTCTCATTCAATATTATTATATTTAACCCTTTAAATTCACAAATAATATTTTGGGATTTCCGGTCCATAATTGGTTAAGTTAATTTTAATGGCAAATAAATGGTTAGTTAAGGATATAAACGTCCCCAAAAGCATAAATTGATCAAAAAAGATGTAAATTCGTGTAAAATATGAACTTATGAACATGAACTTATTATGTTTTTCATAAATTTATCAATAAAATTTATCAAAGTGTAACAAGTATTTCCATGAAATTTATTTGTACAAATATATAAAATTACAAGTTTGAGCAAAGAAAATATGATAAAAAATGTTAGTAAAATCTTAATATTTTGCGACTGAAAAGAGACATGATAATAATTTAAATGAATATTCATGGTAATAGTATGCCTCTATTAAATTTGAAGTTAATTTTCTTATAACTAAAATTTTGATAGTGATATTGAAAGATATACATAATTTTAGAGGTGTTTTAAAAATTGTCCAGCTCACGTAAATTTAAACATTGAGGTGTAATATTTTGGGATTCATATAAGAACATAGTAGTCTTCATTTCTAGAGGGGTATATTTGCAACTTTTTTTCGTGAGGCACTTTAATATACATATGAATGAAAACTTTATAGATTAACCTAGATATGAAGATCAAAAAACACATGTTCTAGAATTATTTTTGTTCTCACCCAATAAATCATAGAACGATATGATAGCGAAAACGATATCATATTAGGTGCTGATTATAATATCATATTGTATTGCAGAAAACGATATTATTATGATATTGAGATTTCGAAATATTTCTTTTCAATAAATTAAAAAATGTAAACCAGAGACCGATTTATAATACTAAAAAAACGAACTTTTTATTTTTATTTCAATCGAAAAACAATTTTTAATGTTCAAAAAATAATAAAAAACCATCATATTTTTATACCTTTCACTACAGGTGTAAAAGGTATATATAAGTTTGTCATTCCGTTTGTAATTTCCACAATTTTCGTCGGAGAGGAAAAATTTTTACATTTTGTTGATCCTTATAAGAAATGATGTCGATAGGACGATGTCCGTCCGTTCGTGTGTCCGTCGGTTGAAATGACGTTTATAAAGCCCACCGACAACTGTCATAAATAATATATATACATATATATATCAAACGATCGGAAATTCTTTCGAAAATTTTGCTATTGAAATTCAGCAAGATCGGTTCATAAATGGAGGAGATTTTTTTTGGCTTAAAAATGCTGTAAATGCCGTTTCTAAAGCCTTACGATAACATAGATACATGATATATTTATCTAAAGATCAGAAATTTCTTCTAAAACTTTTCTATTAAATTAAAAAAAAAAACGGTTCAGAGATGGCCGAGATATTAAAAAAAACGGTTTTTAAAAACCGGTTTTCGATTTTCTGTATATATAAGCTATTGACCCTATATAAGCTATTGACTTTGTTTTTACTACAAAAGATCAGAATTTTTTGTGTAGAAGAAATGAACTCAATCGGTCCATTATTAACCGAGATATTGGTCAAAATATATTTTTTTACCGATTTTCAACCTTATATAAGTTACGGACTTAGTTCTTATATAGATCGGTCACAAATATTTTTTTTTTTTTATTTCGGGTATTTGAAACAACCAAATCGGTTAATAAACAACCCAGTTATTGGCAAATCTAATTTTATTTATTTATTTAATGCGCGTTTCCCTTATCCCTTCAAACATTTGGAAGATATCTTCCTAGAAGATATTTACGCAATATCTTCTTTTTATTATTTGGATATTTTTATAATATTATATTTTTATCAGCTTAGAGAAAATTAGGAAACAAGCACAAAAAGTAGATAAAATTTTTATTTTTTGTCATTTATAAAATAAAATTTATCATCAAATTATCGCCCTTTTTTCAGTAAGGTGATTATCTTCTCCGCAATAAATTGATGATATTTCATTGAAATCATCTAGAAGAAATTAACGCAATACATACTTTTATTTTTCAGTCACATTTTTTCATTTGTCTCTTAGCAAAAAAATGTGTATATCTTACACTAAGGGAAAAAATTCGATTCAAAATCAACAACGGTTGTGGTCACATTGGTAATTTACGGTAACAGCTTTTTAATACCTTTCGTTAACAAATTTAATAGAAAACATATGTAGTTTAACAATTTGATATCGAAATGGTTTCAACTTGGTGCCAATTAGGTATCGATTTTCAATAAGAACTGAACACGCAGTATTTAATTTAAACACATACGGTGTAGATTCACTATTGACACAGAATGGTATCGTTTTCAACACGTATGTGATTGATATTTCTCTGGGTGTATGTGAGCGTGCAAATTTTACATGCTTTATAATGTGATGATATTATGCATGATATTATTTACAGATTTCTTTAGCAATTTGTTATTCATAGATTTCTTTTGCAATAATATTGTTATTACATCTTCCGAAAGATTATCTGGCGTTATCGTTTTTTTTTTTTTCACATAGATGATTATCTAGCAATATTGCCTAATTTTCTTCCGGGTGTATTGATTTCTTATTGCTTAGATGTATCGCCGGTGACGCACAAACTCTCCCGATGGGGGAAACTTCCGCAATACGAATATGAACATTGCGGCGATAAATTTTTTCTTCTAAGCAATACGAATTCGAATAATTTTCGTATTATTTTGCTTGTAGGGATAGTTGTTGTTTTCATGGATGCTGAAAAACAACAACAACAATGAACTATGGCATATAGTAACGTTTTTTTAACTTTTTGAAGGAACTATACAAGCTAGAGGCTTCGTTCTTTCACTGAAAATTCAGAATTTTCACGATACCCTTTTTTAATTTAATATTGTTTTAGAATTATTTTTATTTTTTTATTTTTAATTTAATATTGTCTTAGAATTATTATTAAACATTCAAACTATCTAATTCCATCTCAACGATGGTGAAGAGTATATAAGATTTGGCACAGTCGAATATAACGCTTTTCTTGTTTTTTTTTTTCTCTTTTCATCAATAGTTTAAATTTTTTCATCATCATCGAAATAAAAAATATAAATATCTTTTGTGATATATATTACAAAAGTTGAAAATTGTTTTGACCTTTTTTCATCGGATGAAAAAAATTGTAAACAACAACAATTTCTTTGAACAAAAAATATTGTTTTAAAGCAAAAAATAGAATGAAAAAACAATAATTTGAAATTTTGTCCATACTGATATTTATTTTTAAAGATTTTTAAGAAATAACGATACCGAAAACGATACCATAATTTTATGGAAAAACAATATCATAATGAAAGGTACAACCGTTTTCAAATCTAAAACTATCGTTACTATCACTAGTGATCATTTTTATCACCTAGATAATATCGTTTCGATATCGTTATAATATCGTTTGGTTTATTGGGCAATGACATTTTTTACTAACACATTTTAGACTTACGTAATGAATTAATATTAATTTTTAAATTCCTCAAATCTAAGATATTTACAAGCGATTTTTAATGATTTTTTTTTTTTCAAACAAGCGAATTTTGTAGGTAAATTTTTTGTTTCATGTGAATAGGTTCA